>BJKM01000111.1:1067821-1388266 GCA_015082035.1 Chaenogobius annularis | reverse complement strand
CCCCACTACTAATGAAAATGACAGTAAGTATTTAAATTGTCAAATATGTTAAATGTTGGAATAGTTAATTGTCTTATTGAACCATATTTCAAAATATGCAGGTTTTAATAAAATATGGAGCAAAATACATATTTATTTGATGATATCTTGAAATCATCTTGCAACCCCCAGCTCAAGCCTTGCGTCCCGACCCCTTGGGAACCACTGAGCTGAGGACATATTATTTCTCAGATTTTCATCTGACAGCCCTTTGTCAAAAGCTTTCATAACAGCTGGTCAGAGTTGTTTAAATGTGTCCCATGTGCTGCAGACTGAACGATCCATTGTTTCAATACCAAGTCCGTCGTTTTCCGGATCTCTGTTTGACTCTAAACTAGGTCTGTTAGGTGATGCAAATATCACATTACAATAATTATCACAATATTCATTTCAAGGTACAATACTTTTAGCAATTTTGTGAAGAAGCTAAAAAGAATGGTAGAAATTATACTTATTTTTTTCAAATCACAGGGCTTAGTTAAGAACACTTTTGTTTTTCATGTTGTCTGCACTGGAATGGAGCAAAGGATCATGGTCAGTGTTGTTCCCTCTGTCAATGTCAGTTTAATTTCTGTATAGGCACATTTATAGTACAACAACACCAGCTGCATCATATTCACAATAAATTATAAAAACAACACGATGAATACAAATACGAATACAACACAACAGCTAACTTGTGTTGAAAGCCAATAACGGTGTTCCACAGTTTGGGGGCGGCCACAGCAGAGGCCCAGCCCTCCTCCAGTCCTTAACTGGGACTGAATCTGGGCACATTTAATAACAACTGGTTCTGACCTCACTGATCTGGCTGGGATATAAGAGGAGTTTTAGGCATCCACACAAAGTTTGTAACTCGATATGTTGCCACAGCCCACGATATTATTGCGTGTACAATACCACAAACATTTCAGTTCTAGTTACACCTCTGCTCTACTGTTCCACTCCCAGTTATACGGACAACTTTTGCTTATGATTGAACATGTCACATGCTTCAAATTTGTAAGTTTGTAAGTTAGAAAAAATACATATTTGTTCAATAAGCATTAAGTTGCTTAGTCGATTGATCTATGGTGTCTTATTAATTAATTTATTATTAACTTTTATTTAACCAGGTAGAACCAATTGAGATCGAGACCTCTTTTTTAAAAGGGTGACCTGGGGGTCTTAGTCAACCAAAATGAGCAATTATTTGATTATTAAGCCATTAAGTTCAATCTAAAAAGATGAAACGGTACGATGATGTTTTGAAAGTATTGCATATTATAACATGGCAATATATAGCAAGAAGTGGTCAGCAGTAAATAGTATTTAAAAGTATAAATGATCAAACAATTGAGCTTTAAGTGATCTTAAATATTTCAGATTTCAGATTGGGCTAACATTACTAACTTTAACCACAAGAATTAAATCTCAAGAATAGTAAAAGATGAGCATTTAAGTAAATATTCTTTGTTCAAGTCTATGATTTTGGACCCACTGCCTTTGCGGAGGTCTGAGCTCTCCAAGGTTTCTTATAAATATGCTGAAAAGCAATATTCAATCATAGCCAATGAAATCTCTTGCTTTTGATGTACAAATGCCAGTTTAAAACTTTGGGTAAGCGCTGTAAGTTTGGGTAAGATCTGTAAAGTTTGAATCACTGAATGGCCCGTACAATAAAACCAAAATGTCTATAATAAAGAGCAGTGTTGACGAGAGCGCTTTGACGTAGCAAATTACTATAAATGTTGTAGTTACATGTTTAATAAAAACAAAATAAATAACTTTTCTGGTTGTCTCCATGGAGATGTTGTTTTCATTAGACTATTCCACAATATGGTATTACATTGTAGAAAAAGATTCAGTTGTATCATCTGGACTCTGTTTTAGAAAAACTAAACGTTTCGACTCTCATCCAAGAGTCATTTTCAATCTGTGAAACCAAGTCTGAGAACTCAGGTTTATATCCTACTCTGTGAAAGCCCTGCCCACAAGGCGGGACCCCTGATAATGGGCCATTCGAAACCAAATGGGATGGAGTGAGCTATTCACAGATAGAATGCATGTTTTTGTTTTTTTGTAATAAATTGCAATATAGTTGGAGAAAACAAGATTTTTCCTGAACACTCGTTCCTCAAATACAGGACAACAGATAACTGGACATGGCTGCACAACACAAGAGCAAAGGCATCAGGTAAGGCTCTAGTCCAGACCAAACTAGGACTTAAACAAAACTGGTAGCACCAGACATAAATCAGAACCAGGTCCCAAGGACTGGGAATTCAAAACACCTGACATTGAAGGCAAGGCAAGGCAAGGCAGGTTTATTTGTAGAGCACAATTCGTACACAAGGCAATTCAAAGTGCTTCACACAACAGGAAAAAATGCATTAAAATCACAAAGACATGGCAGAAATCACAAAATAATAGTTCAAGACATAAAAGAGAAAGAGTGCAAAGTGCAAGAAAATCATTTCAGTCATATGCACAGCCAAACAAAACAGTTTTTAGTTTAGATTTGAACATTGCCAGAGTAGAACCTGTCTCACACATCCTCAGGAAGACTGTTCCAGATTTTAGCTGCATAAAACTGAAACGCAGATTCCCCATGTTTAGTCCTGACTCTGGGCACCAGCAGGAGGCCGGTCCCTGAGGTCCTCAGAGTCCGAGATGGTTCATATGGCACTAACATGTCCGAGATGTACTTTGGTGCTAGGCCATGGAGAGACTTGTATACAAGCAGAGCTGCTTTGAAGTCTATTCTCTGAGCCACAGGGAGCCAGTGCAGAGACCTGAGCACAGGACTAATGTGATCGTACTTCCTGGTTCTAGTCAGGACCCGAGCAGCAGCGTTCTGGATGTACTGCAGCTGTTTTACAGCTCGTTTGGAGAGGCCAGTGAGCAGGCCGTTACAGTAGTCTAATCTACTAGAGACAAACGCATGGATAAGTCTCTCCAGGTCTGGTTTAGACACTATACTTTTGATTTTGGCAATGTTTTTTAGATGGTAAAAAGCTGCTGATGTGATTGATCTGACGTGGCTGTTAAAATTCAAATGTCTGAGTCCATTATTACCCCCAGATTTCTAACTTGATTTGTAGGTTTTAGAGCGAGACTCTGGAGGTGACTGTTAACACTTTCTCTTTGTTTCTGTGGGCCAAAGACGATGATTTCAGTCTTGTCTGAGTTCAGCTGGAGAAAGTTGTTTTGCATCCACACACTGATCTGTTGGATGCAGTGACAGAGTGAATCCACTGGTCCATATTCACCTGCCGTCAGTGAAACATAGATCTGAGTGTCGTCTGCATAATTGTGATAGGACACATTCTCGCTGCGTATTCAACTGACCTAACGGCAGCATGTAGAGGTTGAACAGAAGGGGTCCCAGGATTGACCCTTGGGGCACCCCACAGGTCAGGGGCATCTGGTCTGAGACACAGTTACCAATTTCGATAAAGAATTCCTGTCTTCCAGATAGGACTTTAACCAGTTTAGAGCAGTGCCAGTGATGCCCACCCAGTCCTCTAGTCTCTGTAAGAGGGTCCCATGATCGACAGTGTCAAAAGCAGCACTCAGATCTAACAGAATTAAGACTGAGGCTTTGCCCGCGTCAGTGTTCAGGTGGATGTCATTTGTCACCTTGACAAGAGCAGTCTCAGTGCTGTGATGAGGTCTAAAACCTGACTGGAAAACATCAAATGAGTTGTTTATTAAGAGGAAATCAGTGAGCTGTTTGGTAAACAACCTTTTCAAGGACTTTGCCCCAAAATGGCAGATTAGAGATGGGCCGGTAATTACTCAGTACTGCGGCATCAAGACTGCTCTTCTTTATGACCGCAGTTTTCAAAGACATTGGGAATGTTCCAGATTGAAGCGACATGTTAACTATTTGAGTGAGTGGTGCTAACAAACTGTTTCAGCACAGACTTTAGAAATCTGGTGGGTAACACATGGAGGCAGCATGTAGATGAACTCAGACTGGTGATGATCTCCTGGACAGTTTTGTCAGTTACAGGTGCAAAGTGAGTCAGCTCTAAGTGTGTAGGTGGTTTTAGGGTTATTTTTTGCATTGTAGAATTGATAGCATTTTTAATGCCCTGAACTTTGTCATTAAAGAATAATGCAAACTCATTACACTTGGATGTGGAAATGAGTTCTAACGGCAGCTGAGCTGGAGGGTTTGTTAATCTGTTTACTGTGGCAAACAGGACACGCGAGTTGTTACTGCAGCTTCCAATTATTTCAGAAAAATATCCTTCCCTAGTTCTACATAAAATGAGGTTGTACATGTACAACTTCTCTCTGTAAATCTCTTTCTGAACTTGGAGCTTCGACTTTCGCCATTTTCGTTCGGGCGGCAGCACTCCCTTTTCTGTGCCCCTGACCGAATGAATGAAGGTAAAATATGCATATTTCCTGGTGGAGGCGCTGCCATGGAGACGTTATTGCTTTGCCAAGAAAATTCCAGTATGGTTTTAAATATATCTGACTATCTCCATGCAAACAAGTTGGTAACGCCACCGGGTCAAGTTTCAGGTCAGATCTGCGGAGAGGCGACCCAGCACACTGTAAAAATGCAGGTTTTTGCAAGGTATTTTTGAACAATAGGAACACTTGTTATTTGGCATGCAGCTTGTTCTTGAGACATCTGAGCAAAACTTCAAACCAATCACAGTGCTGTTGGGTGTGGCTTATTGTAGATGTAATTAATAATGTGACATGATATAAACTGTGCTGCCACTACTGTACTGTATCTCCATAGTAACAGCTGTTTGAATTTCATGGTGAGAGGGCACTAATGAAGAACCTAGCCTTCAAAATTAAAATAAAATAAAAAACTTTATGCAAAATGGTCTGGAGTGTAGAGAGAATTCAACACAACGTGACGGAGCCATTTTGCAACCAGAAAGTGGGCACCAGAGGTTGTTTGAACGTACCCTTAAATGTGGTTATGAGGGACAGCTCTTCCTCAGTGACACTGTAGTAACTCAGAGTGCCAGCCTGCCAGTCCAGATACACTGCCATTTTTTGAGATGGAAACTTACATTTTTTCCTGTGGTGTTTTACTGGAATGCAAGCTTGCTTTTGTTCAAACTCTAGACAACTGTTTGGCTGATTTGAACAGAATACGCTCCAGGACTTGTCATCACAGCCTAAGACACTTTTAGTAGCAGCTCCTTTGTAGGTGACTCCGATGCCCACGGTTCCATCCCACTCCAGCTCCCAGTAGCACAGCCCACTCAGCTCCTGCTCACAGAAGACATGACGGACGCTCACTGCACCACGGGCCTGAGGAATATTCTCTCTCACTTTCTCACGGATTAGAGCTTTTTGATTTTCAACAATGATCCTTGGGTGTTTCAGCTTTGCATCAAAGGTCAGGTCTGCAGTGTCTGAACACAAGTACAAAAGTCATGTTAGGTCGGAAATAAGACAATCAGCACTCAATGAAGGGACTTACATTTCCTTAATCCTGGCTTTAATCTGTGCTCACAACAGTGGTCCAAACTACAGAAGAAAGATGTTGATAGATGAACATATATTGGATTGTTTTACCAACTGATTGGTTCAATAGAATGCTTTTAGATTAGAGAAGTCGAACATTAAAGCTTGTGAATATACAATGAATAAATACAATAAGGGGCCAGTTTAGATCACAACCTTCCCTGTGGAAAAGGCTGGTCCTTGAGGGTCCTTGAGGGTCACATTAGGTACATAAGTTTGACTTACCAAACCTCTTTAAGCTTTACATTTGGATCTGCTTCCAAAGTTTTCAGCCTCTCTCCCTCTGGTCCAGGATGGTTGTAACTCAAATCCAGCACTTCCAACTGAGAAGACTTGTTGGATTTGAGAGTTGAAAACAGGAAAGTGCATCCATTTTCTGAAACCCTACAGCCTGCAAGTCTGTGGGCACAAACGGGATGAAAAGGTTTTGAAGCATTTCTACATTTATGGGAGTTAGATATTTCTGTCGTACTAAATCTGATGTTCAGAGTTTCTTTTCTAACAGAGGTAGACAGAAACAACATGTTTGTTGCTCCATCTGTTATCTCTCATAATGACCTTAACTCATGGTTTCTATTTAAAAAAATATAAAGTACAGTTTTGTCCCTTCTCTAATGATTCTTCTCTGAGAATGATGATATTCATACATAATATGGGACACTTTGAATTCAACCACACCGAGCAGTGGCCATAACAGGTCCTACTGCTGAGACGCTGCAAAGAAAGTCATATATGATCAGCTCAGTCACGCTTCCAAACTTTCAATTGACTGGAATTGTGTTATTTTAGTGCAGCGAGAGCACCTCAGCTCTACAGTGAGTATAATTGCGTTTTACCTGAGAATCTTGAGTTTACAGTGGCGGTACTTTAAGCCGTCCGAGAGTCTTTCTACGCCTGAATCCATCAGCTCGTTGTGGCTCAGGTCCAGTTCAGTGAGATTGGAGGAAGGAGACATCAAGATGAAGGATGACAGAGCACCACCGGACCGCTCAGAGAGTCCACACCAACTTAACCTGCAATAAAGGTTATGGAAAACCATTAGTAATTCATGTTTTAAAATTATATTTTTCGTAAATTGTGTGTACTGTATTGCACACTATGTTATTCAGCCCAGATGTTTCTGCCTTTCATATGCCAGATGTGGTAGTGAACTTTACTGGTGCAAAGGAGTTTGAAATGAGTCTTAAAGAGATGCTCATGGACGCTGACAGTAGAATTGTAGTGGCAGAGTGAGGAACTCTATGCTACATTAAAGTGAGCTCTGAAGAGTGTTACATTGTGTGCGAAGAAATTTGATTAGTATAAACAATACTTACAAAGCCTTTGTTGCTACTTTTACCACTGGCATCATTCCGAGAAGAACTTCCTCTGATTTGCAATATTTTTTCAGATCAAACACATCCAGCTTTTGATCTGAAGTCAGCAACACAAAAGTGAGCGCAGACCATTTAGAAGGAGAGAAGGTTGCATAGTCATTTTTCTCTGAGTGCAGATACTTCTTGATCTCCTCCACAAGCGAGTGGTCGTTGAGCTCATTCAGACAGTGGAACAGGTTCATGCTTGTGTCTGCGTCACTGTGTTCTTCATCGATCTTTGTTTTGATGTAGTCAATGGTTTCCTTATTTATCTTCTCTGTGTTTTCAGACATAGTTAGCACCTCCTTCAGGAGATCATGATTGGTTTGGAGCGAAAGACCAAGAAGAAAACGCAAGAACAAATCCAAGTCTCCGTTTGCGTTCTCCAAAGTTTTATCCACAGCAGACTTGTAGAAGTCTGAAGCAGACTGCTCTGAAGAGGGCGGGGAGCTGAGCACATTTTTGCCCTCATTATTGAAAGTGTGGAAGACATAAAAAGCGGCCAGGAACTCTTGGATGCTCAGGTGGACAAAGCTGAAAAACAGCCTTGGATAAACTTCACTTTCATCTCGTCTGATCTTCGTGAGCAGACCAGAGTAGACAGCTGCTTCTTTCACATCCAGATCGTAGCTGGTCAGGTCGTCTTCAGAGAACAGGAGGTTTCCTTTCTCCAGCTCTTCGAAAGCCATTTTGCTCAAAGCTAAAATGCATTTCACATTTCTTTTATTCCAGGTCTTTAAACCTTCTTCTGTGCCTTCATTGTATTTTGCATTGGCCTGTCTGCACTGCAGAAGGAGGAAGTGAATGAACAGGTCTGTCAGTGTCTTTGGTATCCCCTGGTGATGGCTTTGTACAAAAGATTCCAGAACTTTTGCTGTGATCCAACAGAAAACAGGAATATGGCACATCAAGTAAATGCATCTGGACTCTTTTACATAACACAAGACTTTCTCAGCCAAATCCAAATCAAATCGCTTTCTGAAATATTCTTCTTTCTGCTCATTGTTGAATCCTCTGACCTCGGTCACTCGCTCGACCTTGTCCGCAGGAACACACAGCGACGCAGCAGGGCGAGAGGTGATCCAGACCTTAGCTTTGGGAAGCAAGTTCCCAAGTATCAAGTTAGTCAAAAGGTTTTTCGCTGTTGTTTTCTGCCCAACATCTGACAAAATCTGAGTCTGGCCAAAGTTAAGATCCAGTCGACACTCATCCAGGCCATCGAGAACAATCAGGACTTTGTACTGATCGTAGTTGGTTATTTCTGATGTCTTCATGCATGGGAAGAAGTCATAAAGAAGTTCCTCCAAACTCAGCTCCAGGTCCTTTCTTAGGTTCAGTTCCCGAAAAGGAAGTGGGAAAGTCATGTCTATGTTCTGACTGGACGTTCCCTCAGTCCAGTCCAACATGTACTTCATCGAAGCAAACGTTTTTCCAATTCCAGCCACTCCAGTTGTAAGCACTGTTTTGATGTCATCCTTTGGTCTGTCAGCAGAAGGTTTGAAAATGTCCTGATAGTTAATGGGAATCTCCTTCCGGACTTCATTGTTCTTTCCTCGTTGAACCTGTCTGGCGTCACTTTGTTGGTGGACCTCAGCCCTCTCTTCTTCGATGATGTAAAGGTCAGTGTAGATGTCCCTTAGGGAAGCAGCAGTGGTTGAACCTCTATCTACACCTTCAGCCACCCACTCATACTGCTTTATCAACGCCCTCTTGAGGTTGCGCTGGCTCACAACATCTGGTTTATCTGTAAATACAATTCAGAAAAAAAGTTTTTATAGAACACGGAATATAAAGCTGTTTGCAGAACAGGAGAGAAAATAATTAGCCAGTGTAGTGTCGCCTGATCAGCAACGAGAAGTTAGAGGAGCCCTTCCTGAGTTCAACAGGAACAGAGCACTATCACCACCTCAGACCAGCAGCACAAGAGAGTAACAGTGACGGGTCGTACACAGGCAGAGCAGTTTATGAATAGAACAAGTATTTGTCCTGTACAAACTCTGAAGTATTTGAAAACAACAACAACAACAACAACAACAACAACAACAACAACAACAACAACAACAACAACAACAACAACAACAACAACAACAACAAATTTTACTATAGTTTGTGTTGAAACAATTAGTTCTTAGTTTTTTAAATAATTTGTGTCAAATGGTGCAAAACGACCCTTGGCCAGCTTGTGGTGCTAAATATAATGTACAGTTATGTAGGCTGGTGTTACCTCGTATGTGAGTGGTCCTGTGCAGGAGGTCTGAGGGCACTCGTTCAGCAGCAGCAGGTCTGGAGGTGATCCAGACGAGAGCAGAGGGGAGCAGGTCTCCTCTGATCAGGCTGCTCAGGAGCACAGTCACTGGAGCGGCCTCGTGCTCATCTCTCAGTCTGTTCTCCATGGTCCAGTCCAGTTTAAAGTCCTCCAGACCGTCCAGGATGAACACACAGCTCAGCTTGTTGTAGTCGGACATGACACACTGCTCAGTGTCTTTGTAGACTCGGTTCAGAAGTTCCACAAAGCTCAGATTTTTGTGTGAGCGTGTGAAGTTGTGAACATGTGAGAAGAAATAATACTGTTGTCTCTTTCTTGGCACTACAATGCCAAATATGTATGAATTTCCTCACCAGGTAGGATTTGCCAACCTCGGCTTCTCCGGTGGTCAACACAGTTCTTATCGAGTTAGCTGCGTCTTTTTTTGAACAGATCCGACACTGTGATTTGTTGCTTTTTTCCATTTTCATCCACTCTGTCTGGTCTGATGTGTTTCTGTGTTTTTCTGGTTTGGGTGGGATAGGTCTTCTTCAAAATGACATTTCTGGGAAAGAAATGTCTTCAGCTTTGACATCAACATCTGCTGCCTCTTCTTTGTCTCTAAAAATCATAAATAAGAACATTTAACCAAACCAAGGCAATACATATTTTTTATTTGAAATCACAATGGATTGCAAGTCATTTAGGTAATGATGCCAACTCTCTGTACTATTTAAAGGATTTTGGGAACCATAGGTTTTATTAGGACGGTCTAAAGTGAAATGGTGTGAAGAGCAGAAGGGCATTCAGCGGAATGTTGGAGCTGGGAATCAGGAGGCTGCATATGTGCTGCTGCTTAAACCACTTGAGCACCGGGCAGCACATATTGAAAGTTAGCATCTTGGCGTCTGTTTCTGAAGTATTTGAGTTATTGTCATGCTCCTGGTTACAAAAGTATTCCACAGGTGCTTCACTCACAGTGAAGAAAATGCATAATTGTTCTACAAATCTCAGAACAAAGACTGAATCGGCGCAGAGGGAGTGGGGCTGAAATGTGTGTGTATACTCACCTCTGCACTGTGTGACTGTTTGGATGTGCTGCTCTGGGATCTTGTTCTGTCCTGAAGGCCTGGTCAGGATCCACAGTCGGCAGAGGGAAGGAGGTTCCCCTGCACCAGGTTTGTCAGCAGCTCGTCCACTGGAGCTGCTTCTGTGATGCTCCTCAGTTTCTGGTTGTTTTCAAAGTCCAGAGGGAGTTTACACTCGTCCAGTCCATCCAGGATGATGATGATCTTATATTCACTGTAGTAACAGCCCTTGGACACTTTACAGTTCAAGTACTGGTTAAGCAGATCTTCCAGGCTTTTGTTTGTGGTTTGATTGAGCTCAGCAAAAGGAATTGAAAGCACAAAGACTATGTCATTTTTAAACTTCCCTTCAGCCCAATCCAACATGAAGTCTTCTTGAGTGAAAGGTTTTTTCCGATTCGAGGAACTCCTGTGGTGAGCACTGTTCTCCCTTTGGGACGGGTTAATAAGAGTGAGGAGAGGATCTGTTGTTCTTTGGACTCAGATTTGATCTCATACACAATTCAGTTTCCAGCTCTTTTCTCTTCACATTGAGCTTTATGTTGTTTTTCAGTTGCTTGGAGAGTTCATCTTTGGCATTTTTTATCTGGACAAAGAAAACACATTTATTTTTTCATATATATTTATTTTTTCTAGATTTTTTATGAAAACCAATTCTAATTTTCTTCTAATCTAATAATCAGAACCATTCTAATATTCTCTTTCTGTTAATATACGCCCATCTCTGACAAGAAGATGCTGTAGGCTGGTGTTACCTCGTATGTGAGTGGTCCTGTGCAGGAGGTCTGAGGGCACTCGTTCAGCAGCAGCAGGTCTGGAGATGATCCAGACGAGAGCAGAGGGGAGCAGGTCTCCCCTGATCAGGCTGCTCAGGAGCACAGTCACTGGAGCGGCCTCGTGCTCATCTCTCACCCTGTTCTCCATGGTCCAGTCCAGGTTTAAGTCCTCCAGACCGTCCAGGATGAACACACAGCTCAGCTGGTTGTAGTCGGACATAACGCACTGCTCAGTTTCTTTGAAGACTCGGTTCAGAAGTTCCACAAAGCTCACATTCTCTTGTGGAAGCTTTGACAGCTTGAGTGGAAACAGGAGGACTACCTCATCTTTACCTTTTCGTCCCTTCCAAGAAAATAAAGTACTTATCATCTGTCCTACAGTAGATTCTGTTTTTGCCCAGTCTTGGATTACTTGCTGCACATGGTAAGACCAGTCCAAGTCCTTCTCCGCCACTGTCAGCACAGTCTGGACTTTCTCTCCTTTCTCTGCTTTGAATAGATCTGAGAGCGATGTGATGTTCACAGGCTTTGTGTCTGTGTTCATAAGCATGAGCTCTGTGTCTGTCTTCTTCTGATTACTTTTTATTTGTGGTCTGGAGGTCCTTGTTAAATCTTTCCTTCAGGTTTGATACAAGCCTCTTCTGGCGTGCCACAGACTCTGTATAAATACACACATATACAATTACATACCATTGTATGGTATGTATCATTTTGTATTTGAGTATAAATGACAGTGATATCTACTATTCCTCAGGTTTGTGACCAGCTTGTCAAATTGAACTTTCTTAAATGACAAAATAAAGTAAATCTGACTCAATCAGCCAGATAAAAATGTACTTTATATTTGGATGTATTTTTTTTGAACGATAAAATGAATTAATCATTGTTTACTCCTTACGATTAAATTGTGACCTAATAATGATGATTGTTGATAAATTGAATGATCCCTAATAATTATATTACATAATATAACAAACAGTGTCATGGTACCTCTGCACTGTGTGACTGTGTGGATGTGCTCCCTCTGGGATCTTGTTCTGTCCTGAAGGCCTGGTCAGGATCCACAGTCGGGCAGAGGGAAGGAGGTTCCCCTGCACCAGGTTTGTCAGCAGCTCGTCCACTGGAGCTGCTTCTGTGATGCTCCCGAATTTCTGGTTGTTTTCAAAGTCCAGAGGGAGTTTACACTTGTCCAGTCCATCCAGGATGATGGTCATTTTGTAATTGCCACTTTGGTCAAAACCCTCAGAGCTGTCATTGAGCAGATCTGCTAAAACTTTGGGATTTTTTTGAATTCAAACTCCTCCCAAATCAGAAAAATCTTCATTTTTTTTTTTTAGGCTTCTGCTTGGCCCAGTCCTCCACATATTTCTTGGCTTGAAAAGTCTTTCCAATCCCAGCCACAACCCACAGTCAGTACTGTTCGCCTGTGTTTGAACCACAAAATCAATTGTTCTTCAAAATCTGCTTCTCAACAGATTTTGTTTTCATCACATAGATTTCTGTATCTAACTTCTTGATGTCAGATGTTGTCTGTATTTTCAAATCTTTAGCTGGATCACCTAAATGTATTAAACTAAAGTTAGTTCAATGATTAAAAGTAACAGTATGACATGCTTGACTAAATGAACCTTGTAAAAGAAAGAGGGAAGCCCATTTCATCTTCGCCGTTCTCCTCTTCCTCTCCTCCAGATAAACTGGAAAAATAATAAATATGAATTCATTAAAAACACATTAGGACAAAAAGGTATATACTTATGTAGTTTCCATAGACAACAGCTCTTGTCTAAGAAGGCATGGGAGGCATGGCACTGAGTCTGGCCTGATGCAGAGGAGAAAGAAGGGAGCAGTGACTAGACTGAGACTTCCAATACAGAGGATGTCTGCCCCGATTTCACAGGCTACTACACCATCCTGGGTGGGTGTATTGGCCCTGAATAAAACTAGATCTATTCCAAACGAAATCACCTGAGGCACCTGTGATAAAACTGCCGACCTGGGTCAATAGATCTGACCACTCTACCGAGGATTTTTCTATCGAAAGCAGGAATCGTACCGCTGACATTCGCATCAAAGTACTCTATTACTCAGCGACTGTTGCCCCGCGGGACATTAAGGGACAGTTAAAGGGACATTATCCCAACCATAAGAAGATGGATGGATAATGTGATTGAAATATTTGTGTTTACGTGACAGAATGTGTGCAGACTGCTAGAGCTCACTGTAAGTTAACATCGTATACTTTCACCAGTGTAGAGCCTGTCTGCTTTGTCTGTGAATGATGATGGACAAAACTGAGAGTTCATGCTCAATCTTTAGTACCATCAGAAAGTTCTTACCTGGGTCCACTAAAAGTTTGGAGCTTTCTCTTCTAGCGCGTTGTCGCTGTGTAGAGAGACATTTGCTCAGGGCAGGAGAAGGTGACCTGACAGAAAGGTACAACATCTTGCTGATAATGTGATGTTTTATAGGTTTACACAGAAAAACACAGCCATCACATCAGACCATATGAACTCATTTTACATGTGACTTTAGATGTGACAGAGCTGTAGTGATCAAGCACCACAGAGCAGAAAACACAGACAAATGAACAAAGACAGCATCACATAAAGCTTTAACGTCCAATTGTGCAACATGAGCTATAATGTTAAGTCAATGTTTCTTTATCATTAGAAATCATTACCTGGGTCATTTAAAGTTTTGGAGCTTCTTCTCTAGAGTTGTCGCTGTGTAGAGAGACACTGCTCGGCAGCAGGAGAGGGTGACCTAAAATGAGATTATGGACAAAAGTGAGACATGTCTAACATGTTTCTCAGCTGTGACACCTGCTGAGGCCACATTCACAAAGTGCTGCTAGTTCCACATCCCAGCAAACATTTGCATACAGAGACAAGTGTGAAGAGACGGGTTGAGGACGCTTTTCCTTTCTTTTGTCTTACTTTAAGTCAGAATACAGGGTACAGAATTTAAGTTTCGTTACACCACGTGTGAGTAGGTGTTATCAAGGTGATGCAAGGGCCTACAATTCTGACGAGTCATCAACGCCACTATCAAACTTACTCCTACCTGAAAGTGGTGTACCTCGAGACCTGATGTTAACAACACCGTTTTACGTTATCTCTAAACGGTTCACTCGACCAACACTAACTCATAATCATAGCTCGTACGGTGATTTGTTACTCCAGTGAAAGGGGGGCTTTGCCCCAAGTTGAGGAGTTCAAGTATCTCAGGACTTTGTTCTCCAGTGAGGGAAGAAATGGAGCGTGAAAATGACAGGCGGATCGTTATGTAGCGTCTGCAGTGATGCGGTATCGCTGTATATGACTGTTGTGGTTAAGACGGAGCTGAGTTGAAAGGCAAAGCTCTTGATTTAATGATCAAATCCATGTTCTTACTCTCATCCATGGTCATGAGCTTTGGGTAATGACAAGAAAGGACAAGAACAACACGGTTACAAGCGGTTAAAATGAGTTGTCTCCGCAGAGTGGCTGAGAGCTCCCTTAGAGATAGGTAGTCACATGGAAGGGGTTCGGAGTAGAGCTGCTGCTTCTCCACATTGAGAGGAGCCAGCTGAGATGGTTCGGGCATCTTTTCTGGATGCCACCTGGACGCCTCCCTGGGAAGGTGTTCAGGGCATGTCCTATCAGGAAGATGCCCTAGTGAAGACCCAGGACATGCTTGGAGGGACTGTCTCTCGACGTGGCCTGGGAAAGCCTCGGGATCCTCCTGGAGGAGTGTGGAGTAAGTGTTTGGAGTGGGGGGAAGTCTGGGAGTAACTGTTTAGTCTGCTAAAAAAAAATAAATGGTCTTCATTTGTATGTAGCGCTTTCTACCTTCAAAGCACTTTACATCGAGGAACCAATCACTCATTCACACACACAGGGTTTGAGGCGTCTTGCCCAAGGACATAACGGCAGTATTGTACTAAGGCACCTGTGATCAAAACCGCCCGACCTGGGTCAATAGATCTGACCACTCTACCCAAGGTTGTTTCTGTCGAAAGCAGGAATTGAACCGCTGACATTTGGATCAGAAGACGAGCACTCTACGTACTCAGCTACTGTTGCTGCCCTTTTGACCCGTCCCCGATAAGAGGAAGAAGATGGATGGATAATGTGATTGAAATATGTTGTGTTTAACGTGACAGAATGTGTGCAGACTGAACTAGAGCTCACTGTGAGTTAACATCGTATACTTTCACCAGTGTAGAAGCCTGTCTGCCTTTGTCTGTGAAATTGATGATGGACCAAACTAGAGAGTTCATGCTCATCTTTAGTACCATCAGAAAGTTCTTACCTGGGTCCACTAAAGTTGTGGAGCTTCTCTTCTAGAGTTGTCGCTGTGTAGAAGAGACAGCTGCTCGGAGCAGAGAGGGTGACCTAAATGAGATTATGGACAAAGTGAGAAATGTCTAACATGTTCTCAAGCTGTGACAACCTGCTGAGGCCACATTCACAAAGTGCTGCCTAGTTCCACATCCCAGCAAAAACATTTGCATACAGAGACAAGTGTGAAGAGACGGGTTGAGGACGCTTTTCCTTTCTTGTCTTACTTTAAGTCAGAATACAGGTACAGAATTTGAAGTTTTTTAAACTGTCTCTACATCACCACCTGGTGGTGAGTGGAAAAAAGTTTCTCACTCCCTCAAGGTGGGTGGAAAGTGCATTGCCCCAAGTTGAGGAGTTCAAGTATCTCAGGACCTTTGTTCTCCCAGTGAGGGAAGAATGGAGCGTTTGAAAATGACAGGCGGATCGTTGTAAGCGTCTGCAGTGATGCGGTCGCTGTATATGACTGTTGTGGTTAAGACGGAGCTGAGTTGAAAGGCAAAGCTCTTGATTTAATGATCAATCCATGTTTCTTACTCTCATCCCATGGTCATGAGCTTTGGGTAATGACAGAAAGGACAAGAACACGGTTACAAGCGGTTAAAATGAGTTGTCTCCGCAGAGTGGCTGAGAGCTCCCTTAGAGATAGGTAGTCACATGGAAGGGGCTCAGAGTAGAGCTGCTGCTTCTCCACATTGAGAGAGAGCCAGCTGAGATGGTTCGGCATCTTTTCTGAATGCCACCTGGACGCCTCCCTGGGGAGGTGTTTAAGGGCATGTCCTATCAGGAAGATGCCCTAGTGAAGACCCAGGACATGCTGGAGGGACTGTCCTCTCGACGTGGCCTGGGAAAGGGGCCCCTCGGGATCCTCCTGGAGGAGTTGGAGTAAGTGTTTGGAGTGGGGGAAGTCTGGGAGTAACTGTTTAGACTGCTAAAAAAAAAAATGGTCTCATTTGTATGTAGCGCTTTCTACCTTCAAGGCACTCAAAGCACTTTTACATCGAGGAACCACTCACTCATTCACACACGGGTTTGAGCGTTGAGCGTTCTTGCCCAAGGACATAACGGCAGTATTGTACTAAGGCACCTGTGATCAAACCGCCGACCTGGGGTCAATAGATCTGACCACTCTACCAAGGTTGTTTCTGTCGAAAGCAGGAATTGAAACTGCTGATATTTTGGATCAGAAGACAAGCACTTTACCTACTCAGCTACTGTTGCCCCTTTGACCCGTCCCCCGATAAGAGGAAGAAGATGGATGGATAATGTGATTGAAATATTTGTGTTTACGTGACAGAATGTGTGCAGACTGCTAGAGCTCACTGTGAGTTAACATCGTATACTTTCACCAGTGTAGAGCCTGTCTGCCTTTGTCTGTGAATGATGATGGACAAACTGAGAGTTCATGCTCATCTTTAGTACCATCAGAAAGTTCTTACCTGGGTCCACTAAAGTTTGGAGCTTCTCTTCTAGCGTTGTCGCTGTGTAGAGAGACATTGCTCAGGGCAGGAGAAGGTGACCTGACAGAAAGGTACAACATCTTGCTGATAATGTGATGTTTTTAGGTTTACAGAAAACACAGCCATCACATTCAGACCATATGAACTCATTTTACATGTGACTTTAGATGTGACAGAGCTGGTAGTGATCAAGCACCACAGAGCAGAAAACACAGACAAATGAACAAACACAGCATCACAACATAAGCTTTAACGTCCAATTGTGCAACATGAGCTATATGTTGAGTCAATGTATTCTTATCATTAGAAACTCCTTACCTGGGGTGACTTAAGTCTGGAGCTTCTTCTCTAGAGTTGTCGCTGTGTAGAGAGACACTGCTCGGCGCAGGAGAGGGTGACCTAAATGAGATTATGGACAAAGTGAGACATGTCTAACATGTTCTCAGCTGTGACACCTGCTGAGGCCACATTCACAAAGTGCTGCTAGTTCCACATCCCAGCAAACATTTGAGACAAGTCGTGAAGAGACGGGTTGAGGACGCTTTTCCTTTCTTGTCTTACTTTAAGTCAGAATACAGGTACAGAATTTGAAGTTTTTTAAACTGTCTCTACATCTCCACCTGGTGGTGAGTGGAAAAAGTTTCTCACTCCGTCAAGGTGGGTGGAAAGTGCTTGCCCCAAGTTGAGGAGTTCAAGTATCTCAGGACCTTGTTTCTCCAGTGAGGGAAGAATGGAGCGTGAAAAATGACAGGCGGATCGTTGTAGCGTCTGCAGTGATGCGGTCGCTGTATATGACTGTTGTGGTTAAGACGGAGCTGAGTTGAAAAGGCAAAGCTCTTGATTTAATGATCAATCCATGTTCTTACTCTCATCCATGGTCATGAGCTTTGGGTAATGACAGAAAGGACAAGAACACGGTTACAAGCGGTTAAAATGAGTTGTCTCCGCAGAGTGGCTGAGAGCTCCCTTAGAGATAGGTAGTCACATGGAAGGGGTTCGGAGTAGAGCTGCTGCTTCTCCACATTGAGAGGAGCCAGCTGAGATGGTTCGGGCATCATTTTCTGGATGCCACCTGGACGCCTCCCTGGGAGGTGTTTCAGGGCATGTCCTATCAGGAAGATGCCCTAGTGAAGACCCAGGACATGCTGGAGGGACTGTCTCTCGACGTGGCCTGGGAAAGCCTCGGGATCCTCCTGGAGGAGTTGGAGTAAGTGTTTGGAGTGGGGGAAGTCTGGGAGTAACTGTTTAGACTGCTAAAAATAAAAAATGGTCTCATTTGTATGTAGCGCTTTCTACCTTCAAGGCACTCAAAGCACTTTACATCGAGGAACCACTCACTCATTCACACACACGGGTTTGAGCGTCTTGCCCAAGGACATAACGGCAGTATTGTACTAAGGCACCTGTGATCAAACCGCTGACCTGGGTCAATAGATCTGACCACTCTACCAAGGTTGTTTCTGTCGAAAGCAGGAATTGAACTGCTGACATTTTGATCAGAAGACGAGCACTCTACCTACTCAGCTACTGTTGCCCCTTTGACCCGTCCCCGATAAGAGGAAGAAGATGGATGGATAATGTGATTGAAATATTTGTGTTTTACGTGACAGAATGTGTGCAGACTGCTAGAGCTCACTGTGAGTTAACATCGTATACTGCTTCACCAGTGTAGAGCCTGTCTGCCTTTGTCTGTGAATGATGATGGACAAACTGAGAGTTCATGCTCATCTTTAGTACCATCAGAAAGTTCTTACCTGGGGTCCACTAAAGTTTGGAGCTTCTCTTCTAGCGTTGTCGCTGTGTTAGAGAGACATTGCTCAGGGGCAGGAGAAGGTGACCTGACAGAAAGGTACAACATATCTTGCTGATAATGTGATGTTTTTAGGTTTACAGAAAACACAGCCATCACATCAGACCATATGAAACTCATTTTACATGTGACTTTAGATGTGACAGAGCTGTAGTGATCAAGCACCACAGAGCAGAAAACACAGACAAATGAACAAACAGCATCACATAAAGCTTTAACGTCCAATTGTGCAACATGAGCTATATGTTAAGTCAATGTATTCTTATCATTAGAAACTCCTTACCTGGGGTGACTTAAGTCTGGATCTTCGCTTCTAGAGTTGTTGCTCTGGAGAGAGATACTGCTCAGGGCAGGAGAAGGTGACCTAAACGAGATGATAATGAATTTTAATTACAGTATACATTTATTTT
This sequence comes from Chaenogobius annularis, assembly GCA_015082035.1. Classification (NCBI taxonomy): domain Eukaryota; kingdom Metazoa; phylum Chordata; class Actinopteri; order Gobiiformes; family Gobiidae; genus Chaenogobius; species Chaenogobius annularis. The sequence continues at coordinate 1,369,274 of BJKM01000111.1, read as the reverse complement.
ATCCAGCATGTGACTGTTTTCAAAACAAAGAACTAAAACTACAAAACTACAAAACTAAAAGACTGTTCACATTTTCTAGTTTTAATCAAAGTCACACAGCATTCATGCAAATAATCTCACCGCAGGTCTGTGGAAATAGGCTCCATGTTTGGTGGGCAGCTCAGTCTACATCATCAGAACCCTCAGACAACGCATTACAGTCAGGTCGGCTCCCTGAAAAGAGAAACGCTGCAGTCTATAGCCACACAATAGTAATACTTAGAAAGTGAAAGTATATCCTTAACACAAGCATGATGGTATCAAAGTCCAAATTCAAAATGTGACCCCTGTAAATTATTGACGGCATAAAGGTATCTGCGGGGAAACAAGGTATGATCAAATATAGACTTCTTTTAAAAGGTGTTGATTGTTTTTATCACTCAAGGGCGCGCACCTGAAAGCTTTAATTGTTTTTTAGTTGTATTTTTATGTAGGAGACACCCATTAAATCTCATAATTTTATTGGCATATGGCATGGCACATGGAAAGCACATCCTTAAATCATGTCCAAAAAAGTTTATATAATAACGTTTTGCAAATGCATTTCGGCAGGAAAAACTGTTTTTATTCATTCAAAGAAAGACATTTACATGGCTTTGAACACAAGTATTGTAAAAAAGAGGGGAAAAAATATAAGGAAAATACGAAAACAAAGAAGTGTAAAAACGTATGTTAGTGTAGGTAAATTTGTTTCCGAAAAAAAGTTCCTCTGGGTAAAAATTAAAACACTCTCTGGTGTGCATAATTACAAACATACCTTGTATAGTTATATTGAAAAATCCCTCAGAGAAGAATTCTTTGGCTTGGAGAAACAGGAATTTTATAGGTATTTACAAACAAGGAGTATTGTAAGTATATAAGCAATGACCATTATAACCCTCAGACTGTAAATATTTATAAAACTTATAAATCAGAATTTTTTTTTTTCTTTCAAATGGAATAATATCAAATTATATCCATGCTTTGCTAATCTGGACAGCTACTCTACTAAATATATTAAAAACAAACAAGAAAGAAAGGGTAACCTTGTTTTGACAGACGAAGAGTGGGAAAAAATGTGAGAAACTGTGGCAGCCGGGTGGCCAACCATTATCACGTGTTTTGGGACTATCAAAAAATATGACGGTTTTTGACACTGCCATCCCTCTAAATTTTAGATCTATGTACTTGGGCCTTAAGACTCCCTGTCATGGACACAATAAACGGGTAACATTTTAGAACGTACTTTTCCATCACAAAGAAATGGATGACACAAAACCTTGCCAAAGATCAAGGACTGGGACTGACATCATTTCACACATAGGGACAAATGGAACGAAACATTCAGACTTAATTTGGAACTGGACATATTTGATAGACTTTGGACCAAAATGGACTTTAAAGTGCGTATGACAGGTTTTTACGGTTTTCTAATTTAGACTTTATTTGGTGAATTTCTACCTGTTGTACATATAAATTATAGTTTTACACCGATCGAGTAGTTTTTTGTGAAGAAAACTTTGAAAAATCAGTAGAAAATGACATGGTGACATGGTACACTCATTCCAGTCAAGGAATGACAAAAACATGAAAAAATAAACAACTTTTTTTGACTCATAAACTTTCATATATATTTTTTTTGTCAACAAAAAAAAAAGTTACATTAGATGAGATCATTTCCTAGTGTGATGTAATCAATTGCAAACAGGAAGTGAAATTATAAACCTAAAAAAATTGCTATTCTAGGGTAACAAAATTATCAAATTTTAAATTATATTAAACTTATCTGCATTTTTACTTCAATGAGTCATCGTGGCATTGAGTTAGATTCGAGAAAAATGAAGTTCCACTGGGTAAATGCACAAGTCCCATCCAAACTGTGTGATTTACCAAACTATTGTATAAAGGTCAGCGCGAGAAGTCAAAGACAAAAGTAACAACGTCCTTACCTGGGTTTAGAGCTTTTCTTCTGGAGCTGTCGCTCTGTAGAGACTCAGCTCAGAACACCAGAATATGGCCTGACACTGAGATACAATATAATACTCTTCTATCCTACTTTTTTCTACTTCCTGCTACCGAAGAGTTCGGATGCTTTCCTGCTTGCTCCTGCTTGCTATAGCTGCTTTCCTTATTTATTTAGCTTTTTAATCAGTTTTTTTTGTCTTCCAAACATTTTTTATTATGATTTTTTTTTTTTTAAGTAAACCAACGATTTTAAAGAGCATTTTTAGAGTTTTAATCAACAAATCTGACAAACCAGCACAGCGACATGTCTGGGAGAAGGGAAACAAACTCTTGTGAATGCTGTTGGAAATATTAACAAGAAATTCATGAGCTACAAGCACGGATATTTGCTTTGGAATCTGAAAAATGACTGCACGATACAATTCCAGTGGCACCCGTGTGGTAAGAAGTCCACATTTCTTAGAAGAAAAACAGCTACTTTCAACCTAAACCGGACTGACTCTGTGTTGTTCCCAAAACTTTCCAAAGACTGGGCTTGGCACGAATTTGGTACGATGCCTAAGCGATACAAAGATAATGTAACGCCACCTAAAAGACAGCTTACAAACAGATTTTTTACCACTTTCAAGACTGAAGTAAATGAACAAAGGAGAAATGTAAAACATGACGTGGCGAAAAGGCAGATAGAGACAGAGAGAGAATCTGTGCCTAACATCAAGGTCGTCCTTGATTGGGGATGGTGCGATAAGTCACGTGACGCATGAAAAAATTAAAACGCATTATTTTCCCAGCGCCACAATCACTGAGATTATGTCACGTATTTCCACATATAAATGAGTTAAACAGCTGATTGTGCATGCTGGTGCAGTGGACAAACGACGTGAAGGGACTGAAGTTTTGAAAAGAGACTTCTTGGAGTTATTCGAAGTGCTTGATAAAATGGAAATCAAAACATTCATTAGTGGACCTCTTCCAAAACATCGACAGGAAGATAAACAAATTTAGCCGGCTGCTTCAGCTGAACACATGGCTGTCCAAAGCGTGTGCAACTAGAGGATTTGCACTACATTGAGAACTTCTATCTATTCTGGAAACGAGAGGACCTGTTTAAGAGAAATGGCCCACACCTATGCAGAGGTGGAGTGAGGGTGCTGACAGAGAACCTGCTCCACGCTCTTAGGCATTGGACTGGGCAGGGACAGGGTCCTGAGCAGATAGTTAGAGAAGAAAGCATGAGAGAAGAATTCCTGCTCCATCAGCCAGAGACCGAGCCAATGTTTCAACATCAGCAGCACCACAACCACAGCTTCCACCGAAGGATTCATTAGCAGGCTCCACCCCCAGCAGCAAAGGATTCAACTCCAGCCGCTCCACGATCACCTCCACCACCTCCAGCAAAGGACTCACCAGCACCACAAAAATCTTCACCACGGCCAGCGCAGGAATCATTTTCAGTTCTTCCCCGGTCCCTCATCAAAGGCCTTGGACCCATCTGTGACAGACTTTCACTGAGACAGACAGGATTGCAGCATCCCTGCAATCCCCTGAACCTCTGAGCACCCATTGATCCCCCCTGCAACATCTACTCCCACTACAGATTCGTCACTCTCCTTTCCATCTCCACCCTCACCCAGGGGCCTTCCGAGCCCATCTTGAATATCTGATCAAATCAGGCATTAAGATGGCTCCACTCACGGCCAATATAATAAGATCAAGGATTCTAACGATGATGAACTCCTCCCTGACTGCTGCTATACAGACAAAAAACGCCCCACCTGAACCCCCCCTGCCTTTCACCTGGTCCCAAACTCTCACCGGCTCCCGCTACACAAACAAAAGCCCCCCCCACCTATCCCCCTCACCTTTCCCCAGTTATCTGCCGATAGCTAGGATGCACTGGGTCTCAGCGTAGCCGGGACTTATAGTCATAATAAAAATCAAACCTGCCTGGGAACCTGTGTAAAAACAGCCTCCCCTAGTGCTATTTCTGTAGTCAAATCAACAAAGACGGGAAAACAAAATGCGAGTCAGGCTGCCCAATTGGAGAATATGATTCATATTCCCTGCAAAAAGATGTTGCCATCAGTCCAACTGAAACCAAGTCTGAAACTTGCTGTGCTAAATGTCAGATCCTTATGTAACAAATCATTCTTAATTAATAATTGTATTTCTTCTTATAATCTTGATTTTATGTTTTTAACTGAAACATGGCTTGACAAAAACACGGGAAATTTTTTTCTAATAGAATCTGCTCCACCCAACTTTATGTTTGAATCTGAAACAAAGAGAAACAAAAAAGGGAGGAGGTGTGTGTGCTTTTTGTTAGAGATGAAATAGTTACCCACAGGTTGTCCTTTGGGTGTTTTCAACATTTGAGTATGTAGCCTTTAAAATTGAGCTAAAACAGTCTCCATCCATTCTCTTCATTGTTTTATACAAGCCTCCTCAGCACTGCCAAAGTTTTATTGATGATTTTACTGAGATGCTTTCAAGTCGTATGCACAGACTTTGATGGTTTCGTCATAACAGGCGATTTCAATGTTCATGTTGATAATATTTGTGACAGAAATAACGATAAAGAGCTTCATGCTGTCCTTGAAAACTTTCGGTCTTACTTCAGCCCCGTGAAGTGGCCCCACCCACAGCAGAGGGCACACTCTAGATCTCTTCTAATTACAAAGGGGGTTAATATTTCAAACGTCAATGTGGTCGATGTTGCTCTGTCTGATCATTTCTGTGTCTTCTTTGACCTGTCTGTTTTTTCCCAAACCACCGCTGGTCCTGCAGTTTTGTCCGGAGGAGACACATAAATGACAGCACGGGAAAACTGTTTATGGAAATGATAAACTTTGAAAAATGTCTCATGTTCTAATGTAAATGATTGTTGAACTCTCCGTTACATCTAGTGTTTTTGAATGTTCTCGACACCCATTGCCCCTATGAAGGCTAAAACTGTTCAAAAACAAGCAGAAGGCGCAATGTAGAAATGATTCGGTCAGGGCACAGAAAAGAGAGTGCCGCCGGGATTTCCAGTTTCAAAAAGAGATTTACAGAGAGAAGTTGTACATGTACAACCTCATTTTATGTAGAACTAGGGAAGGATATTTTCTGAAATAATTGAAGCTGTAGTAACAACTCGCGTGTCCTGTTTGCCACAGTAAACAGATGAACAAACCCTCCAGCTTCCGCTGCGGTTAGAACTCAATTTCCACATCCAAGTGTAAATGAGTTTTGCATTATTCTTTAATGACAAAGTTCAGGGCATTAAAAGTGCTATAAAAATTCTAACAATGCAAAAAACACCTACACACTTAGAGCATGACCTACATCTGTAACTGACACAACTGTCCAGGAGATCATCAGTCCTGAGTTTCCATCCTACAATGCTGCCCGTCGATGTGTTACCCACCAGATTTCTAAAGTCTGTGCTGAACATTTTGTTAGCACCAACTCACTCACATAGTTAACATGATCGCTTCAATCTGGAACATTCCAATGTCTTTGAAAACTGCGGTCATAAAAGCCTCTCCTAAGAGAGCAAGTCTTGATGCCACGCAGGCTGAGTAATTACTGCCCTCTCTAATCAGCCCATTTTGGGGCAAAGTCCAGTCACACAGTGCAGAGGTGAGTATACACACACATTTCAGCCCCACTCCCTCTGCGCCGATTCAGTCTTTGTTCTGAGATTTGTAGAACAATTATGCATTTTCTTCACTGTGAGTGAAGCACCTGTGGAATACTTTTGTAACCAGGAGCATGACAATAACTCAAATACTTCAGAAACAGACGCCAAGATGCTAACTTTCAATATGTGCTGCCCGGTGCTCAAGTGGTTTAAGCAGCAGCACATATGCAGCCTCCTGATTCCCAGCTCCAACATTCCGCTGAATGCCCTTCTGCTCTTCACACCATTTCACTTTAGACCGTCCTAATAAAACCTATGGTTCCCAAAATCCTTTAAATAGTACAGAGAGTTGGCATCATTACCTAAATGACTTGCAATCCATTGTGATTTAAAATAAAAAATATGTATTGCCTTGGTTTGGTTAAATGTTCTTATTTATGATTTTTAGAGACAAAGAAGAGGCAGCAGATGTTGATGTCAAAGCTGAAGACATTTCTTTCCCAGAAATGTCATTTTGAAGAAGACCTATCCCACCCAAACCAGAAAAACACAGAACACATCAGACCAGACAGAGTGGATGAAAATGGAAAAAAGCAACAAATCACAGTGTCGGATCTGTTCAAAAAAGACGCAGCTAACTCGATAAGAACTGTGTTGACCACCGGAGAAGCCGAGGTTGGCAAATCCTACCTGGTGAGGAAATTCATACATATTTGGCATTGTAGTGCCAAGAAAGAGACAACAGTATTATTTCTTCTCACATGTTCACAACTTCACACGCTCACACAAAATCTGAGCTTTGTGGAACTTCTGAACCGAGTCTACAAAGACACTGAGCAGTGTGTCATGTCCGACTACAACAAGCTGAGCTGTGTGTTCATCCTGGACGGTCTGGAGGACTTTAAACTGGACTGGACCATGGAGAACAGACTGAGAGATGAGCACGAGGCCGCTCCAGTGACTGTGCTCCTGAGCAGCCTGATCAGAGGAGACCTGCTCCCCTCTGCTCTCGTCTGGATCACCTCCAGACCTGCTGCTGCTGAACGAGTGCCCTCAGACCTCCTGCACAGGACCACTCACATACGAGGTAACACCAGCCTACATAACTGTACATTATATTTAGCACCACAAGCTGGCCAAGGGTCGTTTTGCACCATTTGACACAAATTATTTAAAAAACTAAGAACTAATTGTTTCAACACAAACTATAGTAAAATGTGTTGTTGTTGTTGTTGTTGTTGTTGTTGTTGTTGTTGTTGTTGTTGTTTTCAAATACTTCAGAGTTTGTACAGGACAAATACTTGTTCTATTCATAAACTGCTCTGCCTGTGTACGACCCGTCACTGTTACTCTCTTGTGCTGCTGGTCTGAGGTGGTGATAGTGCTCTGTTCCTGTTGAACTCAGGAAGGGCTCCTCTAACTTCTCGTTGCTGATCAGGCGACACTACACTGGCTAATTATTTTCTCTCCTGTTCTGCAAACAGCTTTATATTCCGTGTTCTATAAAAACTTTTTTTCTGAATTGTATTTACAGATAAACCAGATGTTGTGAGCCAGCGCAACCTCAAGAGGGCGTTGATAAAGCAGTATGAGTGGGTGGCTGAAGGTGTAGATAGAGGTTCAACCACTGCTGCTTCCCTAAGGGACATCTACACTGACCTTTACATCATCGAAGAAGAGAGGGCTGAGGTCCACCAACAAAGTGACGCCAGACAGGTTCAACGAGGAAAGAACAATGAAGTCCGGAAGGAGATTCCCATTAACTATCAGGACATTTTCAAACCTTCTGCTGACAGACCAAAGGATGACATCAAAACAGTGCTTACAACTGGAGTGGCTGGAATTGGAAAAACGTTTGCTTCGATGAAGTACATGTTGGACTGGACTGAGGGAACGTCCAGTCAGAACATAGACATGACTTTCCCACTTCCTTTTCGGGAACTGAACCTAAGAAAGGACCTGGAGCTGAGTTTGGAGGAACTTCTTTATGACTTCTTCCCATGCATGAAGACATCAGAAATAACCAACTACGATCAGTACAAAGTCCTGATTGTTCTCGATGGCCTGGATGAGTGTCGACTGGATCTTAACTTTGGCCAGACTCAGATTTTGTCAGATGTTGGGCAGAAAACAACAGCGAAAAACCTTTTGACTAACTTGATACTTGGGAACTTGCTTCCCAAAGCTAAGGTCTGGATCACCTCTCGCCCTGCTGCGTCGCTGTGTGTTCCTGCGGACAAGGTCGAGCGAGTGACCGAGGTCAGAGGATTCAACAATGAGCAGAAAGAAGAATATTTCAGAAAGCGATTTGATTTGGATTTGGCTGAGAAAGTCTTGTGTTATGTAAAAGAGTCCAGATGCATTTACTTGATGTGCCATATTCCTGTTTTCTGTTGGATCACAGCAAAAGTTCTGGAATCTTTTGTACAAAGCCATCACCAGGGGATACCAAAGACACTGACAGACCTGTTCATTCACTTCCTCCTTCTGCAGTGCAGACAGGCCAATGCAAAATACAATGAAGGCACAGAAGAAGGTTTAAAGACCTGGAATAAAAGAAATGTGAAATGCATTTTAGCTTTGAGCAAAATGGCTTTCGAAGAGCTGGAGAAAGGAAACCTCCTGTTCTCTGAAGACGACCTGACCAGCTACGATCTGGATGTGAAAGAAGCAGCTGTCTACTCTGGTCTGCTCACGAAGATCAGACGAGATGAAAGTGAAGTTTATCCAAGGCTGTTTTTCAGCTTTGTCCACCTGAGCATCCAAGAGTTCCTGGCCGCTTTTTATGTCTTCCACACTTTCAATAATGAGGGCAAAAATGTGCTCAGCTCCCCGCCCTCTTCAGAGCAGTCTGCTTCAGACTTCTACAAGTCTGCTGTGGATAAAACTTTGGAGAACGCAAACGGAGACTTGGATTTGTTCTTGCGTTTTCTTCTTGGTCTTTCGCTCCAAACCAATCATGATCTCCTGAAGGAGGTGCTAACTATGTCTGAAAACACAGAGAAGATAAATAAGGAAACCATTGACTACATCAAAACAAAGATCGATGAAGAACACAGTGACGCAGACACAAGCATGAACCTGTTCCACTGTCTGAATGAGCTCAACGACCACTCGCTTGTGGAGGAGATCAAGAAGTATCTGCACTCAGAGAAAAATGACTATGCAACCTTCTCTCCTCTCTGTCTGCGCTCACTTTTGTGTTGCTGACTCTAGATCAAAGCTGGATGTGTTTGATCTGAAAAATATTGCAAATCAGAGGAAGTTCTTCTCGGAATGATGCCAGTGGTAAAAGTAGCACAAAGGCTTTGTAAGTATTGTTTATACTAATCAAATTTCTTCGCACACAATGTAACAACTCTTCAGAGCTCACTTTATGTAGCATAGAGTTCCTCACTCTGCCACTACAATTCTACGTCAGCGTCCATGAGCATCTTTTTAAGACTCATTTCAAACTCCTTTGCACCAGTAAAGTTCACTACCACATCTGGCATATGAAAGGCAAGAAACATCTGGGCTGAAATACATAGTGTGCAATACAGTACACACAATTTACGAAAATATAATTTTAAAACATGAATTACTAATGGTTTTCCATAACCTTATTGCAGGTTAAGTTGGTGTGGACTCTCTGAGCGGTCCGGTGGTGCTCTGTCATCCTTCATCTTGATGTCTCCTTCCTCCAATCTCACTAACTGGACCGGAGCCACAACGAGCTGATGGATTCAGGCGTAGAAAGACTCTCGGACGGCTTAAAGTACCGCCACTGAACTCAAGATTCTCAGGTAAAACGCAATTATACTCACTGTAGAGCTGAGGTGCTCTCGCTGCACTAAATAACACAATTCCAGTCATTGAAAGTTTGGAAGCGTGACTGAGCTGATCATATATGACTTTCTTTGCAGCGTTCTCAGCAGTGGACCTGTTATGGCCACTGCTCGGTGTGGTTGAATTCAAAGTGTCCCTATTATGTATGAATATCATCATTCTTAGAGAAGAATCATTAGAGAAGGGACAAAACTGTACTTTATATTTTTTTAATAGAAACCATGAGTTAAGGTCATTATGAGAGATTAACAGATGGAGCAAAAAACATGTTGTTCTGTCTACCTCTGTTAGAAAAAGAAACTCTGAACATCAGATTTAGTACGACAAAATATCTAACTCCATAATGGTGAGAAATGCTTCAAAACTTTTCATCCCGTTTGTGCCCACAGACGTGCAGGCTGTAGGGTTTCAGAAAATGGATGCACTTTCCTGTTTTCAACTCTCAAATCCACAAGTCTTCTCAGTTGGAAGTGCTGGATTTGAGTTACACCATCCTGACCAAGGGAGAGGCTGAAAACTTTGGAAGCAGATCCAATGTAAAGCTTAAGAGGTTTGGTAAAGTCAAACTTATGTACCTTTTATGTGACCTCTCAAGGACTCAAGGACAGCCTTTCCACAGGGAAGGTTGTGATCTAACTGGCCCCTTATTGTATTATTCATTGTATATACAAGCTTTAATGTTCGACTCTCTAATCTAAAGCATTCTATTGAACCAATCAGTTGGTAAACAATCCAATATATGTTCATTATCACATCTTTCTTCTGTAGTTTGGACCACTGTTGTGAGCACAGATTAAACCAGGATTAAGGAAATGTAGTCCCTTCATTGAAGTGCTGATGTCTTATTTCCGACCTAACATGACTTTTTGTACTTGTGTTCAGACACGCAGACCTGACCTGATGCAAGCTGAACACCCAAGATCATGGTTGAAAAAAAAAGCTCTAATCCGGAGAAAGTGAGAGAGAATATTCCTCAGGCCCGTGGTGCAGTGAGCGTCGTCATGTCTTCTGTGAGCAGGAGCTGAGTGGGCTGTGGCTACTGGAGCTGGAGTGGGATGGAACCGTGGGCATCGGAGTCACCTACAAAGGAGCTGCTACTAAAAGTGTCTTAGGCTGTGATGACAAGTCCTGGAGCGTATTCTGTTCAAATCAGCCAAACAGTTGTCTAGAGTTTGAACAAAAGCAAGCTTGCATTCCAGTAAAACACCACAGGAAAAAATGTAAGTTTCCATCTCAAAAAATGGCAGTGTATCTGGACTGGCAGGCTGGCACTCTGAGTTACTACAGTGTCACTGAGGAAGAGCTGTCCCTCATAACCACATTTAAGGGTACGTTCAAACAACCTCTGGTGCCCACTTTCTGGTTGCAAAATGGCTCCGTCACGTTGTGTTGAATTCTCTACACTCCAGACCATTTTGCATAAAGTTTTTTATTTTATTTTAATTTTGAAGGCTAGGTTCTTCATTAGTGCCCTCTCACCATGAATTCAAACAGCTGTTACTATGGAGATACAGTACAGTAGTGGCAGCACAGTTTATATCATGTCACATTATTAATTACATCTACAATAAGCCACACCCAAACAGCACTGTGATTGGTTTGAAGTTTTGCTCAGATGTCTCAAGAACAAGCTGCATGCCAAATAACAAGTGTTCCTATTGTTCAAAAATACCTTGCAAAAACCTGCATTTTTACAGTGTGCTGGGTCGCCTCTCCGCAGATCTGACCTGAAACTTGACCCGGTGGCGTTACCAACTTGTTTGCATGGAGATAGTCAGATATATTTAAAACCATACTGGAATTTTCTTGGCAAAGCAATAACGTCTCCATGGCAGCGCCTCCACCAGGAAATATGCATATTTACCTTCATTCATTCGGTCAGGGCACAGAAAAGGGAGTGCTGCCGGGCCGAACGAAAATGGCGAAAGTCGAAGCTCCAAGTTCAGAAAGAGATTTACAGAGAGAAGTTGTACATGTACAACCTCATTTTATGTAGAACTAGGGAAGGATATTTTTCTGAAATAATTGGAAGCTGCAGTAACAACTCGCGTGTCCTGTTTGCCACAGTAAACAGATTAACAAACCCTCCAGCTCAGCTGCCGTTAGAACTCATTTCCACATCCAAGTGTAATGAGTTGCATTATTCTTAATGACAAAGTTCAGGGCATTAAAAATGCTATCAATTCTACAATGCAAAAAATAACCCTAAAACCACCTACACACTTAGAGCTGACTCACTTTGCACCTGTAACTGACAAAACTGTCCATGGGGATCATCACCAGTCTGAGTTCATCTACATGCTGCCTCCATGTGTTACCCACCAGATTTCTAAAGTCTGTGCTGAAAAGTTTGTTAGCACCACTCACTCAAATAGTTAACATGTCGCTTCAATCTGGAACATTCCCAATGTCTTTGAAAACTGCGGTCATAAAGAAGAGCAGTCTTGATGCCGCAGTACTGAGTAATTACCGGCCCATCTCTAATCTGCCATTTGGGGCAAAGTCCTTGAAAAGGTTGTTTACCAACAGCTCACTGATTTCCTCTTAATAAACAACTCATTGATGTTTTCCAGTCAGGTTTTAGACCTCATCACAGCACTGAGACTGCTCTTGTCAAGTGACAAATGACATCCACCTGAACACTGACGCGGGCAAAGCTCAGTCTTAATTCTGTTAGATCTGGAGTGCTGCATTTTGACACTGTCGATCAGTGAGGAATACACTAGGCACTTACTTCACGGACGACTAGAACGGAGGACCTTGCGCGTGGGCCAATGCATACTGAGCGAGCACTAGCTCTAAAAAACTGGTTAAAGTCCTATCTGGAAGACAGGATATTCTTTATCGAAATATGGGTAACTGTGTCTCAGACCAGATGCCCCTGACCTGAGTGGGGTGCCCCAAGGGTCAATCCTGGGACCCCCTTCTGTTCAACCTTCTACATTGCTGCCATTGGAGGTCAGTGTGATACGCAGCGCGAGAATGTGTGTCCTATCACAATTATTAGCAGACGACACTCAGTTCTATGTTTCAACTGACGGCAGTGTGAATATGGACCAGTGGATTCACTCTGTCACTGCATCCAACAGATCAGCTGTGTGGATGAACGCAGAAGAGAAAACTGTGTTCTTTCCAGCTGAACTGAACCAGACAGAGACTGAAATCATACGTCGTCTTTGGCCCAACTAGAAACAAAAGAGAAAGTGTTTGCAGTCACCTCCAGAGTCTCGCTCTAAAACCTACAAATCAACAGTTTAGAAATCTTGGGGGTAATCATATGGGACTGACAGAGACTTGAACTTTAAGCAGCGCAACGTCAGATCAATCACCATCAGCGCTTTTTACCATCTAAAAAACAGTTGCCAAAATCAAAAGTATAGTGTCTAAACCAGACCTGGAGAGACTTATCCATGGCGTTTGTCTCTAGTAGATTAGACTCTACTGTAACGGCCTGCACTCCACTGGCCTCTCCAAACGAGCTGTAAAACAGCTTGCAGTACATCCAGAACGCTGCTGCTCGGGTCCTGACTAGAACCAGGAAGTACGATCACATTAGTCCTGTTTGCTCAGGTCTCTGCACTGGCTCCCTGTGGCTCAGAGAATAGACTTCAAAGCAGCTCTGCTTGTATACAAGTCTCTCCATGGCCTAGCAAACCAAAAGTACATTCTCGGACATGTTAGTGCCCTATATGAACCATCTCGGACTCTGAGGACCTCAGGGACCGGCCTCCTGCTGGTGCCAGAGAGTCAGGACTAACATGGGGAATGTGCGTTTCAGTTTTATGCAGCTAAAATCTGGAAACAGTCTTCCTGAGGATGTGAGACAGGTTCTTACTCTGGCAATGTTCAAATCTAAACTAAAAACTGTTTTGTTTGGCTGTGCATATGACTGAAATGATTTTCTTTGGCACTCTTCTCTTTTATGTCTTGAACTATTATTTTTGTGATTTCTGCCATGTCTTTGTGATTTTAATGCATTTTTTCCTGTTGTGTGAAGCACTTTGATATGCCTTGTGTACGAATTGTGCTCTACAAATAAACCTGCCTTGCCTTGCCTTGCCTTCAATGTCAGGTGTATTTTGAATTCCCAGTCCTTGTTTGGACCTGGTTCTGATTTATGTCTGGTGCTAACCAGTTTTGTTTAAGTCCTAGTTTGGTCTGGACTAGAGCCTTACCTGATGCCTTGCTTCTTGTGTTGTTGGCAAGCCATGTCCAGTTATCTGTTGTCCTGTATTTGAGGAACGAGTGTTCAGGAAAAATCTTTGTTTTCTCCAACTATATTGCATTTATAAAAAAAACAAAAACAACGGCATTCTTATCTGTGAATGCTCACTCCATCCATTTGGTTTCGATGGCCCATTATCAGGGGTCCGCCTTGTGGGCGAGGGCTTTCACAGAGTAGGATATAAACTGAGTTCTCAGACTTGTTTCACAGATTGAAATGACTCTTGGATGAGAGTCGAAACGTTTAGTTTTTCTAAAACAGAGTCCAGATGATACAACTGAATCTTTTTCTACAATGTAATACGCATATTGTGGAATTAGTCTAATGAAAACAACATCTCCATGGAGACAACCAGAAAAGTTATTTATTTTGTTTTTATTAAAACATGTAACTACAACATTTATAGTAATTTGCTACGTCAAAGCTCTCGTCAACAACTGCTCTTTAATTATAGACATTTTTGGTTTATATTGTACGGGCCATTCAGTGATTCAACTTTACAGATCTTACCCAAACTTACAGCGCTTACCCAAAGTTTTAACTGGCATTTGTACATCAAAAGCAAGAGATTTCATTGGCTATGATTGAATATTGGCTTTCAGCTATATTTATAAGAAACCCTTGGAGAGCTCAGACCTTCTGCAAAGGCAGTGGTCAAAATCATAGACTGTGAACAAAGAATATTACTTAAATGCTCATCTTTTACTATTCTTGAGATTTAATTCTTGTGGTTAAAGTTAGTAATGTTAGCCCAATCTGAAATCTGAAATATTTAAGATCACTTAAAGCTCAATTGTTTGATCATTTATACTTTTTAAATACTATTTACTGCTGACCACTTCTGCTATATATTGCCATGTTTAATAATATGCAATACTTTCAAAACATCATCGTACCGTTTCATCTTTTAGATTGAACTTAATGCTTAATAATCAAATAATTGCTCATTTTGGTTGACTAAGACCCCAGGTCACCCTTTTAAAAGAGGTCTCGATCTCAATTGGTTCTACCTGGTTAAATAAAAGTTAATAATAAATTAATTAATAAGACACCATAGATCAATCGACTAAGCAACTTAATGCTTATTGAACAAATATGTATTTTTTCTAACTTACAAACTTACAAATTTGAAGCATGTGACATGTTCAATCATAAGCAAAAGTTGTCCGTATAACTGGGGAGTGGAACAGTAGAGCAGAGGTGTAACTAGAACTGAAATGTTGTGGTATTGTACACGCAAATAATATCGTGGGCTGTGGCAACATATCGAGTTACAAACTTTGTGTGTGATGCCTAAAACTCCTCTTAATATCCCAGCCAGATCAGTGAGGTCAGAACCAGTTGTTATTAAATGTGCCCAGAATTCAGTCCCAGTTAAGGACTGGAGGAGGGCTGGGCCTCTGCTGTGGCCGCCCCCAAACTGTGGAACACCCGTTATTGGCTTTCACACACAAGTTAGCTGTTGTGTTGTATTCGTATTTGTATTCATCGGTGTTGTTTTTATAATTTATTGTGAATATGAATGCAGCTGGTGTTGTTGTACTATAAATGTGCTATAGAAATTAAACTGACATTGACAGAGGGAACAACACTGACCATGATCCTTTGCTCCCATTCCAGTGCAGACAACATGAAAACAAAAGTGTTCTTAACTAAGCCCTGTGATTTGAAAAAAAATAAGTATAATTTCTACCATTTCTTTTAGCTTCTTCACAAAATTGCTAAAAGTATTGTACCTTGAAATGAATATTGTGATAATATTGTAATGTGATATTTGCATCACCTAACAGACCTAGTTTAGAGTCAAACAGAGATCCGGAAAACGACGGACTTGGTATTGAAACAATGGATCGTTCAGTCTGCAGCACATGGGACACATTTAAACAACCTCTGACCAGCTGTTATGGAAAGCTTTTGACAAAGGGCTGTCAGATGAAAATCTGAGAAAAATATGTCCTCATCGCTCAGTGGTTTCCAAAGCGGGGGTCGGGACGCAAGGCTTGAGCTGGGGGTTGCAAGATGATTTCAAGATATCATCAAATAAATATGTATTTGCTCCATATTTTTATTAAAACCTGCATATTTTTGTGAAATATGGTTCAATAAGACAATTAACTATTCCAACATTTAACATATTTTGACAATTTAAATTACTTACTGTCATTTTCATTAGTAGTGGGGGTCCAGAGTCGGTTGCCTCATGGTAACTTTGGGGGGTTCAACCAGAACATTTTGGGAACCTCTGTTCAGCTATTTAATTGGTAGCAGATGGTGTGCAGCTAAAAAGAGTATGGTTAAAATACGGATTTAAAAAATAAAAAATACGTCTTTAGGTCCATTCTCAAAGAGAAATCATCAGGGTCAACGTTGTTAATTTACTTAATTACTGAGATATAATAGAGGCTAAAGAGAAGATTGGAAACAATGTAAAAAATAGGGCAACATTTTTAGATTAGAATGTTTAAATGAAATAAATAGTAGTATATTTGTGGTCCTAATCAAGCCGAGAACTTGACCTGTCTCAGAACAGTCAGTCAGAACAGAGAACACTGTTTTTCTGAATTATGAAAAACAAATGTACACCCTAAAACATTGCACTGGTTTGTATTTTAAGTTAAACACCAAATGAAGACAACCATTAATCATTCTTCTTACTTCAACCACTACAATAAAATCATTATTTACTCCCTAAAATGACACATCACATTATTTTCCCATTAGTTTGGTAGCATTATATAAAGTCACTTTATCAAAGTATTTATTTCAAAACTAGAAGCCATTGTGAGTGACTTAGAGGTAAGAACCTAAAATGTCTAAAATGACAATCATTACGTTCGGGTCGGGCCGGGCCGGGCTTCTCTCTCGCTGACTTTTTTAATAAATATATGTTTATAAAAATGTACATACTAAAACGATGTGTGGATACTAAACTAAGGAATACTTGTTATAAATAAATAATTTGGTTAAAACAGAGAAGGGGCTGTCAGGTAATTGCTATAAAACTACTACTAAACAGGAAGCGCAGAGCCGGGGCACGCTTTGCACACGTGACGTGAATGTAATCTCCTGACGTGGATGTGGTCCGCATCTGTTTAGTTCAGGTTTCCCCAATATGGAGGAGCAAGAAGTCAAGGATAAACTTAAGACAGGGGAACTGAAGAGGCAAACACGCACCGCGGTGGGTGCAGGGGGCTGCACGCACCGCGGTGGGTGCAGTGGGCTGCAGTATTTCTCCGCGTAGTGAAGCGAGTACGCATCAAGATCTCTCTTTCACTCTCTTTATCTGGCCTCTTATTCTGTGTTCCAGCGTTATTTCGTTGTGCAAATGCATTTATCATGATCATAAAAATATGTAGATTATTTTAACCTAAGAAATCTTGCGTTTTTTTTCTGCCAAAAATACTATGGAATAAATTGAAATTTCGGGTTTGCCTCGAGCTCGGGCATGCAAATCAAGTTAATTGGTCGGGCGTGGGTCGGGTCGGGCTGGATTTTTCAGGCCCGATCTTACCTCTAGAGTGACTGCGTAATGCATGGCCAAATCCTGCACAGTTGCCGTGACGATGATGTCACGCCTTTGACGATGACGTCACTGACAATGATGTCACCGACGATGATGTCACCAGTTACCAACATTACGCCACTCTAAGAGATGGGGAAAAATCGCAACTTTGACGAAGGATCCAGAAAAAACAACGAGACCGAGGGACACTGAAAGTAACAAGAATCTGTCAAAGATAATCTACAAAAACAAACTGAATGACGAAAATCGGACAAAAGGTGCGACCTCTGATACGTGCCGAAAAACAGGTTGGTATAATAAGAGATAATGATAAAATATAAGAAAAATAAAGTAAAGTGCAGCTCCTTATTAGTGTGTAGAAGTCTTTAGAGCTGGAACTGGACATGGTTACTATAAGTTACCATGGCGAGGTTATGACAAATTAAAATTCTAGAGCATGTGCTGCTGGTCCAGTGATTAAGGCACAGCACACATGCCAGGCTGCTAGTGCAGTCGGCTACAGTGTCGTGAGTTTGAATCCCGACTCCGACTATTTACTGCACGTCCTCCCTTCTCTCTCCCCCCGTTTTCACGCTGTCTTTCCTGTCTAATAAAGCCCACGGGCCAAAATCTTTAAAAAAAAAAATTCAAATAGAAAAATTGTAGAACGTTATCACAAAATTCTTATCCATTAGACTAAGCTTTATTATTGTGTTGTTGTGTTGCTTTTAATGGCGGTTGGCAGGAAACTGACAAGGTGCACTTATTGCCACCCACTGTAGTTGTAGATCTTCTGTAGTTGTTGTTGTGTTACTTTTAATGGCAATTGGCAGCCAACTGACAAGGTGCCTTTAAGTACGTCTTCTGCAGTTCCCTTGCCAGAGCTCTGTTTACGATGTTATAGAGGTCACTTAGTGACATCACTGGTCTCTACGTACATTTACAGTAACGACGGCCAAATGAACCTATTGGAGGCAATACTGTTTCCAAAATTGGAAAGAGAAACAGGACTTGGTGATGTAAGCGTATATGCGCTGCTTCACTGTACAGCATATGAAAGAGAAAGAACTGACTTCGTCTTCAGGTTTCAAAATAATATGCAGGAATTTAATCTGCGGAATCTTCTTACAGTCCAATCAGAGGGGTCATGTAAGGCTATGGTTGCTTATATAACACAGGGTTAATTGGAAGATTATAGAGTTAGGTGCGTCGTCGTAGTGTTATTCTACAACCCCTGATCTGTCCACACTCAACTGCCTACTGCTATGTAGGGCGGCGAGAACAACATGAGCCTTTGCAGTTGGCTGCCGGCCGCCATTAGAAGCACAAACAACAACTAAAGAATGGGGTCTAATGAATAAATTCTAAAGAATGGCGGTAATGTAACATTATGGATACCAACTGCCATAAAACACCACCAAAGAAGAAGAAGTTAAGACTGATTTGTACTCCACTGACCAAAGTGGCTTCCGGAAGGGCAGAAATACCATGGATTCTGTATTATGTTTAGAATATGAAATCCAAATTGCCAAGACTAACAGAGAAAAAGTTATTGCAGTTTTCTTTGATGTGGCGAAAGCAAACGATATGGTCTAGTAGGAAGGGCTTCTTATCAAGTTGCGCGAGTCTGGTGTGAAGGGAAAGTTGTTTAACTGGGTGAGGAGTTTCTTGTCTGACCAACAAATTCAAACCAGGGAAGGCACAGTTTGCTCTGAAGTTTATGAGGTAGAAATGGAATCCCGCAAGGAAGTGTGTGCAGCCCTATTCTGTTCAATGTCATGATTAATGACATCTTTAAAGATGTAGATCACTCTGTTGGAAGAATGACCACAGCGCTTTGTGTGACCATGGTGCTTTATTGGTGAGAGGCAGAAATCGTTTATTGTGAAGAAATTACAAAGAGCAATACAGCAGGTTGAGCAGTGGACTCTGCATTGGGGATTTAAATTGTCTGGACAGAAATCTCCAAGTGATTTGTTTTTATAATCGGCATAAGGATGTCTCTCTCAGATTATGGGCAAGTACTTGAACAGGTCAGGGAAGTGAGATTGACATTGACAAGATTAAAAATAAATCCAAAAAGGTGAATAATCTGCTGCGGTGTATATCTGGCCAGGACTGGGGAGCTAGCAGAAGGTGGAAGGAATTTCTTAGAGTATGTGGGCAACATCATGAGGCGGACTTTCATTGGTGGTTGCTGGGTAGGAAATGCAAAAGCACAATTTGCAGGATTGAGTGAGTTTAACTTGAATCCATCGGTGGCTTTGTCAACATTGAATCCTTGGAAGTTTATTCTGGCTCCTGTTGATATTAGTATACATCACAAATTTAAAGGAAAAACTAAAAAGGCACTGCAGTTCTTTGTTCAAGAACTCATTGGTAAACATTCTGATGATGTGTATATTTATACCGATGGATCTAAAGATCCTGAGAATGGACGAACAGGCGCTGCTTTTTTCATACCTGACCTTGAGATAGCAGTTAAGAAGAGGTTAACAGACCATCTGTATGTCGTCGCCACAGAACTCATAGCAATACGATTAGCGATGGAATGGGCTGAATCTGCTTCACAATGTCGCAATATTGTGATAGCTTCTGACGGCCTCTCTGCACTGCAAAGCATTCAATCTGGAAAATCTTATTGCCGACAGGATATTCTGTATAGCATCTTCTATTTGATACGCTCTCTTTCTAGGAAAGATGTGAAGGTCTCCTTCATGTGGGTTCCTGCCCATGTTTTAAATTATATTTGTAAATCATGTGTATAAACTTTGGCAGGATTATTGGAATCGTTGTGATACTGGACAACATCTGTATCAAATACAGAGTAGTGTTGGTCCATGGGCAGGAACGCGGGGAAGAGAGAGCCTTTGCTCGCACATGAGAATAGGCCACACTGGACTCAATAAGTCACTGAATAGGATCGGCAAACATCCTACTGGTTTATGTAATCACTGTCAAGAACCGGAAACTTTTGAGGATGTGTTCACTTTACGGCATATGAAAGAGAGAACTGAATTAGTTTATGGTTTTAAAATAATAAAAAGGATTTCAATCTGCTGAATCTTCTTACGATCCATTCACAACGATCATGTAGGGCTATAGTTATTCATATATATAGTATTATAGACTTAAGAGCATCTTTGTAGTGTTACACTACAATTCCCTTTTTGGTAGTCTGGTCTCTGTTGATCTCCTGTCCACCCATCAATCCTGTGGGTGGCGGGGGATGCGCCTTTGCAGTTGGTTGGCGTCCGGCCGCCATTGGAAGCACCAACAACAACAACTAAGGAATGGGGTCTGATGGATAAAGTCTTGAGAAGGGCGGTAATGAAACATTATGGATACCAACCGCCATAAAACACCACCTAAGAAGAAAAAGAAGAGAAATGAATCAGTCTGAGCCTGCAAATACTTAAAGTACATAAATCTGCAAGGTTTGTTAAAACAAATATGGAGACTAGTATTCAAAACATATCCAGTTTGTTAACTGACCCATTGGATATGTACGAACAGTTACAAATTATGGGAAAAGGTGTTTTTGGCAAAGTTACTAAATGCCGCAATAAGGAATCGGGAGAAATTGTGGCAGTAAAGCAAGTAAAAATTGCCAACAACTCATACGATGTAATACAGAACGAGCTTGCCATGCTCGGAGCCATCAGCAGCCTGGACCCAGACCTCAACAACATCGTCAAGTTCCACAAGTATTTCCAATCCAGAGCCGGACTTCACTTCATGGAATTTGAGATGCTGGACCAGAGTGTGGCAAACTTGATGACTAAGCGGCCTTTCCCATTTTCTTTGCAGGAAATACGTACGATGGCTAAGCAGCTCTTGATTGCATTGAATGGTCTGCGGCAGATTGGGGTCATGCATACTAATATTAAACTGGACAATGTCATGCTCGTGGACCATGAAAAGAAACCATTCAAGATCAAATTAACTGACTTTAGACATGCCGTCCTTTCAAACAAAGCAAAAATTGGGATGCGCATTCAGCCACTGCAATACCGTGCTCCAGAAGTCACCTTGGGCCTGCCGGTATCTGAGGCTGTGGATATGTGGAATCTTGGTTGCTTCCTCCTGCATTGTTATCTGGGGTTCTTCCCTCTCAATTGCCACTCGCTCTACGACCATCTCAAACAATTCTCTCATTTATTGGGGGTCCCTGATGGTGATATGATTACACAGGCTAAATATGGAACAAATTTCTTTGTCCAAGAAGATTCCCAATGGAGACTAAAAACTCCATGTGAATATAAGAAGACAACAGGCATGACTCCTCAAATGGGAAAGAATGTTTTTGAAGCAACTGAAGATCTAGGAGCTGGCGTCCTAAATTACTATCCAAAAGTAGTTGGATTTGAAATGGAGGACAGAAGGGCGTTTGTAAGTTTTTTGGAGAGAATGTTTGTAGTGAACCCAGAGGATAGAATCTTACCAGTTGCAGCAATATTGCACCCATTTATTACAATGGACCATATGAGTAATGCTAATTGGTACTTTATGGAGTCCAACCAAATCATGAACACGCCAACTCTGGGATCAGGTTTTGCAAAACTGTAGAGACGAGGGCAGAGAAACATCACAAAGTTACACCAACTCTGAGGAGAGGAAGACAAGGGCACAGAAAGCTCAATCATTTTGGAGTTTGCCAACATGTTTGAAAGTGCAGACGAGGAGTCAGCCGACTCTGGAGCTCCACTACAGAGAAGCAGTCCAGAAAACTTAACCCAAAATGAAAAAGAAGGCTCTGGACCAAAGATAGCAAAACACCCGGGAATTTTCCCGTCTAAAAACATCAAATGGAGAAGAGAAGAAGCAGAATGCTCGCAGTTGGTGTCTTCAAGTAAACCTACACCAAGGGGTACGTTCGAAAGTGAGGATTCAGCAATCTGCCACTCAATGAGTAGACGTCCTGCATTTTCATCTACTACAGGGAAAGGCTCAACCCACTGGTCAAGAGTCGCCAGCAACGACAACCCAATGGATGCAGACACTTCCAATGGAGTCAATCCTGACAATCACCTACTCATACACATTGTGATCGACAACGAGGACATTCCAATGGGTTGTTGTCTGGGCCGGCCTTTTGTTCATTTTATCTGTGCCTCTTTCTCTTGGATGCACTTTTGAGCACTTTTGGATCACTTTGACCACTGGATCCAACCTTAGCAGAACAAAATCAGATTGTTTTGAAAAGGTTTACATCAGTACAATAAAGTCTTACATTTTGCCCCATTAACCCCTGGATTCAGCCTTAGCAGAGCAACAGCAGGTTTGTTTGAAAGGTTTACTTCAGTTCAATAAAATAAACATTAACAATTGGAGTAATTATAGTATTATTATTCTTTTCATATGCTTTTCAAATATTTAGCATGGTCTATATATTATATAATGAATCAGACACTTGTGTTAAGTGATTAATGTGGTATTTTGTTCACTATTCAAACTTTTATGTTCTCATAAGTGTAAACTCACTTAGCTGTGCCTGACTGACTTACAAAACAAATTTTAGGCAGGACTCTCTTGGAAGACAATGTACTGGCTAAAGAAAGGTGAACAAATAAAAATAAAATTATGAATCCTTTATATCCAAATATTTGACATTTATCAATTTCATTCTGGACCATTTATCCTATCCATTATGATACGCTTATTTTAATTGTGCTTTGACACCTGTCTGGGACTAAAGCTGGACTAAATCGGTCTGAGGTAGTGATTGTGATCTGTTCCTGTTGAACTCAGGAAGTGCTCCTCTTACTTCTTGTTGCTTGTTACTTCTACGCTTCACTGGCCAATTATTTTTCTCTCCTGGTCTGCAAACAGCTTTATATTCTATGTTCCATACTTATTTTTTTTTTCTGAATTTTATTTACAGAGAAACCAGATGTATCTTCTTGGTCTTTCGCTCCAGACCAGTCAAGAGCTCCCGAAGGAGGCGCAAACTATGTCTTGAAAACATAGTGAAGATAAAGAAAGGAAACCATTGACTACATCAAACAAAGATCGATGAAGAACACAGTGACGCAGACACAAGCATGAACCTGTGTTCCACTGTCTGAATGAGCTCAACACGACCACTCGCTTGTGGAGGAAGATTCAAGAAGTATCTGCACTCAGAGAAACATGACTATGCAACCTTCTCTCCTTCTAAATGGTCTGCGCTCACTTTTTGTGTTGCTGACTTCAGATCAAAAGCTGGATGTGTTTGATCTGAAAAAATATTGCAAATCAGAGGAAGTTCTTCTCGGAATGATGCCAGTGGTAAAAGTAGCAACAAAGGCTTTGTAAGTATTGTTTATACTAATCAAATTTCTTCGCACACAATGTAACACTCTTTAGAGCTCACTTTAATGTAGCATAGAGTTCCTCACTATGCCACTTACAATTTCTACTGTCAGCGTCCATGAGCATCTCTTTAAGGCAAGGCAAGTTTATTTGTAGAGCACAATTCGTACACAAGGCGATTCAAAGTGCTTCACACAACAGGAAAAAAAATCACATCGCATTAAAATTACAAAGACATGCATGGATAAGTCTCTCCACGTCTTTTTTAGATGGTAAAAAGCTGCTGATTGATTTCACATGGCTGTTAAAGTTCAAGTCTGAGTCCATTATTACCCACATATTTCTAACTTGATTTGTAGGTTTTAGAGCGAGACTCTGGAGGTGACTGCTAACACTTTCTCTTTGTTTCTGTGGGCCAAAGACGATGATTTCAGTCTTGTCTGAGTTCAGCTGGAGAAAGTTGTTTTGCATCCACACAACTGATCTGTTGGATGCAGTGACAGAGTGAATCCACTGGTCCATATTCACCTGCCGTCAGTGAAACATAGATCTGAGTGTCGTCTGCATCATTGTGATAGGACACATTTTCGCCGTTTATCAATTGATCTAACGGCAGCATGTAGAGGTTGAACAGAAGGGGTCCCAGGATTGACCCTTGGGGCACCCCACAGGTCAGAGGGAATGTGGTCTGAGACAGAGACACACCAATTTCAACAAAGTACTACCTGTCTTCAAGAAATAAAGTAAAACAATAGAACAGAGTTGTTTTGCCTCAAAAGTGAATGGTTTAATTCTGTTGTACAATCAGAATTCATCTTTATCCCTACTTTAAACATCCCTGTCGTCTACAGACAGATGACAGAGATGTCCCACTCTCTTCCTGTCCCTTCCTGATCTCGTGTCTCCACAAAGGGATTCACGTTCTTTTTATAAGAATATAGGTACAACAGGTCACATGACATGCATCACATGGAAAATGACTGGCCCAAGAGGCAAAATGTTGTATACAAGAACAAGTGTGGAAGTTGTTGATTACATTTACATTCTGACCGTCTGAAACTGAAAAACGACAAATGCCTGGACAATCATGACAATCAGAATCAGAATCAGAATCAGAATCAGAAAGAGTTTATTGCCATTGTCAATGAACACAAATTCACAAACATAGGAACTTGTCACGGGCCTGAAAAAGAAGCGAAAACAAAAGGTTAGGTGTTCATGCAAAGAGGCCCCTCTTGGACTGGAGATTCTTACACAGAGAGAGAAACCAGTCTTTGACACAGAGCACATCAGGGTTCGGGTGCATTTATAGCAGTTGTGTGAGAGCGTGAGGGGCCATCTACATAGGGTCGACTCAAAGGGTATTTTTCTGCCACAACAGACAACAGACCAATTTAGGGCAGTGCCAGTGATGCCCACCCAGTCCTCTAGTCTCTGTAAGAGGATCCCATGATCAACAGTGTCAAAAGCAGCACTTTAGATCTAACAGAAATTAAGACTGAGGCTTTCTCGTCAGTGTTTAGGTGGATGTCATTTGTCACCTTGACAAGAGCAGTCTCAGTGCTGTGATGAGGTCTAAAACCTGACTGGAAAACATCAAATGAGTTGTTTATTAAAAGGAAATCAGTGAGCTGTTGGTAAACAACCTTTTCAAGGCCTTTCTCTAATCAAGGACAGATTAGAGATGGGCCGGTAATTACTCAGCACTGCAGCATCAAGACTGCTCTTCTTCAGAAGAGGTTTTATGACCGCAGTTTTCAAAGACATTGGGAATGTTCCAGATTGAAGCGACATGTTAACTATTTGAGTGAGTGGTGCTAACAAACTGTTCAGCACAGACTTTAGAAATCTGGTGGGTAACACATCGAGGCAGCATGTAGATGAACTCAGCCTGGTGATGATCTCCTGGACAGTTTTGTCAGTTACAGGTGCAAAGTGAGTCAGCTCTAAGTTGTGTAGGTGGTTTGAGGGTCCCTTCTCTGTGCCCTGACCGAATCATCATTTCTCCATGGCGCCTTATTTTTAACAATTTTAGCCTTCATAGGGGCAATGGTGTCCAGAACATTCAAACAACTGGATGTAACAGAGTTAAAAAACTAATTGACATTAGAACATGAAACATTTTCAAAGTTTATCATTTCCATACACAGCGCACCTGTGCCATCATTTATGTGTCCCCGAACAACTGCAGGACCAGCCGGGGTTTGAGAAAAAACAGAGGGGTCAAAAAGAACTCATTTCAAACTCCTTTGCACCAGTAAAGTTCACTACCCACATCTGGCATATGAAAGGCAGAAACATCTGGGCTGAATAACATAGTGTGCAATACAGTACACACAATCTACTGAAATATAATTTTAAAACATGAATTACTAATGGTTTTCCATAACCTTTATTGCAGGTTAAGTTGGTGTGGACTCTCTGAGCGGTCCGGTGGTGCTCTGTCATCCTTCATCTTGATGTCTCCTTCCTTCCAATCTCACTGAACTGGACCTGAGCCACAACGAGCTGATGGATTCAGGCGTAGAAAGACTCTCGGACGGCTTAAAGTACCACCACTGTAAACTCAAGATTCTCAGGTAAAACGCAATTATACTCACTGTAGAGCTGAGGTGCTCTCGCTGCACTATGAAATAACACAATTCCAGTCAGTTGAAAGTTTTGGAAGCGTGACTGAGCTGATCATATATGACTTTCTTTGCAGCGTCTCAGCAGTAGGACCTGTTATGGCCACTGCTCGGTGTGGTTGAAGATTCAAAGTGTCCCATATTATGTATGAATATCATCATTCTTAGAGAAGAATCATTAGAGAAGGGACAAAACTGTCATTTATATTTTTTTAAAATAGAAACCATGAGTTAAGGTCATTATGAGAGATAACAGATGGAGCAACAAACATGTTGCTTCTGTCTACCTCTGTTAGAAAAGAAACTCTGAACATCAGATTTAGTAGGACAGAAATATCTAACTCCCATAAATGTAGAAATGCTTCAAAACCTTTTCATCCCGTTGTTGCCCACAGACTTGCAGGCTGTAGGGTTTCAGAAAATGGATGCACTTTCCTGTTTTCAACTCTCAAATCCAACAATTCTTTGCGACTGGAAGCGCTGGATTTGAGTTACAACCATCCTGGACCAGAGGGAGGAGAGGCTGAAAACTTTGAAAACGGATCCAAATGTAAAGCTTAAAGAGGTTTGGTAAGTCAAACTTATGTACCTAATGTGACCTCAAGGACCTCAAGGACCACGCCTTTTCACACAGGGAAGGTTGTGATCTAAATCTGGCCCCTTATAGTCTACTGTCTTTAATATGAAGATAGAGTTTTATCTTAAGTTTGGGAGCAGGACCACAACCTTTCACGCCCCTTCCCGCTTTCACCGGGTATGGTGAGAACCCAAAAGCACAGGCAGAACGGAATATCAGTTTGGTAAATAACCTTTCTTTATCACAGCAGTCTTCAACAGTTTATACAGACAGGGTGAAAAAGTCTTGGCTCACGGTGATCTTCTGCGAGATCCGAGCAGAAGTGAGTTTTGGAGTCGCACACTGACTGCAAAGCACGCCACGGTTGAATTACCTAGCAGGCAGGCAGGTCCAGCGGTGAGTGGTTTAGCTACAGAGACCGAGCAGGTGTCTAACAAGGAGGGAACAGGCAAAACTTGTGGTTGAAGACAGAAGGCTGAGTTAATATCCAGGGCAGAGACGAGGCAGGCGGGTAGGGGACAGACGAGGTCTGCAACAGGTGATCAGTCCGGGGAATATATGTTCATCTATCAACATCTTTCTTCTGTAGTTTGGACCACTGTTGTGAGCACAGATTAAAGCCAGGATTAAGGAAATGTAAGTCCCTTCATTAAGTGCTGATTGTCTTATTTCCGACCTAACATGACTTTTGTACTTGTGTTCAGTACACACTGCAGACCTGACCTTTGATGCAAAGCTGAAAACACCCAAGGATCATTGTTGAAAATCAAAAAGCTCTAATCCGTGAGAAAGTGTGTAAGAATATTCCTCAGCCCGTGGTGCAACGTGAGCGTCCGTGCATGTCTTCTTGAGCAAGGAGCTGAGTGGGCTTGTGCTACTGGGAGCTGGAGTGGGATGGAACCGTGGGCATCGGAGTCACCTACAAAGGAGCTGCTACTAAAGTGTCTTAGGCTGTGATGACAAGTCCTGGAGCGTATTCTGTTCAAATCAGCCCAAACAGTTGTCTAGAGTTGAACAAAAGCAAGCTTGCATTCCAGTAAACACCAACAGGAAAATACTTAAGTATTCCATCTCAAAAATGGCAGTGTAATCTGGACTGGCAGGCTGGCACTCTGAGTTTACTACAGTGTCACTGAGGGAGAGCTGTCCTCATAACCACATTTAAGGGTACGTTCAAACAACCTCTGGTGCCCACTTTCTGGTTGCACAATGGCTCGTCACGTTGTGTTGAAATTCTCTACACTCCAGACCATTTTTGCATAAAGTTTTTTATTTTATTTTTTGCAGTGACAGGAATGTGAAACTGCAATTTTTTTTTTTTTTTTTTTCTCTCTTAAAAAAATATAAATAAATATATTTTTAATATTGTTTGTTTTTATGGGATGCGTAATGTCGTAGTGGTGAGAAGGAGGTACTGTCAGGATGTATCATCTCCTTTACATAACTATATTAAGATGTGTTAAAATGGGATGATTGCATGTGTGGACATCAATGTTGTAGAGCCTATTCCTTGTTTAACCATGTCTAATTAATATACTTATGTGAGTTCTGTGAAATATAGTCTGTTGTATCTATTTTTTCATACCCGGTTGTGTAATCCTTAATTTAGGACATACGTGTTGACATGAGAACGTTGGCCCTTCTGGTGTCCTCCGGGAGTCTGACTAAAACAGGTTCTCAGGTAATAATCAAGTGTGTGGGTCTAAACCGTTCACTAGGAGGTTGTTCCTCAACTAAATGCCCATCTGCAGACGATCTGGGGGGCGTCTTCCAAAACTGTTTGTGGTGTATATAATAGGAGGTTCATTTGTCTGAGAATTTTCTACACGGAACAACAAAAAGCAATGGCCGGAGAAAGAACGGAGATGGATTCACAAGTCGATGAACTAGGTATGCCTGAGTTGTTGAGTGTTTTCCGGATGCTCCAAAGCGAAGACCTAAGAGACTAGTGAATACGCCTACCGTCCGGCTTCGGGTTTCCTTTTCGGTGCGATGGTGGGTATTTCTCTACAGTGCATATCATTTATGATGGGATCGGTTAAGTTAAAAAGCTCCGTATCTGATATCGAGCTATCCATGGGATGTTGGTGGAACGAGCCCCATGTCTGTATCAGACTGGAGACGACTCAGGAGTATTTGTATGATCCTCGTAGAGCGCTATTTTTGAAACAGTCTCATGCATGTAATTGGGCCAGATGTCCAGTCGCACAAGCGTTGGGAAGGACGGTTTTGTTAGCTTAACCGCCCATGACCAGGAAAGTTATTTGACAACCTGTTTTTTTATCCAGTGAGAAGACTGGGGGCATATGTGTGAGTTGGTTTAGAGACATTGACGAGGCCATCCGGCGAGATAGTACTTGCACATAGTCTGGAGGACGTTAGGGTCGTTGTTTTTGACAATTTACCATTTGTGCGTACGATGTTTCTGTGTGTAACACGAAAAACCATAGCAACGTGATGAAAGTAAGATGGTGGGTATTGTGCATGTGTGAAGGAAATATATTTTGCTGCTTTTTTTCTGGTAATGTTTATTATTAAACCTAATTTGTTTTCTTTGTCAGAAAAAGCATGTCAGCGGTTGAAAGCGGACACACCGTCTTTGATGATTGACGAGGAGGGCGAGTTGAAGAATGACAACAAAGTATTACGAAATCCTTCATCGCCATCAGCAGCATCTAGTGGATCCGAGCCCCCTCCTGGTTCGGCTATTCAAGCGTGTCAGATGAACGGGATGGAAAACGACGACTGCGGACTGGGCAAATCGGTATCTGGGCCCCTGATGGTGAAATTTGTAGAACATCAAAATAATCATTACCCATCTTCTCAGCCAAGTGATAATAAAATGTTGAAATGACTCATGCCATGGTTGTCAGGTGAACCAGCCAAGTCAGAAAAACCACACTTGTCTCTATATCTGCTGCGACAATTTCCAGCTGGGCTTTGAGCCATTGACGGAAAAATTATGGAATGATAATTTCACAAAAGCCGTAATTGCGTTTCTTGACTGGGCATGGTGTTTACGCCAGCGCCGGGGAGGATCCAGGGTGCTGTGGAAAGACTGTTCTATATGATTTGAAACATACATACCGTGATCGACACTATGTATGAGGCACTGAGGGGAGACTGGTTCAAAACAGTGATGCTGGATGTGCGGTTAAAACATGGCACGGTTCTGCTCATTAAACCACGTACTATGTTTTTTTGTTTTTTTTAAACTAGGTGTTTTTACACTAATAAAAGCTTTTGTCATTCTATAAACCGTGTTAATCTGTGTTTTGTCCTTATCGTGTGGAGAGTACGCTACGTAAAATATATCATGACCCGGCGCACCCCGGAGGTTTAGGAGGGGTGAGTAAACTACAGAAAGCTGCACGAAATGAAGCGAATGGTAATGCAGCATCATATCAATCGGTAAAAAAGTTCCTACTGGGGGAAGACGCGTACACACTACACGCCTCGGCTCTGCGTCGGTTCCCGAGTAAACACGGTCTTGGTTAGAGGTATTGACAAACAGTTTCAGGCCGACTTAGTGGACATGGATGAATATTCATCAGATAATGATGGCATACGTTATCTATTAACAAGCATCGATGTCTTTTCAAAATATGCATGGGTGAGATGTCTTAAATCCAAATCTGGTTCATCTGTTTCAACGGCGTTTAAAGACATACTGAGTGAAGGACGGAGACCCGTCAGGCTTCAACCAGATGAGGGGACAGAGTTTTATAATAAACACTTTCAACCAATGTTAAAAGAGCATAAGATTGTGCATTTTTCAACGGGAAATGAGACTAAGGCCACCATGGTAGAGCGTTTCAACAGAAAATTCAAGACAAGGATGTGGCGTTATTTAACCTCAGTGAATTCACGTTGATATTTAGCTGTTATTCCAGAGCTGACAAGCGCTTATAACAACAGAAACAATGGATTTTACTTTACTTTAGCGAGCAATGCATCAATGAGTATTTATCCAAACAATAAAATATGGCATTTTAAAAACAAACTGGCTGTTGTTAAAGGAGCCTTATGAAGTGGGGATTATCGAGATACAATACCCGAGAGTCTGGAATAGTTTTACAGGGGTGGATGCTGACATAACGATAATAGCCCCCCTGGAAAGAAGTACATTATATCCGTTACTGTTGGATATTGTGGGTCTATATAAAGGCTGCTTAAAGAAATTAACTACCGTTTTACCACTCACCGTGTGTCAGTGCATACAGATATGCAAGTGAATAACATTACAAACACTGTTGAGATATCTGGAGCAAATGGTTACACATTCATATTTCAGGGGAGACTAGCCGAGATACTAGGCTTTTGACCCGGGGAACATTTCACTGTCGATGTAAATAAGACTAGTGAACAGTGCACGGCTCCAATTCCAGACGATATTCATGGTGGAAGTTACAATATATATATCGTATATATATTGTATATTGCAATATAGTGGATTATTAACTGACCGGTGACACTCACGCACTTCTTCTTTGCTGTATAAATATAGCTAATCAGACACCCGATATTCAATTAAATTCAATTCGATTTATTTTTGTAACGCCCAAAATCACAACAGTAGTTGCCTCGAGGGGCTACAGTGGAAAACAAAATAAATAATGTTCATACGGACTTGGAAATGTCCCAGCATCCTGTGTCCTTAGACAGATGTCCCAAGCTCCCCTGTCCTTAGACCCTCCTTCTCGGCCAGGAAAAACTACCAATGTGCTCTCTTCTTTTAGTTCCTGTTAGTAATCTTGCTGCTGCATTTTGAACCAGTTGAAAGCTTTTTATGGCGCTTTTAGGGCATGCTGCAAGCAGGGAGTTACAGGAGTCTAATCTAGATGTTACAAAGGCATGGACAAGTGTTCCAGCATCACTTTTTAGGCAAGATTTTTCTGATTTTGGCTATATTACGCAGATGGAAATAGGCTGTTTTACAGGCTTGATTTATGTGTGCTTTGAATGAGAGCTCTTGGTCAAATAAGACTCCAAGCTTTCTTACAGTGGAGCTAGAGGCTACACTGACGTTGTCCAGTGTGACGATCTGCTCAGATAAAGCGTCTCGTAGATGATTAGGGCCTAGTACGATGACCTTGGTTTTTTCAGGGTTAAGAAGCAGATAATTAAGTGTCATCCAGGTTTTTTATATCCTTCACACAGCACCAAGTCTGTCTGCTTGATCGGTCTGATCAGGTTTCATTGATAAATACAGCTGTGTGTCATCTGCATAGCAGTGGAAGTTAATGCAATGCTTTCTGATAATGTTACCTAACGGCAGCATATAAAGAGTGGCACACCGTGGCACACCGTAGGTTACTTTAGAACAGGGTGAGGAGCTCTGGTTTACATTAACAAACTGGTACCTGTCCGATAGGTAGGATTTAAACCAGTTGAGGGCGGGGCCTCTGACACCGTACATCACATTCTAACCTCTGCAGTAGAATGTTGTGGTCGATGGTGTCGAACGCTGCACTGAGGTCCAATAGAACCAGGATTGAGACCAGTCCATTGTCAGCAGCTAATAACAAATCATTTGTGACTTTAACTAGTGCAGTTTCAGTGTGTGGTGGGGTCTGAACCTGACTGAATGGAAAACTTCGAATAAGTTATCGTCCTGTAGGTGGCAACAAAGCTGTTTAACTACAACTCTTTCAAGGATTTTAGAGACAAAGGGTTTAATTTGAAATAGGTCTGTAGTTTATCAACTGGTCAGGATCAAGATTAAGGCTTTTTCAGAGGCGGTTGAATGACTGCATGTTTGAAGGACTGTGGAACATAACCACTTTCTAATGAAGTATTTATTATATCAAGAATAGAATCCTATAATTAGGGGGAGAATGTCTTTGAGGAGTCTGCTGTGGAATCGGGTCTAGAATACAAGATGACGTTTTAGAGGACATAATGGCTGAAGTTATCTCTGCTTGATCAACAGCAGTGAACCTTTCTAGTGTTACTGATGGATTTATATGGACAGCTGGTGGTTTACAGCTTGGGCTTGTTCAGGGCTAATAGTGGGAGTAGTTTCATCTAATTTATCTCTGATTGTTTTTTATTTTATTGTTAAAAAAATAGAAGAAAATCATTAGAGCTGAGAGTAGCTGGGAGTGAGGGGCTCTACTGCGCTGTGACAGTTTGTTTAGCCTGGCTACAGTGCTGAAAAGAAATCTAGTGTTATTTTTGTTGACTTCTATTAAATTTGAATAGTAACTGGTTTGGGCCTTACGCAGAGCCTGCTTATAGGACAGTAGGCAGATTTTCCATGCTTTTAGGGATTCCTCCGTGTGGGAGCGACGAAATGGTCTTTCTAATTTTTCTAACTCTTTGTTTATGTGAACGCAGTTTCTTCATTGTACCAATGGGGAGGCCACGTTTTGGCCTAATGACCTTCTGCTTAGCGGAGCTGCAACATCAAGAGGCGGAATTCATTGAGAGATTCATGTCAGAATCAAGTCGACAAATTGATCACTACTACACTGGGACTAAGGCCGTTCTCAGGCAGGGAATGTGACGATGTCACATGATGTACACATGACATGTCGACTGAATATTGGCTTATTTCTTTGAACTTTGAGATAGATTTTTCCGATATTGTCCTTTTCATTGTGACTTTTATTCTGTGGGGCTGGATAATCTTTAAGAACAAACTGAAAGGTAATTAGGAAATGATCTGACAGTATGAGGGTTTTGAGGGAAGACAATGAGGTCACTAATCTCTATTCCATATGTTAGAACAAGATCTAGAGTGTGCTTGTGACTGTGATTTGGTTTATTTACATTTTGAGCAAAACCAATGCTATCTAACAGGGCGTTGAAAGAATTACTGAGAGACTTATCATTCATGTTCAACGTGGATATTGAAGGCTCCAGCTATCACTACTTTATCCCAATCTAACATCAAAGTTTCATATTAAGTCTGAGAACTCTGTTAAAAACTCTGAATAGGGACCAGGAGGTCGGTAGAGAACCACAAACAGGACTCCTTTTTGGTTTCTCCAATTTGGACATGTGATTGACAGCATGAGGCTTTCAAATGAGCGCTAAATGCATTTAGTTTTAGGACTCAAGAGTAGGCTTGAGTGTGAGGTCACTGCCACACCACCACTCGGCCTGTGCTCCTGGCGGTCTGAAAGTGAACATGAGTGGGTGGGCTGGACTCATTTAGTCTGACATAATCATCTTGTTGAAGCCAAGTTTCAGTTAGAGACTAGAAGATCTATGTTATATCATTAATTCATTCATGAACTAAAAGCGATTTGGAGGAAATTGACCATAATGTTTTAGCATATGAATTGGTTCTTCATCCGGCCCGAAGAAATGGTTCTCCTCCTGAGTGGGTCTAGCTCCACCGTCTATCTGCAAACTGAGGCACGTCCGCCTGTTCCGTCCGAGGGAGTCAGATCTCTCCTTCACTCGGAACTACTACAGGTTTCTACTTTTTTGGTCATTTTTTCCCTGGCCGAGAAGGAGGGTCTAAGGACAGGGGAGCTTGGGACATCTGTCTAAGGATCACAGGACGCTGGTGACATTAGCAAGTCCCTATGAACATTGTTTTATTCTGTTTTTAATTCTGTTTTTTTCTACTGTAGCCCTCGAGGCAACTACTGTTGTGATTTTGGGCGTTAAAAAAAATAAATTGAATCGAATTGAATTGAAGCCTGGCAGTTCAATGCCCAGAAGACAGTGGAGATGATCGTGGACTTTCAGGAAAATCACAGCCCCCCCAGCCCAGTGCAGCTTTAAACACGGCCATCATTGAGTCCATCCTCACTCCTCCATCACCGTGTGGTACGCTGGAGCGCACAGCCAGGGACAAACAGAGACTACAGCGCCCTCTGCTGGAGCCACAGCCAGACAAACAGAGACTAAAGCGCCCTCTGCTGGAGCACAGCCAGGGACCAGAGACTAAAGCGCATTGTGCGTTCTGCTGAGAAGGTGATCGGCTGCAGACTTCCATCTCTGCAGGACCTGTACATCTCCAGGACTTTGGGAATGAGGGTCTGAGCAGGGACTCCCAGACCTCCCCCTCCCCAGACACTTCCTCTAACTCCTCCGGGGGATCCCGAGGTGTCCCCAGGCCAGCCGAGAGACATAGTCCTCCAGCGTGTCCTGGGTCCTACCCCGAGCCACCTCAGCTGGCTCCTCTCGACGTGGAGGAGCAGCGGCTCTACTCCCGTGTGACTGAGCTCCTCATCCTATCTCTAAGGGGAGCGCCATGCCCACCCTGCGGAGGAAACTCATTTCGACGCTTGTACCCACGACCTTGGTCCTTTACTCAAAGCTCATGACCACTTTAACTACAACTTAACCAATCACTCACTGCACTGTCACTTTCTGCACTACACCTGTAAAATTCAACTGTACATTTTGTGTACATAGAAAGCTATTTTATATTTTTATCCTATAGTAAATTTAATGTTTTTTCTTTAATGCACGCTCTCTTTGATTTTAAATACATGTTATGTTTTATTATTGTTCATTGTTGTATGTTGCACCGATTCACCAAAGCAAGTTCCTCCTCTGATTCTGATTCTGATTCTGATTCTATGTTTGTGAATTTTTGTTCATTGGCAAGTGCAATAAACCTTTTCTGATTCTGATTCTGATTTTACAGAACTTTTCCTGGACAAGTTTTGTAATCAAACACATAACTCACCTTTATTAATACAGTTTTTATAATGAAGTCTTAGTCCATACCTGTGGCGGGACTCTCTTCAAAAAAGTATTACAAGTGCTCAGGTGGTGCTATTTATTGTGCCAATCTCCAAGTGCAACAATGGTGCAAATATTTACAGTGATAAAGAGCAGTGTCCAAAAATACATATATACAGCGTTACAAGGTTCCAAACGTAAAGTTCAGCTTTAACTTTACCTATCCACTCTCTTTCTCTCCCTCAGCACCCCTGTCACCTGCACTGTAACCAGGGACCCACTGCTCCCAGGCCAGAAGCGGCGCCTCTGTTTCTTCATTTGCCCCTCCCACTGAGGCAAAGTACACCGATAATGAAAACCCCAAATAAATGTATAACAAACATGTGTGGCAAGTTAATGACATTTCAATGTTCAAAATAACACAAAAGAGGCGTAAAACTCTGGTTGCATCATGCATGTCACATGGTCAGCACCACGGCGCGAACAGCGCCTATTTAACCTACCAGGAAGTACCGGCTCGGTTTCGGTCTAACGCGCCGCATCGGAGGAGCTGCAAATCAACATGGGTAAGAGCTGGCGTGTATGATTAAGAATTATTCTAACGCGCGCAAGTGTGCACCCTTGGGGAATTAGTGTCGGAGGAGTACGGGGAAGTATGTGAATGATGCGTGTGGTGCGGATGAATGAAACAGCGGGAAAAGCGCGGAATGAACGAGTGTGTGTGGGTCTGTGCGCGCGGGCATGAACGGGCTCCTGTACGAACGGAGACTACAACCTCTGACGGACTGGCTCCGTCACAATACCCAAAGTTCATATTGATTGAAAAATATTATTCAATAACATGCCAAGACAAACACACTAAATATGGATATATTCCTCACTCATTCTTATGTCATGGTGCTGTGTGTCCAGTGTTGCACTTCTAAAAAATGACGTGTGTAGCAGAAAAATAGATGGAGGAGGGTTTGTGGGGGACTCTGTGTAACCAGCTGAACGACAATAAAAGAACTCTTGGAAATAGTTATGTTTTTGCTTTATTGCCATCTAGTGGCAACACCCCACATCACACTTATAAAAGGGAATACATGGGATAATCAGAGGTGAGGCTTGTAAAATCATAAATTTCAAGAGAAATCATATCTAAATTATATCAATGCAATGCTAATCTTGGTAGCTAATCTACAAAATATATTAAAAACAAATGGGAAAGAGAGGCTAATCTAGTTTTGCCAGATAATGTGTACATCTCAGGAAATTTTGTTGGAAAAAATGTGTTGCGTTTCTTTATAACGCCATGTCAAAGTGCCCATTATTCACAAGGAAATGCTTACTTTTGGAGAAACTGTAGCAGCCATGAGGCAAACCCCTATCATGTGATCTGGGACTGTCCTGTCACTCAGAAATATTGGACTGAAATTAACAATGCACTGCAGACTGCTTTTGACATATTTGGGTCTAAAATTCCTGGTTACCAGGAGGCAGTAACCAGGAACAAATACAATATTTAGATGTGTTCTGGTTCTGGATCATGGATCTATTTTTAAAAAAAAAGGAAGAAAGAAAACCTACACCAGGTAAAAACCATCAGAGAAAACAAATACGTATTGGTATTAACTCAGGACTAAATTGGGACATCGACTTTATCAAAGTCTGAACCCGCAAAAGTTCCGGGACACCACCACAAGATGGCGGTAGTGCACGTTGTGTAATTTCCTCCAAGAAGCAGGAGCCAAAATGGCGGCTTACGGTGAGCGTTGTCTTATTGATTTTTCTTGAATTTATTTTTACACAGAAATCATTTGTCTAATTTATCCCTGACATAATTCCTCTCTTTTTGAAAGCATTTCTAATAGTCATTTGTGCTCGTGCTGTTGGTTGTGCATGATCCCGAGCTCCTTTCTGCTGTGTAAAAGTCCAAAGTAAGGCCAAACCATGACAGAACCATTTCCAGCCCTGTGGTTTGGAGTCTGCGTCCTCTGCTCTCACATTTGTGTCTCTACATCCATAATTCCCTTTTCAGATTCTGGTTTGGTCCTTCTGCACATGTCCACCTCCTCTGTACCATACACTTCTCTCCCTAACTTTTGTCTCCATGTTAATGCTTGGCAGGTAATGTTCCACAGACTGGCATTAGAAATCTTTCCCTCAGCTCAGAAGGGTGGAGCAGCGAGCCCACGCCCAGGAAAAACACATTATGTACAAGCTCTAAAATGTACTTAATAATGAACTAGAAAAAGAAAAATACATTCAACTGTGAAACATTCCATGACATAAAATGACACCAGTATTTTAGACTACGGCTGCAATCATTGTTTGACTAATTAACAGTCGACCATCAAAATAATTGTTTGTATTTGGATAATCGTAATTGTTATCCCGACTACTCTGAATAAAGTGTTTAATTGAACCAACGACGTCTAATAAAATGACGTCAATTTAAGTTTATCTGTACAACAATTATAATTCATATCAATGACAGTTTTCAGTACACATTTTATTAAAATATACTCCAAAGTGATTCTTTACCGTATTGGAATCCAATATTTTCTTGTAATGCAACCTAAATGTATTGGGGGATTTTAAGGTGCGAAGCAGAATGTACCAAGAGAAGAGTTTATTGGAATTTAACAGTCAAATTGAAATAAATGAAAGTGACTGTTAATCCAGTCTGTTCTGTTCTGTGAGAAAAACCATGTGACACAAATATTCAAATCCGAGCTGTCGCCTGATTGGATCACGTCTAAACCTTTAGTCAAAGTAGAAAATGAGTTTGGTCAAAGAAGAAATGGCATTGTAACTAAACCTCATTTTAAGTAACATTTATTTATTTCATTTCCACTTTCCCAAATGCAAAACATACTTCTGATTTAAATTGTTTTTTACTGTAGATCAACAATGGGTCTAAGAAATGTTTTGTGTTTAAGACACATACGAAAAGACCTTTTTTAAAACAAAAACGCAAGCATTATTAAATAAAGTTGTTAAAAAAGACTCTTTTTGGACTAATTTAAGACATTTATTTAAAACGACGTCTTATTTTTGTCATTAATACACTGTTTTTGTAAATATTCTCTACCTTCAGTCACCACAGGTCAATATTTACTTGATTAATGGCTGAACGGTCGATGACTAAAATAATTGTTGGTTGCAGCCCTCCTGTGCCAGATCTTCACTGTTCAACGGCTCTGTACATGTTCAAACATCTCAATCTGGAAACCATACATGTCAGACCAAATGTCATTCGATATTTTCCAAAAGAATCAGCACAAATCCAGATAATATCAGTTTTATGAAATGATGTTTTGTCTCTGCAGAAGTGCTTGAAAGCATGGTGCTCTGCTCCTACAAGCTTAAAGAAGAGGACGCTTGAATAAAAGGTGCTGCTGTCATGTCGGAGGAGGAGGAACCTCGCCCCGTCTCCTCCGTCAGCCGCTTGAGCCAGTTCGAAAAGGGACAAATCGTGGGGGCGTATTTGGGCGGCCTGTCCGTGAAAGACGTGTCCCAGATGTGCAACGTCTCCTGCCACACCGTTTCGGAGATCCTGGACGTGTACAAGCTTTATTTAAACCTCACGCCAGGGCTCAAGAGGAAGAGCGGGGCGACTATAGCCACGAAGACGAGGAAAAGGCTAAAGGAGGCGCGCAACGGAGAGACTAAGGACACACCGGTGAATCAGACGAAGGAGACGCACTCACAAAAAGACCCGGATGGGGAATGAAGCACAGCCAAGTAAAGAGGATGGAAAAGACAAATGAAATCAATACTAATATGGATAATGGATCATCAGAATTGGTGTTCTTGTCCATATATGAGAGTGTTTGGTTGTAAACGGCTCCAGGCTGTGTTCCATCTGTGACAGTTTGTCTCCAGGGCATCGTGTGGGTTTTTAAACCAACTTTTGAGTTGCAATGGAAATGGAGACATGAGGAGGCCGTATGTTTACACAATTATCATCCAAATCTAATTTTATTATATCCCAAATGAAGAGCTTTTATTTTTTACAAAAGAAAATACAGTTTTGACCTTGGCTACGTTTGTAGGGATTGCTTTAGATTTGTCTGTTTTGAGTTTGTTCTCTGCAGATAGAAGTGATCAGCCACAGATAAATTGGACAGATAAATCTTGTCAAGTCAAAAAATGATACAGAAGATTTTATTTTTAATGTAATTATTTATGGGACTTTTGAATGCACTTGTCAGTTATGCGAATGCCATTATTTATTCTTTGTTGTTCTTGTTTTATAATAAACTTTATATTTTGCTTGTGTTATATTTAGTGGTAAATAAGTTGAAGGCCGTTCCTAATATGTTTTTGTTGTCTGTAACTCTTGTTTGACCCGAGCCTTTCATCCTCATACATTTTGGGCACTCTTATCTGTTAGTAAAGTGAGGCCCAGGTAACATTTCTGTTGTTCCATGAGCTGTATCCTGTTTTGGATATCAAGACGACTGTAGGCCGTCACTGGCTTTAGATCAACTGCCTTTTTATTATAAGTTTGTTAATGGCCCTAATTATTTTGCACTAATTATTATGTATAAAAATCATACTTCGCTATTACAAACTCTTTTGTAGTCATATACACACTTTAAAGCTTTACACTGTTAGATGTATCAACATTTTGGGCTGTCGAGCCTTTATTCCTACTGGGATTAGAACACACAGACAGTATACTTGGTTTCAGATGACAGCCAAACATTCTAAAGGCCCATAATAATACAGATAAAACAGATGGGGGGCCGCTAAAATGATCAAAATGCAGCTATTTGGGTCTAATATAAATATTCAGGCTCAACATCTGTGAATTTACCTTTTAGATATTTTATGGCAAAGTAGTCATATTCACCAAAAAGCTGCATTTTAACTATATTTGTTCTAGCTGCCCCCACCTTAAAACTGGCTTGTAGAATGTTGTGACGTCTTCTGAAATGGGTATTTCTTTATCAGAATTCTCTACTGAAAAACCAATGAGTTCTTATTCGATTTTTGTTGCAAAATACCGAAAACAGAAGTGAAATGCCAGGCATTTTGTTTTAGTGTTCAAGTAAATCAATGTTTAATTTGAATGTAATTTACTTTTTACATTATATATATATATATATATATAGTTTAAAAAAGCAATAACACAGAGAAACAAATGAAAAAGTGTTTTTTTTTTTCACTTTCTGAATTCTCTTATGGTCAAGAGAAAGAAGAGAAAGACAATAAAGAACCCTGTGTTCACCTGTGAATAAAAAAAAGCGACACAGGAAGTTAAAATGGCTTATGCACCAGACCCAGGCCTCAGAGACTCTCTCTTCGTCCTCAGTGCCAGATGCGTTTGTGCATGTTCATCTGAGTTTTGCTTTAACAACTTTGTACTGTGTGTCATGTGGATTGATACTTCATTCATCCTTCATTTGTCGTTGCACCACATTGTCCACACATTGAAATGTGCGTGGTGTGGGGACCAGTCCAATTTGACCAAGTTCAACATCTGAGTGAACCAATCTTACTCAAGCGTTTAGAAACATTTCTCTTCATTCTGTTTCTCCCACGACTATTATTCCTTTAACTAATGTTCTTGCTACTACTACCTGTTCTCTGTCTTACAGAGACACCTGCAGGGTAGAAAAGTTGAAGTTATTGGTGTTCACAAGAATAAAGCCCATGCAGCTTTGGGGCTTTTCAGTACAGCTTAGCATTAACATCTTTTGGCCACAGAGGGCGCTATCTTCCGCTTGACCAAAACAGATTTCAGAAAACAGACAAATAACAACTCTTAATATTTTTGTGTTTTTGCTTATCTTGTATGTTGAATAAAAATCTAAATGCAAGCTGTTTTTTAAATAATCATATCTGCTTGAACATTAAAACAAAATATGCTGGTATTTCATTTCTGATTTTTGGTATTTTGCAATCAGATTCAAATTACGACTTAATATTTGATTTTTAATAATACTGATTTCTGAAAAGAAAATCTAATAATACAATAATACAATTTCACAAATAAATAACAATATAAATAATTCCTATTTACATATTTACGTGACGCACCCAAACACGACGTAGGGAGCGTGCTACGTCATTGGTAAACACAGCAGAAGATGGTGTACGTGTCCAACGGTCAGTGCTTGCTCTTGATTCTCTCAATATACTTTATGATTTAGACATATTAACTTGTCCGGTGCTTTATGTCAACTAGTATTCACAGTTTGTCGTGTTGGATTCTGAGATAGTTTATGTAACGACCAAACCAAGCTGGAGCTAATGATGCTAAGCGGTTAGCTTGTTGGCTAACAGAAACCGGAAGCACAGCTCAGACCTGAATGTGTCGTTTACGGGCCATTTAACTGAGGACGATTAGGAAATGTGTTATACAACTAATGTAAACGTAGAGCCTGGATTAGATGGAACTCTGGACATACAGCTCCACGTAATGCGGGGCTTTGACCAGTTGACGTTTATACATAACATTAGCATTAACCTAACTAGCCTGGCAACTACTGATTGTTTTGCTGTTCGATTAATCCAGCCATTATTCTTTGGCTTCAGGCATCAGTTAGTTGCTTATATTAGAAAAGGCCCATGATGAATATATTTTTACTAAATTTGACCCTGAAAAAGATTGTTGTTGTGTTGCTTTTAATGGCGGTTGGCAGCCAACTGAAAAGGTGCCGCCTACTGTAGTTGTACGTCTTCAAAGTATGTGTTTTACGATACGAGAGAGACGTTGTTTAATCAGAAACACAGCTCTCTCAGAACTATTGTGGAGTCTGTATTGTCCAGATAACATGCTTTGATTTTTTACGTAAATGTAAATTCATTTAGTCATCTATGAACGAGTTTTAGCCCTAAATCTAACATGAACCGTAGAATGTTTTGTGCTGCTGTGGCGTACACCACACTTTGGAAACAATTAGAAAAAGTAATGGTCAGAAGATTTGCCAGTGTGAACCTGAGCTAAAAGCAGTTGCCCCGGCTGCACCACACTTTATCTTGTATCTGAGAGTTAAAGTGTGTTAACTGTGTGATACTGTTAACTGGGAATAAAAAAATCGAACAATGATGATCTAATATAATGTGTCCTGTTATAGGCCAGGTGTTGGACAACAGGACTCAGTCTCCATGGAGACTGTCTCTGCTGGTGGACCTGTTCTGGGGCGCAGTCGAGTTCTTCAGCCTCTTGTAAGTACAGCACAGCCTCTGTCGTAACGGAGAGGCCGAGAAGGCTTGTATTACTAAAACCACATGTTTGTGTCTCCAGTTTTAAGACGATCATCGATCCAGATATTTCCAAGCATGGGACAAGTGCCACGTCCCGGTTCAGTGACGGCAGAGGGTGAGATTTGGCTAAATGCCTTTTATAAATGTAGTATATTGAGGAGGTATTTTGGAACATATTTGGCTGTTAAGTTATCCAATACTGTAGAGTTCGGGATCAAACGTATAAAATTAGTATTATTAGTACCATCAGTCTTGTTTGTGTGCAAGTGCTAAACGCTCAAAAGCAAAACAATATAAAAGTAAACCAAAGAGAACAGTACGATCAGCTGCTGCTGGTCACTACTGGTAAATACATTTATAACTGAGAATACTTTTGAACGAACACTACGTTTAGTATACACTGTCACTTTGTACAGTAAAGCGCTTGTTTGTTTCCCATGCAGCCCCCCGGGACCCCCTGGTGGCCGGAGGAGGATGGGCAGAATAACTCACGGAGGAGGTCCCAATTCTCCACCAATGGGAGGAGGAGGATGAGGAAGGTAGAACTGAATATACATTTATCTAACATCTACGATAAAGCCTGATCAAGTAAACATTTGGGGAAATCGTATTGTTAGTGACAACTCAGCAGTTTTTGTGTGGAATATGTCACACAAACATGTTTGGCAGTTCTTCAGCACTTTTCTTTCCTAAAGCAAAGCGATTAAAATAACTTTAGTTAGATTTAAAGGTGCATTATGTAAGGATGAGCCACCTGCTTGTCTATATGGAGAAAAAGTGACATAGTGCACCTTTTAAGTGTAGAGGTTTTACAATGCAGTTGTATTCAAATAGTTTCTATGACATTATCTATCACTAGAGATATTATTGCTGGACATTTTTACTCTTTGAGCATATGACATTTACAATAAACCACTTCATTTGAATCCATAACAGCCTTCTTGAAGTCTGCGTTATGACTCATGTTGTGTGTCTGGAGTAAATGTGTAGTGTTTCACGTGTGCCCGTCCTCTGCAGGTAAACGCCTGCACTGAGTGTAGGCGTGAGGTCCGGCAGCTGACTGTCCAGTGCTGACCTCTCTCTCCAGCTGCTTCTGTGTCCTGCAGTTTATGAAGCTTCCCCGGGAACTCCTCAAGCCAGGGTCCGGGCCGGCCGATCCGCAGCTCCTCCCCCTCCCCCCTCAACATTCTGTTCCGCTTGTTATTATGACGATTGTTTGCCATAGTTTTATCTT
The DNA here is from genome assembly GCA_015082035.1 of Chaenogobius annularis. Taxonomy (NCBI): domain Eukaryota; kingdom Metazoa; phylum Chordata; class Actinopteri; order Gobiiformes; family Gobiidae; genus Chaenogobius; species Chaenogobius annularis. The sequence continues at coordinate 1,325,527 of BJKM01000111.1, read as the reverse complement.
TTTGTTTCAATAAAAAATATGTGCTGTTAAAATGTGATCATTTCTTTTCTTTTTGAGTGAAATAAGCAAAACATTAGTACTAGTTGCTAAATAATTTACATAATTAAGGCTGGGTGACATGACAAAACACAAACCAGATTTAGACTTTTGAATCATTGCCAATTAACAGTCAGTCAAATTTCTTCCAGCGTCTTCAATCAAACCACATGCTTTTGTAGATCTCTCCATTCAAAAGAACCAAGCTGATCACTGACATTTTAAAAATAACACAATATTGACCTTGATTGGCATTTGCTTAGTTGCACAGCATTAAAATGTATGAAGTACAAAAGTATGAAAGTTGAAACACAATTAACAGTACAATTTCTTGGGAAGAACTAAATGTCTTCCAAATGAGTCCACATCAAACTAGAGCATAATATTACCATTCATACCACTGAAGATATTATGTAAAAAGTTTTATTCCTACATTTGTACACATTATTTACAGAGAGTCTTCCAGCTCACAAACTCCACGTCACCAGACAAAGGCAGCCCTCTCGCGCAGCATTCGGACCCCAAAGCGCCTCCACTCAGCCTGGTGGATCCACATCTCCTGAGTGGTGTCCAGACAGGCCAGCACTGCCCCACCTTTCCACGAGATCAGACGAGGGTCCATGTCCTGCAGACACGAAGGTTTCAATGGCCAAAACACGCCCACGACATGTGAATCAAACTACATACTACTCCAAAGGCCTGTCGCTAGAACCAGATGTGTAGAGAGCCAAAGTGTTTTTGGAAACAGAGATGGCCAAAGTGGTCCAAAAGCAATAAATGTTTCTGGGATATTTGCCCATATCCTGTGAGGATTCCAGAAACAAAGACCAAAGGATTTTAACAGAGAAAATGCAACAATACATGATACTGTAGTGTTTTTTGGAATGTACTGACATATTTACAGGCACTAAGGTTGTCCAAAAAAGATCTAACCAAGGTACTATTTGATACTGAAAGTAGCATCAAAACGTGTTACTCAATACATAAGAAAATCCACATAACTATGACCTTAGTATCGCATATTTTCGATGAGAGAAGATTCTAAAGTCTAAATCTGGATACAGTCTCACTCTTGTAGAACAGAACAGACTTGTGCACCTTGGGTCTGGTGATGACGTCCACAGAGTCCAGCAGGCGTCTGAAGGAGGGAGGCATTTTGTTGATGATCCGGTGCAGCAGAAACTCCTGTGCTCCGCGGAACATCAGGCCTCCGCCCACCACCAGGATGGAGCTGTACATCTTACGCTTGGTCTCGTCTGACGCTGGAAAACAAGCGCTTGCACATTTAATCTAATCTGACCGACTTTCAACAAGTATTCTGATACATGCGCCCGGCGCCTTCTGTTGCTGTGGAAAAAGCCGAAAACTCCTCCACTTAAAATGACTAAGACTGCAGTGTGTGAGAGGAGGAGGGTCCATGGTGGGAGGGAAGCTGTGACTGAGCAATGGGGTCATTTTTGTACACACACGTCTACAAGTGTTAGTTTTAAGTTTGTACTTCTTACTTTTAAAAGATATATACCAGTTAAGTAACCAGTAAGATTTGTTATTTGGCTCCTCAAAAGCTAAACTATTGGTCCCATCAGTAACTAATTAAACGTTCTTGTGCAAATCTGCTGCTCTCATGATAAGAGCGAGTAAACCCCTAAATGCAGTCATGTTCAGTGAAAGAGCTCAAATCTCGTTTGTCCCGCTCCACAGCAGGCGACGTCAGGTGTTGAAGGCAGCAGCTTTTGACCAGAGTTTTAGAGTTCTTTTCCTGATTTGCGCGAGCGTTCATGGTCCATTTTTCCACTCGTAAAAACATTTTCCCAATCACATGAACGCAGCTTATTTCATCCCTACTGACCTTTGTTATTCTTACCATGTTTTGTAAAAAAAGAAAAGAAAATGTATAAAAATGGCAACAAAATGTGCTTTACTTTTTATGAAGGCAGACCTTTGTTGCTTTGGTATTTCATCATGTTTTATAGCTTATTACTTTGACATGTATGAAAAAGTAAAAGCATTTTAGCCCTGGTCCTGTGAGACACTTCAAATGAGGCTAAAAGCCGTGATGCTCTGCTGCTCGGTGAGTGGTGAAGAGCAAACAGGAGAAGATTATCAAATATAATGGGATCTTACAAAATACGGTAATAAACCCTTTTTAGCAAGGTACAGCGTTTGCCCACTAACCCAAAGGTTTATTGTTTAGCCCCCCACACTGCACTGCCCCCTGCATGCCGCAATGTTTAATGAGTAGGAATAGAAGAATGGTTCATTTATTTGAAACCCTTTGAGTGCCCAATGATGATTGTTAAACTTCTATTTTTTTTCCATTTTATTTGAACTATTCAGCATTGGAGCCCCCAAGTGGTTTGTGGGACCATGTACAAAGTCTGCATTATAGCTGTGCAACATATCAAATCATTGATAACATTGGGAATGTTGTTTTGGAAGATATTCAAACTGTATCAGATATAAATAGTTTATACTAATTCAATAAAGAAATACTATGAAACTTTCTTAGCTCTATTTAACCTAAAAAGAAATACTATGAAACTTTCTTAGCTCTATTTAACCTAAATGACGGCGAACAAAGGTTACAGCTGACAGAGAACATGTTTAACGGTTTAAATCAAAATGTTGTCAAATTAACGACTAGCACGACTGACAGTAAAGGACTCAAACTGGGGATTGTGTGGTGTAAAGCATGTGCTGCACGGCTCTCACCACAGCAGTCGATGCTGTGCAGAATGGCCTTGTCCAGTCCCAGGGCCTTGCTCTCAAACTGGTTTAAGATGGCCGTCTTCCTGGAGAGGTGAGCGGACAGGGGCTCGTCCATGTCGGCGCTCCCCAGCAGAGCCTCTCCCTGTGTGGGGCCCATGTCCAGCTCGCCTTGGGCCCCTGCTGAAGCCCCTCCCCCGGCTCCACAGGCTCTGGGCAGTTCGGAGAGGTCAGCACTGCCTCCTGGAGCGCTCATGTCGCCCTCCGCTCCTCCGGCCCGAGAGAGGGACTTTCGGTCTGCTGACAATTTGGAGGACTGTAAAACAACACCAAAAAGTATTAGCGATGAATTACTTGATATCAGGTTAGTACTGAACTGTAAGTAGGCCATCATTTTACATTGTGGTCATTATAAACCACAATACTGATCTAAACGGCTTAGTAAGAGTGTCGCGGGTTCCTTTTTACCACAAAATGATATGGCGTAGTCAAGAACAGTGTTTGTGAATTTATTCCCCAGAAGTGCAAAAACAAAATGGTGCAGAACAGAAGACAATGGATATTTACAGGTAAGTGCAGCAATACAATAGATTGTCTGTTCCCTCCTGGAACAGACAATCCCTTGAGGTCCTATAACAAGAGGCTCCTCCCCCAAAACAATCAACAGAAAAATCAAATATTCTCTTCAAACAGAAACATAAACCTTTCATAAATAATACTATAAATTCATAAATATATTTCTACACAAATCTACACCTACGTGTAGTGATTTAATGCAACAGAAAAAAACCATAATTAATTTCACCCAAAAACGGTGAATTACATGACGTCACTTGTGACTTCATACACGTGCGCCCAACACTGACGCAATATAATGCGGAAGACCGCGGAGTTCGGGATGGCCGGCAGAAACGTGGAGAGGACGACGGTAAACGGGAGAGTGTGTGAATTTGAGACCGAGTTATGGCGAGAAGTATGGTTTAGCAGCAATCAAGTGTGCACCCGGGACTGCTACGATGGCTTTGGAGGAGACAAGGAACGGCTATTGGACAGGTAAGAGAGAAAACGCTGGTACAGGTGTGTGTGCGCGTGTGTACGTGTGTGTTGGTGCCATGTCGCCTTGGCCTCCCCGCACTAGCTGACGAAGCTAATTCGTCACACTATCCTCCCTCTCCCCAAGGTTGCCAAGGTTGGGCAACCTGGACAGGTAATCTGCCACCACATTGGCTGTGCCTCTTTGATGCCGACTCGTGAACTTGAAAGGCTGCAGCGAGAGGTACCATCTCGTCAGCCGGTCGTTATTGTCCTTCATGCTGTTGATCCAGGTGAGGGTCCGGTGGTCGGTCTCAAGGTCAAACTCCCTACCTAGGAGATAGTATCGGAGACTTTCCAAGGCCCACTTGATGGCGAGACCCTCATTCTCCACCACAGAATACCCGCTGCAGCAATTTTCTGCTCAGATAGAGAATGGGGAATGGTGAAGAACACAGGCACTTTAAAGTCTGGAACGCTGTCTCACGCTGCTCTGTCCAGTTCACCGGCGTCCTTTGGTCCTTGGCGGTCAGGGCGGTGAGTGGAAAAGCAATAGTGGAAAACTGGGGCACAAAAGCGTCTGTACCACCCAATAAGACCCAAGAAAGACCTCACTTCTTTCTTTGTGCGGGGTCTGGAGCAGTTGCGGATTGCCTCCACTTTGTCGACTTGAGGCCGCACCTCGCCTCGACCAAGTTGATAGCCCAAGTAGCGCACTTCTTCTCAGGCCCACTCACATTTCTTGAGATTGAGAGTGAGCCCTGCCCTCTCAATCTTCCCCAGGACCTTTCTTAGGTGTGCGACATACTCCTCCCACGTCCGGCTGTAGATCACAACATCGTCCAAATAGGCTGCGCTACATTCTTTGCATCCCTCAAGGACCTTGTCCATCAGCCGTTGGAAAGTTGCAGGTGCCCCATGTAGGCCAAACGGCATGACGGTAAAATGGAACAAGCCAGCTAGAGTTCGGAAGGCGGTGTAGGGCCGACTGCTGGGGTCAAGCGGTACCTGCCAGTATCCCTTGCAAAGATCGAGGGTCGTGATGTACCGGGCTGACCCGATCCGCTCCAGTAGTTCGTCTATGCGGGGCATGGGGTAGGCGTCAAATTCGGAGACTGGGTTGAGTTTACGAAAATCAATGCAGATCCTCAGTGTTCCATCCTTTTTGTAGCCCATCACGACTGGGCTGCACCACTCTGAGTTAGAAGGCTCAATAACTCCCAACTGAAACATGGCTTCTATCTCTTGCTTCAGTTGCTCCACCAACTTTTGCGGAATGCAATAGGGCAGTTGGCGGAAGGGGGCTGTTTCTTTCAGTCTGATAGTGTGCTCAATCACAAAAAGTCCTTCCGGGTTTGGTGGAGAACAGAGAAGGTATTTCACTGAAGAGTTGACGGAGCTCAACATGCTCATCATGCTCCTCTTCTTCCTCTCCTTCGACTGCTTGCACCAGAAGTGCCGTCTTTGGAACCGTTTCAGCAGGTTCTTTCCAGTCCTTTAACAGATTGATGTGGTAAGTTTGTTTGGCCTTCTTCTTCTCCAGATGGTGGATCTCGTAGTTGACAGGTCCCTGACGCCTGGTGATGACATATGGGCCACTTGGCCAGGAGCTTGCTGTTTGACGAGGGAAGTAGTAGCAGCACCTTCTGTCCTGGCTCGAAACTCCGATTCCGGGCCTGCTTGTCGTACCATATTTTCTGTTTCTTCTGAGCCTCTCGCAGGTTCTCAGCCGCTTCCTCGTGATACTGGTCCAAGCGGTCCCTCATTTGGAGCACAAACTGCACAATCCCTCAGTCACCCTGTCTGGTCTCTGCAGAGGTCCACGTCGTCTTCAGCAAGTCCAATGGGCCTTGTACATCCCAGCCATACAGAAGTTCGAAAGGTGAGAAACCGGTAGACACCTGGGGTACCTCTCTGTAGGCGAACAACAGGAATGGACGCCACCTATCCCAATCGCTTCCGGAATCATCCACAAACTTCCGGAGCATATTTTTAAGAGTCTGGTTGAAGCGCTCCACTAATCCGTCCATTTGAGGATGATAGGGAGTCGTCTTGATGGAAGAAATGCCCAGTTGTTTGTAGAAGAGCTGGAGCAGCCGGGATGTAAAGTTCGTGCCCTGATCGGTCAAAATCTCCTCTGGGATTCCCACTCAAGAGAATAGCTGGACCACAGCTCGCAGCACACTTGGAGCGGGGATTGTCCGAAGGGGAAACGCCTCTGGGAACCGGGTGGCATAGTCGCACAGGACAAGAATGTACTGGTGCCCACGGCCGTCCCTTGGTAATGGGCCGACAATATCCATAGCAATCCTGCGGAATGGGACAGAGATCACAGGAAGTGGTTGAAGTAGCTACCTATCAGATTTTCGGGGAGAACCAGTGAGCTGACATATGGGACATGTACTGCAGTATGGTGTAACACCAACTGTCTGCAGGTAATAGGAATAACAAGACGTTTGTGACCATCATTACAAGCATACAGAATGTCATTTTCTAAAAACAAACTGCTCTTTGCCCGACAGAGTAAGGTTTGGACTCTCGGAAACCTTCCCAAATAAACATTTCAAAAGATACATCCTGTTTCTGCAAACTAGCAATGTTACCTGGCACTTCCCACAACCCATCAACATTTAGACCCTGGGTATCATGCTCAGTTACATTCAGTTTTTTTCTCAAAACACCCGCTGCCGTTTGGATTTACGCAGGCACTTTGTCCCCCTTCGCACAGACTACCATCCACGTCTGGCAGAGGTTGGAGACCAGCAGCCTGGGCTTGAGAATGACAGGACATGCCCAATTACCCATTGTTTTCCCCCCCAAAGTCACTTTCTGCCCCCTGCAACAAATCCATGAGCAGTGGAAAATCAGTCCCAAGAATCAAGTCCTTTGGCAAGTTGTCAACTACAGCCACGGTCAGGAGAAACAGTTGTCCATCAAGTCCTAAGGAGACCTCTGCCTTTGGGTAGATGTGACAGTCTCCATGCACACATATAACATTAGTCTTTGTGCTATAGTCAATACTGCCCACAGGAACCAAACTTCGCTTAATCAGGGATGTAAAACTCCCACTGTCAAGCAGTGCCACGGCCTGCTGACCATTCACCGTCACAAGTTTCTCAGTCTTTTGTGCTGTCTTACTTTCCCCTGGCTCCGTCTCAGGACGTGGAGCATAGCACGCCCCAGTAAATTTAGTTCGACGCATTGGACACATTGATGCTTTGTGTCCTGACTGTTGACAAAAATAACAAATGAAAGGCTTACCGGGTGCTGACTGGAAGGGGATGGTGTGGTTGGTACCTCTAGTGTCCTGACTGGCATCCTTGCTGTTCCGGAGTTGTCCAGCCGGTGGCGTTGGACGCTGGCTGGAACTGGAAAAACGAGGAAATCCACGATGGGCGTTCTGGTACTGCAGAGAGCCAACTTTGCAGCTGTGAGGCCGTCTTCTGGCTCGTGCTCCTTCACCCACGTCCTGACGTCTGGTTGAAGAACACTCGGCAGCTGCTCCAAAATAATCAGCTCCCCGATCGCCTCCTTTGACCGTTGGTCTGGTCGTGTCCAGCGTCGGTAGAGTCCTTTCAGCCGATGATAAGTCTCTGTAGGAGTTTCCCCAGAGGAAACGGCGGCTGCCCTAAACCGCTGCCGATACGTCTCGGGAGAGATGTCAAACTTGGTGAGCAACGCTGTCTTCAGATGCATATAACTATGGGCTTCATCCTCATCCATAGCGGTGTACGCTTCAAGGACTTTCCCAGAGAGGCGTGGGACCAGTCAGCATGCCCACTCAATCTCCGGCCACCTCCAGGTCCTAGCAATGCGCTCAAACCTAAGCAGATAGTTCTCGATATCTTCGCAAATCTGGTACGGTGGTATTTTAGGGTCACTTAAGTGCCTCCAGTCGGGTCTTGCTGCACTTTCCGGCTCGGGGTTGTTAAAGGAGGAAACTCCAGCCATGTCTGTGTCCCTATGTCCAGGGCGCAAAACCACTCTTGTGCCTCCAGGGGATGGTAATCCTAACCGTGGACTGCCAGTTGATTCACTTGGAGTCGGTGCCAGGAAAGGTTGCCGGGGTGGCATTCGGGGAGGTGTTTGAGAAGGTTGAGGAGAAAGCTGAGCAACTGCAGTCCTCAATTCACGCATTTCTGCCAACAGTCCTTCTTCTCTTCTCTGTTGTCCATCCAGAAAATTCCTCATCAACACTACCAGCTCACCCACCGGCTTCTGTGCTGTAGGCAGTGCAGCGGCCCCGATATCTCCATCACTCTGCTCTGACTCAGATCCAGCCATATCCCACTCCTGACACCAATTGTCAGGGGTTCCTTTTTACCACGAAATGATATGGCATAGTCAAGAACAGTGTTTGTGAACTTATTCCCCAGAAGTGCAAAAACAAAATGGTGCAGAACAGAAAACAATGGATATTTACAGGTAAGTGCAGCAATACAATAGATAGAAAAAAATAACTTCTGTTAGCTCTGGAGCTAGTGCCTGCGGTGCACTCAGCTCCCTCCTGGAACAGACAATCCCTTGAGGTCCTAGGAGTCTCCTTTTTATAACAGGAGGCTCCTCCCCCAAAACAATCAACAGTATTATTATTCAAATAATATTCTCTTCAAACAGAAACATAAACCTTTCATAAATAATACTATAAATTCATAAATATATTTTTACACAAATCTACACCTACGTGTAGTGATTTAATGTGTAGTGATTTAATGCAACAGAAAAGAAACCTAATTAATTTCACCCAAAAACGGTGAATTACATGACGTCACTTGTGACGTCATACACGTGCGCCCGACACTGACGCAATAGAAACGTGGAGAGGACAACGGTAAACGGGAGAGTGCGTGAATTTGAGACCGAGTTATGGCGAGAAGTATGGTTTAGCAGCAATCAAGTGTGCACCCGAGACTGCTACGATGGCTTTGGAGGGGACAAGGAACGGCTATTGGACAGGTAAGAGAAAACGCTGGTACAGGTGTGTGTGCGCGTGTGTATGTGTGTGTTGGTCTCCCCGCGCTAGCTGACGAAGCTACTTCGTCACAAAGAGAAATAGGTCCATTGACCAAATACATGTCTAATATTTTATTTTCTTGTTTCTTGTGCAGCTTGTGCTCTGAAGCTGGCTCCACTCGTCCAGGAGAAGTTTCTCTCTGTCCGGGCAAGTTTCCTCTGTCAACTGCAGATTTTGTGAATGATACTATGCTTGTTCACCAAGCAGGGGGCGGAGTCAGCACCAGCTGACCAATCAGAGCAATAGAAAAGGTAACTCAGACTAGGCCAGTAATCGGGTTTCCCTGGCGTGCATGTAAACCTAGTGGTCTTACCTGGTCCTGCTTACTCTGAGTGGACAGGAGGTAGTGCTCGTCGTAGGGATCCTCGGCGTCTCCCTGGGAGCGGTGCTGCAGTGACGTCATCTTCTGACCCACAATCCCAAAGGTGCTGGGGTAGAACAGACCCATGGGTGCCTGACAACGAAAATGTTACACATATATTCCATATTTCCATAATCATTCATTGTTAGAATCTGTGTTTTGAGCCCCCGTTAATGCTGGATTTAAGATGACCTCACAGCAGTACACTCTAGAGATGTGGGCAGGTAAAGTCCACATACTGGAAACAGAAAAACAAGCAACTACTTTCACTTGTGACAGGGACATTAGCTTCTTATCTGAAAACCAACAATAATTGTTCAGTGGTTCCTAATTAAAAGTGCAAGAATCTACATAGTTCTCATTCTAGAAGTCAGCATTCTGTTATGCTGCTCCCACAGCTTGGAACTTTGCACACCAGGTCCACCCTTGAAAAAGAGATTTTGAACTCAATTGTTTATCTCCCTGGTTAAATGAAAGAAATATAGGCAGGTCTTGATCTTTTGTGCAATGAAAAGCCCATAACAGTGGTGACGGTCAGCTGTACCTGTAGCTTCTCGTCTCCCAGGCGGATCTGGTAGAGCAGAGCCTGGGCCTCAGGAAAGCGTGTCTGAAACTCATGATCCATCAGGCCACATATGTCCTGCACAGAGGAGCAATGAAGGTCTGTCAGAACAGCAGAGTAGTAGTATTTCTACATTACTTTAAGAATACATGTTCACTCTTTCCATCGGTTTCTGAATTATGAGAAATTAGGACAACTGCCGTAGCAATCAACAATCTAAAAATAATATATATTTAGAATGAGAAAAAGTCTTCAAAATGTTGTATAAAAAAGAAACATGAAAACCAAGAATATACCCCACCCCTGCTTGTGGCTCTTGTTTACAGTATGGTTGTTAGGCAACAGTAGTGGAATCACTTGTACCTACATCACATCTGCTGCTCATGTCCAGGACGGAACTTTATAAACTTTATGTGTGTGTGTGTGTGTGTGTGTGTGTGTGTGTGTGTGTGTGTGGTCGTGGTCCTGACTAGAACCAGGAAGTACGATCACATTAGTCCTGTGCTCAGGTCTCTGCACTGGCTCCCTGTGGCTCAGAGAATAGACTTCAAAGCAGCTCTGCTTGTATACCAAGTCTCTCCATGGCCGAGCACCAAAGTAGCATCTCGACATGGTTAGTGCCATATGAACCATCTCGGACTCTGAGGACCTCAGGGACCGGCCTCCTGCTGGTGCCAGAGTCAGGACTAAACATGGGGAATCTGCGTTTCAGTTTTATGCAGCTAAAATCTGGAACAGTCTTCCTGAGGATGTGAGACAGGTTCTACTCTGGCATTGTTCAAATCTAAGCTAAAAACTGTTTTGTTTGGCCGTGCATATGACTGAAATGATTTTCTTTGCACTCTTCTCTTTTATGTCTTAATCTATTTGACGGATAGCCTGAAAATGGCACTTTTAAATGTCCTCATATTAAGGTTTTGTGATTTCTGCCATGTCTTTGTGATTTTACTGCATTTGTTCCTGTTGTGTGAGGCACTTTGAATTGCCCTGTGTACGAATTGTGCTCTACAAATAAACTTGCCTTGCCTTATAAGTGTATGCCCATATGTGTGTGTGTGTGCCTGTAGGTGTGTGTGCGTGTAAGTGTATGTTCATATGTGTGTGTGTGAGACCTGGTCCAGGTGGCAGAAGGTCTCCTTGAGCTGCTGCAGGAGCACACAGTCCAGTCTGCTGCTGAGCTGACAGTCCCTGTAGGGGAAGCCCGCCCTCTGCAGCAGCCACAGCAGGGTCCGAGTCACATCTGAGCCGCCGTACGACAGGCACAACCTGCAGCACAGGGACAGGTTCAAGCACTCTGCTCTGTGTGTGCTTTTATATCCCGTCTCATCAGGGGGCTCGCTAAGTGTCACAGTTCAGCTGCTTATTCTTGTTATTAGGCCCGAGCGCCTCAAGCTGGCGAGAGGCCTATTAGTTCCACGCACGAAGTGCGCACGAAATCAAGCGCAAGGCGCTCTCCCGCTTCCAAACGCTGACTAACGTACCAGCGCATTGCGGTCGTCATCCCCACGTAAAGCGCTCGGGCAAAGCCCGCGCAAAAGTGCGCACTTCAATAATGTTACATTTTCTTACTACAATTCAGTATGCACGGGAGTGTGTTCGTGAGTTAGTAATAATTAAAGCCACAAACATGATAGCTCTCGCCACCCGCGCGACCACCTTCCCGCACGTCCACCATTGAAAGCCGAGCGCCCCGGCATGCCTTTCTCCACGTCTCTACACGTCTTGACTTCTGAAATGCACTGTACACTGGGATCAGCCAAGTTTACCCGTCACACTTACAGTTAGAGCAGAACGCAGCACGTCCCTTAGCTGGCACACGTCGTAGAGAACATATTACACCCATGTTATGCTCACCACACTGGCGCCCCATTCACTTTAGAGTTGATTTGAAAATGGTATTGTTTTTAAAGCCCCGCGTACATTTCAGATCGCATTGTTCCCTCCACTCCTGTGCGCTCGATGAGGTCTGAGGGCCAGCTCCAACTGTAGTCGGCTCCAAACTTTGGAACGCTCTTCCTCCTCACATAAAGACTGCACCTTCAGTTGATGCTTTTAGGTCTCGATGAGAATTGTGTAGTCCTCTGACCGTCTTTTATTATTTTGTATATTTTATAATGTTTTTTAAAAAAAATTATTTGGTTTGTGCATATTTACTTGTGCTTGATTTCTACAGCACTTTGGAGACTTTGTGTTGGCAAAATGTGCTCTAAAAATAAAGTTGGATTGGATAGATAAGTTTAGATCTAGATCTGATAGTGTAAATTATCCAAAGAAGTTGTGTTATAAATCTGTTTCATTCACATTTGCACATGTCATATCAAAGTTTGTAAGCAAACAGATGAAAAAGCGAACATATTTGTGACTATAGCTCTGTCAGTCTGTTGTTTGTCTGTTTTTATTAGAGCAACATTATTGTCACTGTCAGTCCTTCAGTATCAGGACAACACAGAGGCCTTTATTTTGTAAGTGTCACAGGAAGTGTTTAGTTGCTGTTAGCGGAACTTCCAACTTGCCATTGAAACGGCAACCCGTACACAATACAGATACGATGTAACATACTTTAATGAGCGTTTTGACCTGACCAACGTGTGTGCCAATTTTCACTCACTTTGCTCAAAATAATGTTTGATTTTTTATATAGATCTGACAAGTCTGGATTTGCATAGGAAAGACCCCCGTTTCTAGAGGCCAAATGGTACAAAATAAGGCATCAGTCCCATTGACCTCCGGAACTGTTCCATTATCACTCAAAACTGCCTCTGTTACCCCTATTCTGAAAAAACCTGGATTAGAGCCCAACAACTTCAATAATCTGCGCCCCATCTCTAATTTACCTTTTATATCCAAAATTCTTGAAAAAGCAGTCGCCTCTCAACTTCACACCCGTCTCATTTCAAACAGTCTCTATGAACATTTTCAATCTGGTTTCCGTCCACTTCACAGCACTGAAACTGCACTTCTTAAAATCACAAATGATCTCCTCATAGCTTCTGACTCTAATTTACTATCTATTCTCATCCTCCTCGATCTAACAGCAGCATTTGACACCATCCTCACACAGCACTCACACATCCATAGGCTTAAATCTATTGGCATCTCCCACATTCCTCTCTCGTGGTTCATTTCTATCTCTCCGATCGCAGTCAATCTCATAACAACTGAAATCCCACCCAATCCAACCCCTTCCCTGTCCCAGCTGGTGTGCCCCCAGGGCTCTGTCCCTGGGTCCCCTTCTTTTCATCATCTACATTCTCCCTCTTGGTTCCATCTTCCGTAAAAACAAACATTCATTTCCATTGCTACGCGGATGACACCCAGCTCTACCTCTTCCTCTAAACCCACTGCAATCACTTCCACCAGCCTCTCTTACCCTCTGTCTGCAGGAAATCAATTCCTGGTTCTCTTCAAATTTCCTCAAACTCAACAGCGTTAAAACCGAAGTCCTACTGGTAGGCACCCCTTCCACTCTCTCAAAATCAAACAGTTTCACAATTTCTTATCAATGACTCCACTGTCCTCCCCTCCCTCAAGTCAAGAGTCTGGGTGTCATCCTCGACAGCACCCTTTCTTTCCACTCCCACATTCAACAACATCACTCGTTCCGCCTACTTCCACCTTCGCAACATCTCTCGTCTCCGTCCTTCTCTCACTCCTCACACCACAGCCATACTTGTCCACAGTCTAGTCACCTCCTGGATCGATTACTGTAACTCTCTCCTCTTTGGTCTCCCCAATAAATCCCTCCCAGAAACTGCAGCTTCTCCAAACTCTGCAGCCCGCATTATCACCAGGACGCCCTCCCGCATCACATCACCCCCATCCTTCAACAACTTCACTGGCTTCCCCATAGAAAACAACGGATTCACTTCAAAATGATCCTATAATACTCTTCAAAGCTCTCCATAACCTGGCTCCACCGTACATCTCTGACCTCCTCCACATCTCCACTCCCTCCTCTCGCTCGCCCTCAGGTCCTCTCCTCCTCTCTCCAGCTCTCTGTCCCCTCTTTCCGTCTTATTTCAATGGGGGGCAGAGCCTTCAGCCGCTCTGCTCCTCAGCTCTGGAACTCTCTCCCTCCTGACCTCCGCAACATAGACACCCTTCCACTTTTCAAAATCCAGACTCAAAACTCACCTGTTCAGTCACTCCTACATACATCACACACTAACTCAGTCACTCCAACACACATAACTCAGTCACTCCAACACCACATAACTCAGTCACTCCAACACCACATAACTCAGTCACTCCAACACCACATAACTCAGCTCACTCCAACACCACATAACTCAGTCACTCCTACACCACATAACTCAGTCACTCCTACACCACATAACTCAGTCACTCCAAACACATAACTCAGTCACTCCAACACCATAACTCAGTCACTCCAACACCACATAACTCAGTCACTCCAACACCACATAACTCAGTCACTCCAAACACACAAACTCAGTCACTCCAACACCACACAACTCAGTCACTCCAACACGCAACTAACTCAGTCACTCCAACACCACATAACTCAGTCACTCTACGCCACAACATAACTCAGTCACTCCTCACCATACTCAAGTCACTCCAACACCACATAACTCAGTCACTCCAACACACATAACTCAGTCACTCCAACACCACATAACTCAGTCACTCCTACACAAATAACTCAGTCACTCCAACACCACAATAACTCAGTCACTCTACACCACATAACTCAGTCACTCCTACACCACCACAACTCAGTCACTCAACACACCATAACTCAGTCACTCCTACATCAAAATAAGCTCGTCACTCCAACACCACAACTAACTACACAATCACTCCACTCAGTCACTTCTACACACATAAACTCAGTCACTCCTCACACCCCACATAACTCAGTCACTCCTACACCATCATCCAGTTCTGTACTGTGGGTTTTATTCTGTTGTTTTATTCTGTTTTATTTTGTTGTTTTATTCTGCTGTTTTATTCTCTTGTACAGTGTCCTTGGGTGTTCGCTTTTAAATAAAATGTATTATTATTATTATTATTGAGTATGTATACAATCATTTCCCCAAATTTTTTTGCAATCGGACATTTTTTGAACTTTTAAGTGAACTGTAGGGGCCCTGAAGTTGTGAGTGGCAATGTGCCCATTTATTTATTCTGTTTAGTATTTCATGTCACAGCAGTGGTTGCAATTTCAACTCTTTAGCCTGATGCATAAGGGTTGGAAAAATCATCAAAGAAAGAGGAAATTAAGACGTTTTTTGATGGAGCGCTACATCAAAATCGTAGAGAATATTTAAAAAAAAATTGGCTGATCATTAAATTCCAATGTCTGTAGATGTGGAAAGTGTTGTTTTTAACTCATTCAGCCAAAAACCTAGGAGAAGTACTTTTTTGAAATGAAATGTCAAAGTGATGGCGGCATTTTGATTCAAAATGGCCGACTTCCTGTCTGTCATAGGGCGATGCTCTGATAATATATTTTACTTGTCTCACTGATCTCTACCACTGTTCCGAATGTTATGAGTGTAGGCCAAAATTTACACGTCTCATTTCCTATGTTTTTTTTTCCTAGAGGGCGCTGTACAGCCTTTATTTGAGCAGCCAGAAAATTATAGTTATGAGATTGATATTTTAATTAATTTAGTTCACTCTGACAACTTTGGTGCATTTGTGTGTGCATTTAGGCCTGTTTTGTATTATTTGGTGTGGAAGGCCCGAGAGGCCAAACTGTACAAAATAGGGCATAGGTCTGATGCACTTTTGGGATCAAGGACACATCAAGGAATGCTCTGCAAAGTAATTTTTTTTCTTTCCATTGTAATGTTTGTGCATTCCTGTAGGTGGCGCTACCAATTCTGATTGGTGCTTTACCAATCATAATGGTTGACACGTTATTGTAATCAGTGTAAGGAGGTGTACAAATGATTCAAATTTCAACCCCGATCAGATGAAGCGTGTTCGCTCCAAAATTATTTTGATGTGTTTTTGCAGGGTCGCATTAATTGCTTACCCCTAAGTTTCAGACAAATCAGACAATGTTGACTTTTCACCTAACCTAGAGTAATTCTGCTATGTGGTTAATCATTATTTACAATCAGGCCATAAACACGCATTAGTGAGTGAAATTTGAGCTCAGTAGGTCAATGCATGTGGCCGTGACATGTCATCGAAAAAACAGGAAATGAAGGCATTTTTTTTTCGAAGGCGTGCCACACGGAAACGGTAAGCAATATTTACAAAAAAATTCTGATTATTAAATTTCAATGTCTCTAGATGCGGACAGTGTTGTCAATCGAAAGAAACTAAAAATAGCTCTTTGTCGTTTCATGGCTCGAGCTAATAAGCACGTCTCATAACTGCCCCTCTGATGAGCTCCTCTGGATTCCCACCTGGAGTTGCGATGTGACACTCCGTCCTCCACACAGCACAGGCTGGTCTTCTGGTCGCCCACGTCCACCACGCAGGCACTGCTCAGCCCACTGCCGAACGTGGCACACACAGACTCCTGGTGCACCAGGATCCCTGTGGGACAGGAGAACGTTATACAGAACATGGAACAGGCAGTTGGAGACAGAAATACACAAGAGTGCAGATACAACATCTAGTCACTGTTGTAACTAGCAATCACTTTTCAAACTATTTTACACCAATTAACGAAAAATGACAACTGAAGATTGTTCGTGTGCAGTCCGTGTGCAGTCAGTCGTGTGCAGTCCGTGTGCAGTCCGTGCAGTCCGTGTGTGTGCAGTCCGTGTGCAGTCCGTGTGCAGTCCGTGTGCAGTCCGTGTGCAGTCCGTGTGCAGTCCGTGTGCAGTCCGTGTGCAGTCCGTGCAGTCCGTGTGCAGAAATAATTATTTTGTTAGGTCTTTTTTACAGAACAAAACATAAATGACAAAATGTCTTTAGTAAAAAAATGAACTTTAGACTCTTCAAACTTGTCTCCTGGAGTCGTTTACAATGTGCTCTCTGAACAGAAGGACACTTTTAAACATTCGCTGCAAATCTAATAGCAATTCTTGTTAGAAAAATCAGTTACACCGTTCTACAGTTGTGCAGCACTCTTGTGAAGATCTGAAAATGCCTTAATAATAATAATAATAATACATAAGAACTATACAGAAAGGCTCAAATGGACCTTTTTCCCAGGAGGATGTGTCTGATGATCAATGGCTGATTTGGTTGCAGTTGTGCAGTGAATGTTCCAGTGGCGGCTTATCGTCGTCTCATATGACTGTTTTTACGGTCTCATACGTGTGTAATTACCACATTTTTAGCAAGCACGAGCAGAGAAGTACAGGGTGATACAGAAAGCTCAATAAACCACTGATATGCAGATATGATAGAAGACGGGAAAAGTCACACAGGAAACTGAATACTCTCATGTGAAGCAGGTTTACATCATCCAATGACTGCAGAGAAGAGCTCACTTCAAAAGCCCCTCTTTCATTGACATACCTCTACATAAAACTACTTCAAGCCTGCCAGTTCTATCTTACTGTCAACCGTAATGCCACTGAAACAAATAATGCTAAATGCAATTTAAAATGTAAACGTGCATGTCAAAGATCTACTTTTTATTTTTGTTTAAAGATTGAGTTCTAAGTTCATCTGTTCTTTTGTTATCAACAGTTGAATAACATTTTGAGACAAAAATCTAGGTAACAACGTAATCTACATCTAAACCCGGATTTCAGAACACAGATCAAATGTCCAAAACCACGATACAAACAGCCCAGTGGAGATGACCTTCACAGGGGGAAAACACAATGTGAGCACTCTGAGATATCAAAGCATAAAACAAGTGAGTCTGCCAAGCCGAGCTGTGATATCAACTGTCTTCATTTTGGACCCACACGCTCGGCACTCGCAGTCCTAGGCTCTAAACGAGGATTTAGATTTGAGACCATTTCTCTGACTGATGATTGTTGACAATATTACTCCAGTGTGGGCCAGATGTCTGTATTTTGCCGTGCTGCAGATGTTAAAGTGGGTTCTGCACTTCCTCCTGTTGTGTGGGTTTGTGTGTGTGTGTATGCAGGTATTCAGGGTATGTGAATATTTATGCTACGGATGTGGGGTTTTTTCTACACCACATCAGCAGTAGGCACTTTTTGTAATATGTTCTTTTTCCTAAAAACACATTTGATGGTGTGCATGTTCACAGAGTTGTGCCGAAATGTTACATAAATGTGATCATGTGACCACTCATCAAGCCCTTATATAACAGGTGTGCTCCGAGCTACATCGAGTCCGATGAAGGGCAACGCCCCAAACGTCACTGTGGGGACAACAAAATAAATATCTCTTTGGAGCTAATAGAGTTGTGCGGACCATCTCTTCTTTATTGTGTCTAATGAACAAGTGGACATAAGATTTTCTGTACAGACCTTATGACAGACACAGAAGCCCAGAGTTTTCACGTTCCGATTTGACTGCGTTTCTCTGAACACACACTGACGTGGCAGATTCCGTACCTGAGAAGGCCATGTTGAGCAGCAGCATGTTGACCACTTCTTTAACGTGCTGTCGGTTGTAGATGTCAGGGACCAGCAGGATGCATCTGTAATACTGAGCACAAGACTACACTTACAAGTCTTAGAACGTGTTCACGATGCATTTATGTGATCTGGGAAATATCTACAGAATCATCCGACTTCCTAAAAAGAGAAGATGCAGCAACAGCCACAGCATGCATTTGTACGACTTTACGACCGAGCTTTTCCTAGGTCGGAGGTCGTATCTTCGTAGTTTCCGAGATCACACAAAAATGAATATGAAGTAAATCCAAAGTAAAGGTAGGGCTTTTCTCTTTAGAAATATAGACAGTCATAGACACATCTCTGCTCGTGGCTCAAACTCTCACCTTTGGCAAGTCAAGATAAAATATTAAAATGTACGTCTGACTGCAAGAGATTCTGACATGAACAATTCTAAAGTGACTGTAATCAGTTCATACCTTTAAGTCTCTGAGTGGGATGTCCAGATGTTTATGAATGGTGTGGCTCCAGATGGTCTGGAGGTCGGCCAGCACAGCGGACAGCGACCCCCCGGGGCCCGAGTGCACGTTGAGCTGGCCTCTGCGGATGGGCCAGTGCACGTTGTAACAGTCTGAGGGGTTCACATACAGCGCCTAAAGAGGACACCAGCTGGACATGTGACGGGAGTCGTTTTGTGGATGTTTGAGATGGGACAGGACGCACTTTTCACAAGACGAGAATGAGTCCATGACACGAGAATGACAATTTGACAATTTTAGGCTCACAATTCTTTTTTTATATAATATATTTTTGTTGTCATTGTAAGCACTGCTTTTTGAAGCTACAGTTTCTCAAGGATCTAACAAGATCATTTTTCACACGCATGCATAATCTTATGTGGTAATTTTATCTTGCAAGATCTTCTTAGTCCTATGATCCCTAGTAGATACTGTAAGCAGGAACCGTATATATGATGACAAAAACGTTGCAAAACAAAAAAGAAATCAAAACTAAAAGGATCAAAAACTTACAGTGTAATCATTTAAAGTTGTGCAGTGCTTAGCAAACCTTTTGTGGTCCACCCCCCTTAGGGGATCAAAAATAAATCCATGTCCCCCCATGGCCTCCAGAAATGATTAATTATTATAATTGATCAAAATAAAACAACAAAAATATAATTTTTACTACATAAAGGCCTAAATTAATTCACAATTAAACAGTAATAATTAGACTTAAATGAAGACTGTGATTGTCTTGGATTGGTTTGTGACTCATTTCTGTGCAAATGCTCTCCTCCTCCTCTCCCTGCGCCAGTGTGCGGGTCAGTTACCTGTCTGCAGTGGGACAGTGGAGGACTGGCGCTTCACTGCGGTGAATGAGGAGTATCAACAAGAAGACACACTGGCGGGTCTGTGTTCTTAACTGACTGCTTTCTGCGCTGTGCTGATTCGTACCACTGCGCTCATGCTTCACATTTACAGCAAAAAGTGCACAGGCAATCTAAATGTAGACGCATCATATTATTCTGATTTATATCACTAAATGAGTGATTAGAGTCAATTTTACAAGTTAGACGTGGAAAGGGGGAGGACACAGGAGCAGAGGGGCAGAGGGGCTGAGGGGCTGAGGGGTGGGGAGGGAGAAAAGATTGTAGAGCGCAAACATTGCCAAAGCCGTGACTCTAAACCAGAAGCAAACGTGTGTGATTGGGGCACAGAGGCAGACTGTCCCACTCTGCGGCTCTCATGTTTAGAGATTTACCCCATGTTGTTACTTGAACCTTAATCAAGATATTTAGAGGTATTTGTAGCACAAGTCATGCACTGTCCCTGTCTCAAATAAACTAACATACAAACTTTTTGATGAATTGAAAAAATATTATTTTATTTGGATTCATTTATTCAATTTATTCATTCTAAGCTTACCCTGTTATATTTATCTATGTTCAAGTTTGATTTATTGCTACCCCAAAACTGTATTGAGCCTTTACTTATTTGAATCCTTTTAGGATGGTCAGCAGTGGCTGCTGGGGTCTGGGACCCTGCATCTTCTCTGGGCCTGTGTCCTGTGGCTGTGGGCAAATCTCTGCTCCTGGTGCTTCCTCAACTGGTTCATCTGTACTCATGTATCTTAGCGCAGGGGTGCATGTGTGTGAGGGTTGTTCTGCTGTGGGGGTGGGCTGTATGATTTTTGTATGAAAAGCTTTATAAATGAAGTTTGTTTGTTTGATTGAAAGCTGTAAATAAAGACTAGAGAATGTGTGCTTTGTTGCTTCACTATATGACAACTGAAAGTATGCTTTTATATACCTCCTCACACGCCACATCTGGTTTAGGTCCCAGTTTAAGTCTTAAATAAACTCCAGTGTCCAGCCAAGCTGGACTTTAAGGTGAATTATACCTCATCTGCCATGTCCTTGTACCTCAGGGGGCCTCTTTATGTAAGATAGTTTTTGTTCTTACTCTTCTGCGAAAAATCTATTCTTTACTTGTAACTCATTATGTTCGCCCATTTTGTACTAGTTTGCGTAAAAGTATATCAGGATGGTTCCTTTTGTCTGTATTCATTGCAAAGCATCCTGATCGATCAGAAAACTCTCTTCACCATCTGCCTGGGTCCTGGTTTTTCTGTACAACACGCCACTTCAGTTCAAAAACTAAGGAAAATAATGAGACCCTTTTATCCAAGGGGCCCCTCACTGACCTCCTCTCCCACCAGGTACTGCGACTGCTGGCTCGTGTTGGTCCACTTGACTCTGGAGCAGCTGTCCAGCACTGCAGGCCGGACCTGACAGTTGTACGCCCGCGCCTGAACGCACCACACACACACACAACACAATATTATCATAACGACACACTCACAATCACTTGATAAGGTGCAGTTTCATGTCAGGTCTGACCTGTTCAGAAGACACGGGCGTCCTCCTCACACCGTTGGACATCTTCTTGGACCAAATGGCCTGGTCCACCATTTTGAGTCCATTCAGCCTCTGCTCACTGCTCTCTGGCCTCTATCAAACGTCAAAATGTACAAACAAGAACAAATGTAAAGACATTTAGAGGTGTCACAAAACTTTTATATTCCAATACCAGCAGTGGAAAGTATTGTACTACTGTCTTGTTTTTTTTTTTTAGGTATCCGTACTTTACTTTAGTCAGTTTCACAGTGGATACTTTTTACTTTAGGTTTACTACATTTGAGATCAGGTATTCATACTTTCTACTGCACTACATTTTTCAACTGGACTGAAAAGTAGAAAGAGGGCTCATTTTTTGGCCCGTTCATGGTGACATTCTACCTAAAGGTTTGGAATCAGGACCTTTTTTGAGCAAACTAAATCAAATAAAAACCTCCTGATAAATAGATAAACATGCTGTCATGTCTATTCTAAAATCAGCGCAGTTCTTTATCAAAATAACATCTGACTCAAATAGTTGTCTATTCTGTGTGAAATATTTTTAATGTGATACTTTCACTTGAGTAATTCTTTAGATCCTGTCTCTGTAACAAAATACTTTGTATTGTAGTACTGCTTCCAGCACTACATTTTGTTACCAATTTAGACAAATCAATTCATGTGCATGCAGTTATTTTATAAAGAAATACTGTTTAAAATAGTGGCATCACAACATTCTAGAGTGCCTAGTCTAAGGTCGAATTGGCCGTTTAACAGTCAGATGTCAGGTGGTTTATGGTTCAGCTCTCTGGAATTACTGGGCCTGTTCACATGACACAAAAACTGACACAAAGTTTACAAATAAACATAAGTGAAATGATCATCTCACAATATAATCAGAAGCCTCAAAGATGTGATTGTTGTCAGTTGAAAGAACTTAAAACCATAAGATTACTATGACAAGTTTGTGGAGCCAATCCCAAACAAATAATGACGAATGAACCAAGACACTGACTGACACATTTCTGCTGCTTTGCCGTGATGTGCCTGGATATCAACATCATCATCATCAGTATGAGTGAGTAGGTTTGCCTGAGCGTACATTGAGTCCGTCTCTGAGCAGCCAGTCGTCCTCGTGCCGGGCCTGGTCGCTGTGTTTGTGTCTGCGGGCGATCACATGGGGCACGGCGGTGGGCAGGGTGTCTGTGGCACGACCGATCCGCAGCGTCCGTGAGCCAGGGTGGATCACGATCACAAAGTTACTCTGGATTTGCTAAAAGCACGGGCAGCAGAAACACTGGAGTCAGGATATGCTCAAGAACAGAAAGTAACCACTCAAAACATGAAAAGGCCGTGACAGTGAACGTGACTATATTAAACATTTCACTTCTTGCCTAGTTTGACACTTTTGATGTAGGCCCAGTTTATTCTTTTACTTCCTGGTTGGACAGAAGTAATTCCATAACTGTTGCCTGGTAACCATACTGAAAAAAGGGCTCATTTACTCAATTGATACTTTGTAGTGGCTGTAATTCCCCAATTTGAGTCAGTGCCAAATTTGCCTCAGAATTCGATATGCTAAAGACTCTTACTACGGCAACACATAGATGGACAAACTACATATGCTAAAGCTGAGTTTCAGATGACATTACAACATTCAGATGGGGGCGATCTGCTTTTTCAGTCCGCGCCGCACACTCTTGGAAGCTGGTCCCACAGAACTGAGGAGCATGACATCATTTCATATCTTTTGTGGAAGTGTTACGCGGCGGTGGCTCTTGGACAATCAGACGTGAACATAACGTGAACTCACCTTTCTCTTGCAGATGTCTCGGTCTTGTGGGGGAGATTGTGATTGTTATTTGTTTATTGTCATGTCTCTCTTCAATTGATGTTGCGTGTGTGCTTTTAGCATGTTTTATTCTATTCTGTGTGCCTGTTACATGTCCTATTTTCTGTCTCCATCAACCTGCCAATGGGCCTACAGATGAAAATGAGCCTGCATGGCCAACTCTGGCACATTTACATGTTGGACTAACACATGTCGTTGCGCTGTCCCATAAAAAACAAAAACAAACACACAAAGACCAAGCTAAAAAGCTGATTTATGTTGTAATATAGTAAGATTTATACATTCGATTTTGCTGTTGATTACACTGTACTTTGCTATGAAATACTTAAAAATGAAATTCACAAATGTTGAAAATTATTATTACCAATCAGTGACTGGACCAAAGAACTCTATAAACTATATTTCAACGTTCATTTTAGCTGCCCCCCAACTGCATTAAACCTTATAGGCCTATAGAATGTTGTCATCTGAAACCCAGCAGTAGGGAAAACTGGCTCTTCCCACGCATCGGTATGACACCATCACATTCTAGAATCTGAAAACTACCATACACCTCTTTTATCTTTACACACGTGTATTTAAGGAGAACACAATGAGCTTGCACCATGGCCCCAGAAAATGAGAAAAGCCAATAGGTGAATAAAACAACCTTTTTTCTCTGTAATGGATCAGTTATCTCAGTTTCAGTTGACCATGGTATATTTGAAGTTAAATATGAACACAACATTTGTGAAAGCACATTTAACTGCTAATAAACCTGAGCAGACGCATAAGTGCAGAGAAACAGATTCTTTATCAAAATAACTTTATGAAACTCTCTCAACAAACTCTATTTAACTTTAATGAATGGCAAACGGCTGAATGGCTGAACCTGTGTTCCCTTCAGACACAGTGTTTGTCCTTCTCAGGTCATGGACAGGCCATGGCTCATGTGAAAGCTCAGAACCTCCAGAATTCCCTCATAGGGTGTTTCCCAATTGCCAGGAATCAGGGCCGTTGGTAGCAGCTCTTCCGAGAAATCCTCGTCATCAGCGCTGTGCTGAGTGGTGTTCCATTTCACCCAAAACCCTCACAACCTCTGCAGCTCCACTCCTCACGTCTCATTTACCCAGGATGCACTTGGGGACCCTTGGATCAGATCCATGGAAGTATTATAAGATCAAATTCTACACTGCCGGGCCACAGAAGAAATGTGTCAGGCTTATTTGGTAAGACCTTTAGCTTTGATTACAGCACACTTTCGCTGTGGCATAGTTTCAATAAACTTCTGCAATATTGTCAGACTTATGTCCCTCCAGTGTGTCATGATTCCTCACACAGATCTTGTGTTGATGATGGAACATGACCACTGCACAAAGCCTTCTCCAGCTCGTCCCAAACACTCTCACTGGGGCTAAGGTCTGGACTCTGCGGTGGCCAATCCATGTGTGAAAATGACGTCTCATGCTCCCTGAACCACTTTTCCACATATTGAGCCCAATTTATCCTGGCATTGTCATCTTGGAATATTCTCATGCCATTAGGGGGGGAGGGGGGGGGCGGTCCGAAGAAATAATGATGGAATAACCTGATCATTCAGTATATTCAGACTTGTACTTTTGTGTACATACCAAGTCTATTTTTATCTTATTAGTACATTTAAATTGTTTTTCTGTAATGCATGCCTTATTTGATATATTTTGCTTTATTATTGTTCACCATTGTATGTTACACCGAATCACCAAAGCAAGTTCTTGGTCTGTGAATTTTGTTCACCGACAATGGCAATAACACTTTTCTGATTCTGATTCAGAGTCAGCTGACCTCATTTTTTGGGCACATAATGTTGCTGACCACCACTCCAGATCACAGGCCCCATGAGCATCACTTCACCTGCCTTTCTTCTTACCCTGATGGGCCCGTCACTCTGGAACAGGGTCAAACTGGACACATCAGACCACATGACCTTCTTTATGCCTTAAGTTAGCCTTAGTGATTAGTGGTTTTCTTACAGCTACACAGCTGTTCAGTCCCTTACATTCCCTTCACATTGTGCATGTTGAAATGCTCTTACTTTCACTATTAAACAGACCTCTGTGTTCTACTGTGGTTTTTCTCCGATTTGATTTTGCCAAACGTTTACGTGATCGCCGATCACAATCATTCCGCATTGTTTTCCACCCACATTTGTTCATGGAAGACGATGGTTCCCAACTATACAGTTTTTAATAATGCGTTGGACAATTCTAGTCAATTTTAGTCGTTTCTGCTTCTCCTTCACATGCCAATGATTTGACCCCTAAACAGACTAACATCTTTTCCACGACAAGATGTCTCTTTGGACCTGGTGTTTAAGACATTAGAAGTTGCTCATTGCATCAGCTGGGGTTAAATAACTTGTTGCAGCGGAAAGATAATCGCCCATGTAGTAATTATCCAATAGGAGGCTTGTATGGCTTAATTAAATCCAGGTAGAGGCTTTTTTTTTGGCCAGGCAGTGTAAATCCATGCTTGGATTGCTCCAAATTGCCTGCAATACCCTGCAACTTTCATTTAAGCAGTGAAATACATTTTAATAAAATATAAGTGTTTAAAATTTTAAAAATATAACACTGATGCAGATATTATTATTATTATTATTATTGATAATAATGTTATTAATAATAATAATAATAATAATAATAACAACAATAATAATAACATAACAATACATAACACATGTATAGCGCTTTTCAAGATACTCAAAGACACTTTAAATGTGAGAAATAGACACAAATACAGAAAGTATAAAGTAGGATAAAGAGAAGCAGCAGAGAAGGCGCTGTCCCCCAGGGTCTTAAATTTTGTCCTGGGGCGACAGGAGGTGGGCGGATCTGAAGGAGCGGGTGGGGGTGTGGTAATGGGGGGGATGGAGATGTTGAGAAGTGGCTATAAATGTTGATCATTTTGTTTTGAAAAATTGACAGGAAGGAGTTACACTTTTCTGTGGTGAATGAGTGTGTGCCATTGTCCAGATGGTTGAGGAGTTTTGGATTTACCAGAGCCAGGCTGAATGAGTTGGGAGGAATAGGTGGTCCGGGCGTGAGACAGAGCTTCCTTGTAATTGTGGAACATGATCTTTGTAGAGTTGGGAGTGGATGGTGAGACCGGTTTTGTTGCCGAGCCTTTCTTACTGACGTCCTTTGGTTTTCATGTTGCGGATTTGAGGAGTGAACCAGGGGGCAGAGTGATTGAATGAGGCCGTTTTAGTTTTACTGGGGGCAAGCTGATCCAGACAGGAGGAGAGGGTGTTACTGTAGAGAGCGGCGAGTTCAGTTGTGGACTGGGCATCAGAGGGAAAAGCAATGGATGAATGATCAGCCAAGGGGGAAAGAGTGTAGAGGCTAGGTTAGGGTCGAGCATGTGGAAATGTAGCAGAAGACAGAGGGATGGAGATGTCAGCGGTGAAGGTCCATCCCAGTCGTCTGATATGGTCAGACACAAAGAAGTCAGCGCGGGAGAGGTTTGATATGATACACCATGTGTGCAGACAAGATCCAGAATATGTCCAGTTATGGGTGGAAAAGTCTACATGTTGTGTGATGTTGAAACAGTTCAGTATGTCCAAAAAGTCAGTTGTTGCAGTGGAAGAAGTGGAGTCCAGAGGAGCAGAACAATTACATTTTTAATCAGCATTGCAATTGTTACCAGTGAAAGCAATATTTGGTCTGAACATGTTTGGGTCGTATATGGGCACAGTAAGGTCAAGATTATATACTATATAATATATAAATATAAAGTATAAATTCTACAGTGCATACCTCCCTGTAACATTCAGAGAGTGACAAAACAAATGATGTATAGGTTCTGTTCCGTTTACAAACATCGTATGGATATATTCTTCCACATTTGGTTTTCTGACTTTGATCGTGTAACTGTACGGGCTATGGATCACAGAGAGGTGTGTCCGGGAACCGGGACCAGGACTCGGGAGCGTGACTGACCTCCTGCGGGAGCTCGGGCACCGCTGCGGGGGCGATGGGTCTCTTCACTCCGCGCTGCTGCTCCTTCTCTTTCTCCTTCTCTCGCTCCTTTTCTTTCTCTCTGCCGTTTTCCTGGTCCTTCTCCGCCTGGGTCATGGTTTACTGATGCAGATACGGCCGCTAAAGTCACTGGGAAAGGAGATTAAACCACGTCAACGCGAGAGGATTCATTCACGCCGTAGAAATACGACAACTTCCGCGTTTGTTCACGTGACTCTAAACGACGATTTCTATTGGAGAAACGCTGGTTATAACGGCTTATGGGCTGAAGTATGCATCGGAGATATGCTCTGAACAATGGTCAATTTAGTTTATTAACTTTCATTTGTTTAAAAAAAAAAAAAAGAAAAAAAAAAAACTTCATTTGTCGAACATATAAAAGCGTAATGTTTTATTATCAGTTAATTGATGACAATTATTATTTAAAAGCACTTTTATTGAAATGTTACAAATATAGGTCCATCAAGAAGTAAATAACAAAGATAACAACATAAAGAAAGCATATCATATTAAGGGTAACCTCTCCATCTATATCTTTTGAAAAATATAGTAACAAAAAAAATATATATATAATGTAAAGTTGATGTTGACGGATGGTTTATGTAAATGTGCCCTTAATGAAAAATAATACATTTCTTTTCAGAACACTTTTTGCAATATAAAAATTATACAGTAAAATAGGCGTACATTTAAATACAAATCTGGGTGTAATAATGTACTCCAACTTGAACTCCAGGCTCAAAAAGTTGAAAGAATTTTTGACTGACAGAATTTTATTTACACCCTTCTCTTTTAAAGTCAAATTTATAGAGATTATTTATGGTTTTATTTGTTTATATTGTGAAGAATATTTTCTTATTCTGTAAAGCACTTTGATTTACATGTGCTCTACAAATAAACTTGCCGTTCCTTTCTTAATTGGTAAACTTGTGGGTTTCCTGCTCTCTGCATGTGGAATTGTATGTTAATTCAGCTTACAGTTAAGCCTTATGGAAATTCCTCCTGTCAGGAGCAGATATAGATCCAGCTAGGCTTTGTAAAGACCACTTAAGCTACAGGAATTATTGTGCATGTTTTGAGTTGATAGGAGAAACCCATCCAGCCAGACCCAGGGCGAAAGAAACATGCAAACTCTGCACAAAAATTCCTCCCACAAGTTGTGTACTAGACCAGTGGTTTTCTTTTTCACACCAAGTACAACAGTCCAGGATAATATTTAGCTTTCTGAGTACCACCAGATTTAAACCTGGACTATATCAGGTCTATTTGGTCAAAACCAGGTCTAAAAGTATACTAAACCAGATTTAAAACAAGACTAAACCATGGATAAGGTAGTTCAAACTAAGTATTAACCCACAACATAAATAGATTTGTCTCTCAATGAAAAAAGGACTCCCGTGTACCACCAGAGGCAGCTTGCACATATGCCACAGTTTGAGAAATACTCAAACTGTGGCATATGGGGGGGGGGTTTAAGATATTTTCCCTCATCCACATAAGTTTCATCACTAAATTAAATTTGGTCATCTGTACACAAGTTTTATGAACACTGAAAGATTGAGACCTTTTTGTTGTGAGGCGAGGGTGTTAGCTACATATTCATGTTGAAGAAAATATATTTTTGTGCAACTAAAGGAGACATATGCTTTTTCAGGTAATATTGAACTATATAGTTATTCTTCATTTTGTTCATTGTAAACTGTAATATTGTTCTAAAACAACTTCGTCATAGAAACAAGTCCATTGACTTCCTGTTCACAGGCGGGGCTTATCAGTTCTGTCCTGATAAGCCCCGCCTGTGAACAGGAAGTCAGCCTCTTCATGGTGACATTTCGTTGTAATAAGCATCTGATTGTCATTTAGTAATAATAATAATAATAATATATTTTATTTAAAAGCGCCTTTCAGAACACCCAAGGACACTGTACAAGAGAATAAAACAACAGAATAAAACAACAGAATAAAACCCACAGTACAGAACTGGATGATGGTGTTGGAGTGAAAACCCACAGTACAGAACTGATGATGGTGTTGGATGTGGTTATGTGGTGTAGGATTGTCTGAACAGGTGAGTTTTGAGTCTGGATTTGAAAAGTGGAAGGGTGTCTATGTTGTTATTTAGTGTCTTAAGTTTTGAAAAATGTCTACATGACATTTTAGATCCCTACAAGTAGCTCTAGGATTCTTCATGTGTCAAATAATCACAACAAAGTACAGGGATGGGGCGGGGATAGGAGGTCGGTGAATCAGAATACAACTTTGAATAAAGGAATGATGAGGAAACAGTGTTGTAACTGTTGTAACACTCACTAAAGTTGATTTTGTATGATATGTCCCCTTTCATAGATATTGCGGTCACAAAACTGAATGCGTTACACGTTTTGAGGGGTTCACACTATATTCTGATCTTTAGTTACACTTCCTTGCTGTCCATTTAATGCTTGCACCGCCGCACGTAGCTTCTCGGTGGCGTCTCCGCTGCAGTAGATCCTGCGTGGAATGAGATCAGCTATCTTCATGCTCCCATCCTGTTTGTGTAGACAGCGGCACAGCTTGTCCAAATCTTTCATCAGGGAAAAGCTCCGGCTGGCCTTAAGCTCAGAGGCTAGCGTGGTGCTCTCTCCAAAGCGGACAACCCAGAACTTAGCCAGGTCCGTGCTGTTCTTAGCCTGACCGGCCACCAGGTTTAGGGCCAGGGCGTACAGGTCCTGGGCTGCTGCGGGGATGCTGGCTCCGGGGATGGGGAGCGTCTCTAGTGAGGGCTGGGAAGAAACAAGCAATAAAAATTTTTTAGAAAATAAATGCCTACAAAAAGAAAACATTCCTTTTTTCAATTTCCCATTTCAGGAATGAACTCAGATCAAGCTATGTTTATCTTGCCTTTGTATTTCCCTCTGCAGCCAGTAGATTGAGCTCGAACACAATTTCTTCTCACAGATATAAATATAAAATATATAAAAATATATAAAATAAATAGTGCATACACTATTTTAGCATGAGATGCCAAAGCAGAGGTATAAGAGCATGTTTTAAGGACAAAACTGTTCTATCCAGTGCCAGCCACAGTCCTCACCTGAGCAGCCACGATGAGCACCCTGTGGGCCGCCTGCACCTGCTCCAGGAGCCAGCGCATGGGCCCCAGCTTGGCCACGCTGCCCTGCTGCCACATGTCCACGGCCACACGGCACCCTCCATGCTGCTGCAGGAACTCAGCCAGAGCACTCACTGCCCACTGGAAGAGCTCACTCTCCGCCGGGTATACGACCAGGACAGGCACGGCCGGAGCACCCAGAGCAGAGCCCACCTTTTCATAATCCCGGGACAAGCAAGCACCACAGATTTTGTCTGAGGGGAAATGTCAACTTTAATATCTTATCATAAACACACTGAAAAACTGCATATAAATTAGTCAATAATATTTGATTTGTTTGGTATTGTTATATCTTGGTTGGTCAATATCTCGGGCCAATATTTACACTTTTTGTATAAGTTATTGGCTGTGAATATTCAGACAATATTTTGTTTTGGCGACTGACGGCTTAAAGGAAAGCTTTGCTTATGGACTTCAGTGCAAAGAAGGCACAGCACAAAATAACACTGCTATTGGTAAGTTATAAGACAAACAAGTTGTCTAAAACAATTTCTATTGATATAATTTTTCTGTATTATACTTTTGTTTCATGTAGAAACAGCACAGTCTAAGCACTAAATGAGTTTGCAGCAATAATCCTAAAACGATGTAAATCTGCAGAGCTCAGTACTGTCTGCTTCAAAAATATTTAGCTCATTTCTTAACTTTTTTTTTTTTTAAGTATTTTTTGGCCCATAGGCTTTACTGGACAGGATAGTGTGAAATGGGGATGAGAGAGGGGAATACATTCAGCAAATGATCAGAGCTGGACTCACTGGTCTTTGCTCATTTCAAAAGGGTACCTGCCAATGTATTAATTTAAAAATAAAATCCAGAAAAAACCTTATCTTTATATGTAGTAGTTTAAGACAAAAATTGCTGCCCCGAGAAACAGAAAAGGGGAGATTAATTGATGTATTGAATAAAACACGACTTTCATTGTAGCTTGTAGTTTAGAGACAAATTTCTTAAATTCAGAATAGAGTAAATCATTTTGGTGGAGTAATTTGTTTCTAATTAATTTAGGCAAAATGATCATCCAGGAAGAGTGTATTTTTTATTTTTATTTCAATTGCATTTTGATGTAATTGAATTAATAGGCCTGAAATACTTCTAAACGTGTAAACAGAGCTTTCTTTTTTGTCGTGTAGTGGAGATGAAGATTGAGGAATCTCGAGAGATGAGGTGAAAGTTGGAAATCTGAGTTTGAACTGGACACTTGTGACAGTGAGTGAGTGTGCTGTACTCACATATGACATATCCAAAGAGCACGAGCATCACACAGACCATCAGCACTCCCAAGACGATATACTCTCCACGAACATGCGCGGTGGCCAAGGTGTCATTGTGTGGCGCTGCAACACCAGTGCCACACAAACATCAGCTCGGTTTCATATGCTGTATAATGAGTTCTATAGTTGAAAGAATTGAAAGTTCATTACCTGGAGTGGTGATGTGAGACTGGAAACGATCTGAATAAGAACATTAAAAAATTCCGTCGTGAAAGGTAAAAAAAACAACAACAAAAACAGTGATTATCTGAAAAATGTACCTTCATACTTCAGTTTCAAAAATGGGTGAATTTATAAATTTTAACATCATACTGTATAATATGTATTGAGTACTGTGGTTGCAAAAGGGCATCAATATTCCTCCCGGCACAGATATATTGTAAAAACAGCTCGGGGTCAAAATGAGACCTCTGTGTGCTGTCTGCATCGTATTATTGTGTTGTATTGTGAAGCAGGAAGTGGGCTGTGAGTGTGCTGATGTTTGTCTGATGTCTATTAGTTTTACCATGAGCTCTGTAAGTTGTGAAAAGCACCTATAAACTCAATAGGCAGAGTGGCTAGCACATTTGCCTCACAGCAAGAAGGTCGCAGGCCTTTTTGTGTGGAGTTTGCATGCTTCTCCCCGTGTCGAGGTTCTCCACAAATACCTACTCGATTGGTGTAAAACTATAATTTATATACATATACATATATATATATATATATAAATGTATAACCGTTTTAAACACACCAAATAAAGTCAAAATTAGATGCGCACTTAAACCTTAAACTTAAGTAAGTGAGCAATAGTGAGAAAAAGCATAAAATGACATAAAGTGACATGAAACAATCTCCATGGTGACAGGCAATTGACTCCACTAAATCAAGTATTTTTGAAGGCTGAACATCAGAACAGTTACATAGTGCAGTTTTGAAGGCAAACTTTGGAACAAGGCAAAGTGATAACATCTCCATGGAGACAAGCAGCCAAGTCACTGCTCAGACCTGTGGAGAGGCAAGTTCCCTCACAGTAAGCATGGTCCTGCTTTTAGGGCAATTAACACAATCATCAGAACAATGCTTTTATATTCAGCTATGTTTTGTCTCATTTATTTTTAGTCTGAAGCATCCATCTAGTGCTTATAGCTAGAGATATACATTTTTGCCAATATCACTCCAGACCATGATCTTTTGCAGCAACATGACAATTTGTGTTATTACCCTTAATTAGATGTAATAATACTTATCAATACCACTATAGTACTGATTTGCATAATGTTACATCCCTAATATCTGTGCTGTTACACTTTGACACCACCAGGTTTTGTCAGAAAACAAACAATATATACCTTTCCCATATATAAATGTAGCATTTGTTGGGTACTTTACTGACTGCCAGCTCCTGAAACGCACCTTCTATTCTTGGAGGATACACAGTCACATATTTGAACGAAGTGCCGCTCTCAAACGGCGGTGTAGGAATGTTGCTGGCTCGAACAGTGTAGGTATCGGCAGGCAAAACGTTTGCGATGTAGTGAAACCAAATCTGAAAGAACACAGCTGTTTCACTGTATATTCAAGACATTATTATTGTGCAAAGCTGTGATTTTACCTGAGTCTCCTGAGTCTCTGAGAAATCTACCTTTGACAAAGGTGGGATATAGTCACATTTGAGTGTTTGTTGTGAAGTCTCGATAATGATTCCTTCTACACATATGATAGTACCTGCGAAGAAAACAGGAAATAGGTCTTTGAGTAGCCTGAACCAAACAAAACAAATAAAATGTTAGTGACGATTTGACGATTTCTCACAATTATTGAGACCAAACAACTGTGAAATCTTAATTTTCTTTCATTCCCGTGGCCTAACATGTTACTGTTCCTCAAGTTTGTCACCGGCTTAGCGTTTTGAAATTTTTGACAGAATAAAGTAAAATGTGACAAAAAACAGCAAGATTAAGAAAGTTATTTACGTTTCAGTCTATTTTCTGGATGCTAGATTGATCTAAAAATGGATCTAATAATTTTGCATCTAAAATTGTCACGATTATTTTTTTTGCTTCTTACGATTATATTGTGACCTGAATAATCATTATTATTGATTAACCTAATAATTGTGACCTCCCTATTCCTCACCCAGTGGTGCAGAGGTTCTCAACCTTTTTCAGACCCCATGGGGGTCCCAACCATCTGATTAAAGGAAATATTAAACAATTATTACCTGGACTAAACAATGTGCCCAATTAAAATGGTAATGGAAATAATAGTGATTTAAAAATATCCACCCCTTGTTTATGTCATTGGTGACTGTCTTTCGATTCGTAAGAGCCAATAAACTAACATTAAAACGTCATATTTTTGAAAAGAAATAGGTTCTGTGGAAAATATTATATACTTATACTTAATACGATACAGAATGTTACCTTGTAACATGTAAAAGAAAATATCTAGGTTGTGCATTAACACTGGTTGTGGTGGTGCTGATTATAGACCCGTATAGAATGTATGTAAAAACATATGATTTCATTTTTTATTTTTTTTTGTGAGAAAATCCCCTTATTTTGATGATGGCCCTCTAAAGTGATCAGCCAACAGACTATTTTAGAAGCTGGACCTCTCATGGCCCTTAAGACAGTGGAAACACCTTTAAGTGTGTTTAGATGGAACTAAAGTCTGGATTATCTTTTAATGTTGATGTAATCAAAGAAAAGTTAAAAAAAAAAAAGAACAAAGAAAAGAACAAAGAACTCAATAAAAGAAAAGACCACCAGTATAATCAAGATGTAAGTTTAAAGTATTCTTTTTCAAGCACTCAGAATGTTCCAAGGAAAACACTCTTGATGAACAACACTTTGAAACCAAATGATGTCGTGAGTGTTGTAATATTATCCCACATGATTTTACATTTACCTTGGCCAAGAACTATCGCTTCTTCTCCCTAACATGGACATTTGGGTGATACAATACAAATAATGGATACAATTACACAAGAGCATGAGACGTTGTGGAGAGTGCGGTGGTTTTAGAACAAATGTTTAAAGCAACAGTTCAAACTACTTTCTGGAGGTCACCTGCACGATTCAAGGAAATGGAAATCTAAAACCATACTTCCGAAGTTTTATGCTATTCCATGGAAGACTTCAAGCAAAAGAAACAACATTTCTATGGAAACAAGCCAGAGGAGGCTCCACCAGATCAAGTACAAGTCAGGTCACTGTAAGGATGCGTCTTTTGATGCAATAAAAACATCCAAAATGAAAACAAAACAACAAAACCACATGCTTTTATTTTTGTGTAAAAGGTCACTCGGGGGGGCTTTAATCATTAATATTGTGAATGCAAATAAGTGTAAAAATAGAAAACACACAGTTCAGATTTGAACCGTGTCCAGGGATATAACTAACTGATATCATGTGTTGTTTTGAAGCGTGATATTGCCAATATTCTTCCAGTCTGTGTAGATTTCAGGGGCCCCTCAAAGGTCAGGAGTCCCCTGAAATGATTTGGTCCTGGTTTGAGCCCAGGTTAGTCCTGAGGTAGATTAGGTTTTGCTCATGTTCTCATCCTGATTCAGCCCCGGTCTAGTATTGATTTATTTGGAGAGTTAGTCCCAGTTTTGGTGTGGTCTATGTGCCAGTGTGACCGCACCCTGAATCTCAGCAGGATTTTCAATTCTGTTTCAAGCGTAAATGTTAGGTGTGTCTTACTGTCGATGGAGACGGCCCAGCTGACGTTTAACAGATAACCATTGTCATATGGTGTCACACAGGCCGCCAGCTTTGCCAGCAGCGACGGGGCGCACGTCAGACTCTCAGGGGCATGGTCTGAAACAAAACGCTGCTGTTACATAAGTGACTGACGCAATGAATAAAATGACAACAGCAAAATTCTCTATCTTTCTCATAATGTTCCCGCTGATTACTCACGTCACATTTGGTGGAGTTCATGTCATTTAAATAAACTTAAAGGTCCAGTTTGGTGTGCTTGTGAACATAGATTCTGCATTACACGTTACATTTGTGCTGGAAAATCACCATGATCAGTAAAGCTCTAGAAAAAGCCTTTCTTAACAAAGCAAAACCTACCAATATATTCTTTACAGTCCACGCTCTGAAACACAGAGTACAATTGTTAATGAAAACATTTGACTTAATTCTACTTTATTCCTCATGCAAACTTTATTTTCATTATTAGATTTATTTCAAACTTACATTTTCCTAGATATTTCCTGCATTACATCATAGTAATAATCATAAAATGTACATCCCTAAATGTATAGACTATTAATCATTTTAAATATAATATAAATAATATTACATTAGGAGTGGACAACACAACATAGATTGTATGGTTGTTGTCCACGCTTAATGTTATCATATAAATATTGCTGTTTTGTTGTTTTAAGACACTTCAGCCAAAACGTTTTCTGTTCAGTTTGCTCTCTCAACAACATTGTTCAATCTGCCCCAAAATATAAAATATATTTTATTGTTTTATTAAATCCACTGTAACATCAAAGACTATTTTCTCCAAATGCATTTTTCTCCCACAGACATAAAGATCAGCCCTTTAAAAAAGTGTTCTTCATCGTCTAAAAATAATACCAAAATTGCACATATTTGGGACAGACCTCACAGACTGACAGAGGCAGGTTTAAATGTATTTCTTTGGACACATTAGATACTAAATTAATCTCATTTTGGATATAGTAGTAAACTAGCTCTTACTGAAGATTGGTGTAAAAAGCAAAATGTTGCCTTATTTTTTGGAGTTAAAACTTTAATAAATCAGGATTAGAATTCAATATGAACAAATCCTTCTGTACGATCCGTCAAAATCTTGTTAAATCCAAGATTATAAAGTTTGTGTGGTTGCTAATTTCAACTACAGAAGAAGTTTAGAGAATTAATTTAGAGAATTAATACCTCTAAATTGAAGATTTTTTCCCTATTCACCTGAAGCGTCCCGATTTAATTTAATATTGATATTTACATTACTACATCAAGAATAAAATGTTGTGTTACTTTTAGTGGCGGTTATCAGCCAACTGAAAAGGTGCATTTACCGCCAACTACTGTAGTTGTACTCTAGACTTTATTCTTTAGACTTTATTCTTTAGACTTCATTCAAAATGTAATAAAAATGAAAAATGAAAAATGAACAAAAAACGTAAAAGGTACACTTACTCTGCTTGTCACAAAGGCTGCAGTTCTAACAGAACCACAGAGCAGAATCACCAAAGCTCCCCACATAATGTCCTTATTTTCTTCGTAAAAATGATTTAAAAAAATAGGTAGAAAATAAACGTTAATTTACAGAACCACGTATGTTGATTTAGACCCCGTCACCCAGTGCAATGCGACCCAGCCTCCACGGCCCGTTAAAGTAAGTCTAACCCCGCCCACAATACCCCTGGCTCCCTGCGCCCCGCCCCTTCATCGCCGCTGACTCCGCCCGCCTGGGACAGCTCGGCTCTCAAACTCAAAACCGACAACTTCTGTGTCCACACGGTACGTTTGCGCTGCGCACACTTGTTTGTCACTTATTTATTTTTTTGATTTTTATTCGCTCTGTCTGTTCCAAATCGAATTACAGATCTGCTTTACGTCCCGGGAACAAATCCCCTGCACTTGCCTCCAAACTGTGAGCTTTAGAGTTTGTTTGCACGGACATATCACTCGTAAATAACGTTAGGTAACGGTAACGGTGACGCCGGTCCATTTCAGCGTTAGCAGAAGCAGTACTACTGTGTACTGTGCACATTTGTACTTTCACAACGAGTATCTTCAGCACACGCGGTCTAAGTCCAACACAGCTGTTGTGTTCAGTTGCATATTTAGTGAATGGCTGTGATAGTATCTTGCACTTGTGGGTTTGCACGCAGAATAACAGATGTTTTCGATTTAAAGATGCCGTTTGTAAGTGCTGTCTGTGCTAAAGGCCGGGTCATTTAAGTGATCTGCTGCTTGGCTCTTTATTATTCACGTAGCAGCCCACATATGCATTTGGACACTGCAGGAAGAAGACAGGCAGGTCGACTTCCAGAACTAGACCAGCACTTTAGGACATTAGGACGATTCTAAACCAGAAGTATTCACAAAGTCATGATTACACGTTTTGAATATTGCTGCAGAAAATATTGCGGGGGAAAAAATTGGAATCTACTTTATTTAAACCTTTTTAAATTCATTTATTTTATTATATATATATTTTTTATGATGAACCTTTTTAAATGAACAATATGATTCAAAAACAAGATATGTAATAATTAAGTACTTAAATAGTATGTAATAATTAAGTAGTTAAATAATATAATCAGAGTTAGAGAGAATATTTGTGAATTTGCCTTTTAGATATTTCATTGGCAAATTACAATGTGATCAATAGGGAAATCTGGCTCTGGCTCTGCGTTTATGACATCATCACATTCTAGAATCTGAAAACAACCAATATATTGACCTTATTCCGCTCCGCCCACTTTTGCCTCTTTTCACCAAAAATCAGAACTTCAGTCATAATGGCACTTCAAAGTCTTGCAGTTAAAATATGATGAAGTTTATAAACATTTGTGTAAAATGTCCAATGTTCATGTGACCAATAAGTCACTTATATAGAACTTATTTACTGTTGAGAACAGCAGCACAATGTAAAATAATACAACAGATGACGGCGCCCAGGGATACTCCCTGAATAAGGTGAACAGTGATTTTATTTATATATATATTTATTTTATTTAAATGTATTTATTTTCAAACACAAAACAGTAACAATAATGAGGACAATAAGAACAAAAACAGCAAAAGACAGACAACAATACAGACATCATACAAATAGAGGGACAACAGTCCAAAAACCTCAGAGCGGGGTGATTGTGTGTGTGCGTGTTTGTACGTGTGTGGGTGTGTGCGTGTGTGTGTGTGTATGTTTATTTGTGCATATGTGTGCATGAGTGTGTGTGTATGCATTCAAACAGAGTAAAAATGTGTTACATTATCATTACCATCATCACATATATTGTCGTACATGTAGATGGAGTGCAGTGCCAGGTTGCATGGATGTATGCGTCTATACTTTTCTATACTGCAATGTGTGCAAATCTCTGATGTGAAACCCATTTTAGCTCATCTGTTCCCCGTGTAATGTGTTCTGTGAAGTGTTTTGTATTGTATTCATTGTAAGTTGGCATTTTTGGACATAAGATAAATATTTTTACAGATTTGGATCCAGAAGTTGGCATCAGGAGTTATTGAAAGGAAATGTTTCCATTTTATTGTTGGCAGGCATATGGTCTGAGAGAAGTTTTCTTTGGAGAAGAGATATTAATCAAGTCTGATATTGCAGGCGGGCGTTCTAAATTTGTGCCTCTAACATTTATTTTTTCCATAACTGATGATTTGATTTGTAGGTATTTTCAAAAGGATTGCTCCTG
Source organism: Chaenogobius annularis (assembly GCA_015082035.1). Taxonomy (NCBI): domain Eukaryota; kingdom Metazoa; phylum Chordata; class Actinopteri; order Gobiiformes; family Gobiidae; genus Chaenogobius; species Chaenogobius annularis. Next base: position 1,286,763 of record BJKM01000111.1, on the reverse strand, counting down.
ATGCCAAATTCCTGGACTAAGAATGGAAATGTTGTTAATTATGTTTTAAAATTTCCAGTTGACCTGATCGAAAGCTTTTTTCTGCGTCTAATGTGGCTATGAGTGTGGTCTTTCTGTTGTATTGATGAGTAATGCATTAAATTATATAATCTGCGGGTGCTGCTGGATGCGTGTCTTCCTTCTATAAAGCCGGTCTGATCGGGATGAATGATATGTGGTATAATTTTTTTCAATTCTACGAGATAGTGCTTTACTGATAATTTTTATGTCAACATTCATAAGTGAGATGGGACGTAATTAGATGTGAGTGTGTGGTCCTTGTTTGGGTTTAGGGATGAGTGATTTTAGGGCTGTGTTCATGTGAGATGGGAACGCAGCATTTTGTTTTATTTCTGTTTATTGTTCTAATGAATGGTGGGAATAAGGTTGACCAAAAATGTTTATAGAACTCAGTAGGGAAGCCATCCGGTCCTGGAGCTTTATTATTTTGCATTTGAATTCAGTGCAGTGTAGTTCTTTTTTAGTGATTGGTGTTTCGAGTGTTGACTTGTTCCGGGTTGAGTTTCGGTAGGAGGGTGTTATGGAGGAATTGGTTTATGTCTTCTTGATTTCGTTCCAGATCAGATGAGTACAATTTTGAGTAGTATTCTGGAAACATTTTGTTTTGTCTCGGTAGGTGATTGGTTAGCTTCCTAATAGAGGTTATAGCTGTGAACAGTGATTTTAATAATGTTCCCAAAAAGAGATATGATGTGAAATTGTTACACACTCAATGATTGACTAAACAGTGCACTGCTATGCATAATGAAAGCATAATAAGGAAACAATTATATTAATAACAAATATTTATTTAGACATCCATAACCTTGCCTAACTGTGAACCTACAGTGTAAAGGAGCAGTGTGGTGCAAGCTTTATGTCTTTCCTTTAAAGCCCCAGTACGTAACTGTTTAGCCAAAACTTATAGACTAAAATAAAAGCATGTTTTTATTGCATTTTTTTAAAAAAAAAGTATTTTTACTGTGAGGAGACTTGAAACCTGACTCGTACTTTGCCTGGAGGCGCCTTCTCCTGCTTGTTTCCATAGAAATGTTCTTTTATTTATAATATTCCACAGTATGGCATTAAACGTTATCTATCTCCATGGAACCCTGTGGGTCAAGTGCCACTTCCAGTTACTCTAAGCGGCCAGTATATCTCTTATGATAATAAGACCAAACCAAACTGTTTTAGGCCTACAGGACAAAACTGGGCTCAAAAACCGGGACTAGGTCATGTCGAGAGCACTAGACTAAACATTTAACTAAAAGCTAAGCCAGGTGCTCACTAGTAGCCTACTGCGTCTGAAATATGACTAAACTAGCCTAAACCTTAATCTAACCAGGTAAATCAGGACTAAATCAGGACTAAACCAGGACTACACCTACACAAACCAAGGGATAAACCAGTCCTGCTCATTATCATTTTAAATGTACTATATATTTTTTTAAACTTTTGCCTGCCCCAGCTTGATTAAACCATTGTCATTACTGTTCTCCTTTGTAACTAAATAATCTCTCATCTTTTGCACACTCCCGGATGGACAGGAATGAAAACAAACCAAAATATTCAAGAAAGAATTGACCGAAACTAGCTCTAATGTAGAACTACACCATGTTCCAGCCAACATAACTAGAACATTTCACAATTAGGATTACATTAAACCAAACCTCATGATTAAGATAACACAAGTCAAGTCAAGTGGAAAAAGCGTGTAGAGTTTTTTTTATATTCAATCATCATTGAATATCTAGCCTAATTTCACTTTAAAGAGTAAAATCTAGGTCCATTAAGAGAATACATCTCCAGTAATCAAAAGTATTCAAACAAAGATTCATAGCTATCCTAAACTGAAGTCATTTGAATTTATCTAGAAATATTTTTTGCTGTGAAAATATTCGGTGAAGTACATTTTAACTGCAAGTAAAAAATGTTCTGCTGTGACAATTAATGCAAGGGCACTTAAAAACCTCGGAAAAAAGCAATTTATCCTTACTAGGATTATTGACCACCAGTCCTTGGCTCACCACTTTGTCTGTTTTAGTACGCAGTCCTGATTGTAAAAGTAAATCTATTCAACACTGGACATGGATTAGAGCAGGACTAAACCAGGTCTATGTGACCTTTGTGTTATCTTCAGCCGCCTCTTCTTCTGTTTTAAAGGCTGCAGGATCTTATCAGGGCCAAAAACACAACAGACACGAATGATGTGTTTTGCTCAGTCTCTCACTTCTAGAGAAATGAGATAAGTGTCTACAGAACTCTTGTAGTTGTTGATTTACCAGTAATTACAAATGTGACTTTGAGAGGGAAGGGCAATAAAGTGGTCTGCCGAGAGAATCAAAGGTTGTGTGTCCAGGGAGCACATAATGTCAGGCTATGCCAAAAGGAAAAGTCTGGTTAGTTTGTTTTAGTTGATTTGACCAGTTATTTGGAGATGGGTTATTAAAAACCCAAAGAAACACAGTTCAAACCGCGTTTGACAAAAGTGAAATGTAAGTATATTTTGGGATTATATCAATAACTATAATCAGTAGGGCTGTAGTTGATTAAAGAAATTCATTGTCTGATAAAGACATGCTTTGTGCATCAGTGAGTCGACAAAGAATGAGGCATGGAACAGGCAAAAGCTCTCAAAATGATTTGAATCTCATGCAACACAGAGTAGTAACAGAAAACCGCAGTAGTAACAGAAAACCGCATGTTCATAAGTGAAACGGCAGGTTGTCCAGTCTGAAAACTCCAGCCGACTCACTTCAAGCTTTCTTCTTTCTGCAATGTGCATAGAAATCCTTATAATCCAAAGAGCTAATCAAAACATACAAACCTACTAAACAAAGATGTTAAAATCCCAAACCAAACAGCACCGACCTAATATTTAAGGTTAGGATAACAAAAGGTATAACCTTGTATAGGTACTTACAACCAAAAAAGAGAAATCTGTATAATCCTAAACAGATATTTAGTCAAATTATATATATAATGTATAAAATACTGTTGACTAAGACAACCTGGAGTGAACAACAAAAGCCCTACAACCCTAGTAATCAGATATTTTTTATAGAAAATATACAGTTTTGCAACCGCCATTAGTGGTGCATCTTTTAGTCACTGTGAATGTGATCATGGTTCATGATTATGACTGACTGAGCATGAAGCTGATTCATAAAGTTATACAGTGATATAAAGTAGCCCTACTGTAATGCACTTGTAGTATAATGGTTGCAGTGCTCTGTCCTGGGACCCTTTATGTTCATAAGGTACATTCACTTTCATTGCTACACAGATCACACCCAGCTCCACCTCTCCACTAAACCCTCTGCATCACTTCCACCAACTTTACTTTCTGTAGGAAATCAATTCCTAGTTCTCCAATTTTCTCAAACTGAACAGCTCTAAAACAGAGAGGCTCAGCTCCTCAGCTCTGGAACTACCTGTTCAGACAATCCTACACCACATAACCATTCACAGTCACAGCTTGTTGTTTTTTCTAACATATGGTTTTAATGTTTTTAACATGTTTTCCTGTACAATGTCCTATTATTATTATTATATTTTTAAAAATGTGTATATATATATATATATATATAATTATTTGTGCTGCAGTCTGACTTTCTCCTGCCCTTGTGTCGCGACAGTGAACGAGGACACGTCTGCACCATGCTGCTGTCTGTGGCCTCTCTTGGTCACGCTGGACTGAGACGCTTGGCCCCTCTCACTTTCACACAGGGGACCCCTGTGCTCCAGAGCTTGTTCAGCTCTACCTCTTCACACCGCGTGTCCCGGGGCTCAGAGCACTCCCTCTGCTCTGTCCACTGCAGAAAGTACAGCGCTTCAGCTGAGCACATTCCCTCTTACAGCTATGTGATTGTGGGGGCGGGTTCTGCAGGCTGTGTGCTGGCCAATCGCCTCACTGAAGACTCCCATGAGTCTGTGCTTCTGCTGGAGGCAGGGCCTAAAGACAAGCTCTTGGGCAGTGTACGTCTGTCCTGGAAGATCCACATGCCGGCTGCTCTTACCTACAACCTCTGTGACGACAAGTACGTTTGAAGCTCTGTATTCATAGCATGTGATCAAGTGGGCTTTTGAATACAGCTGATTAAGGAACACTACAGGAGTCAATCAAGATAGTTTTAAAAACGTTCAATAAAATGAGTGTAAAACAAGTCTAGGAAAAAGCTAGGATATTGAGATTACTTTTAAAAATGTGAACACTTGCAGACCACTTTGGGTCCTTGGACTGTTCCACAGACGAGAGCTGAAAGAACTGAATGATGCCTCTCTTATTTTAGTGTAAAAGTATTGATAAAAGCACTGTTAAAATACTGGACCGATAAGCAGTATCAATAAGAGTAGTAGTATCGATAAATCTTTAAAGATACTCATATCTAACAGTGAGTTTTAGTTTGGACCTCTGGAACATTTAACAGATTACTGCCCGAGGGTCCGAGAGGGCTCATGTAAAAGCAAGTCACATAAAAACAGGACTGAGACCATTAAGAGCTTAAAAAGCAATAAAAGTACCTGAAGCTCACTAGGGCCTGTAAAGGGGCTTTGGAGAAGTTACATCTTTCGGAAGAGCAGAAAGGAAAAGCAGTGATGTGAAGGACACGCGAGTGCAATGTACTTAACACAAGCACGTTTCTGATAATGGCAAATATTAAACACAAGGTCACGCTATGCACTAGTATCCTTCAGTGTCTGTCCAGCTCAGTGTAAGAGGCTCACAGACAGGCTCACAGACAAAGGCTCACAGACAGGCTCACAGACAAGCTCACAGACAAAGCTCACAGCTCACAGACAAAGGCTCACAGACAGGCTCACAGACAAGCTCACAGACAAAGGCTCACAACAGCTCACAGCCTCACAGACAAAGCCACTACATGCCACAGACAACTCAACAGACAAAGCTACAGACAGGCTCACAACAGCTCACAGCGTCACCAACCAACCAATCAACTTCACAATCAGCTCACAGACAGGCTTCACAGACATAATTCCACAACAGGCTCACAGACAAGCTCACAGACAACCCACAGACAAAGCCACAGACAAAGCATAGGCTCACAGACGGGCTCACAGACAAAGCTCACACAGCTCACAACAATCTCACAGACCAAAGGCTCACAACAGGGCTCAAGACACTCACAGACAACCAAAAAGGCTCACAGATAGCGCACAGGACAGCTCACAGATAGGCTCACAGACAGGCTCACAAGACAACCAAGCTCACAGACAAAGGCTCACAGACAAACCACAGACAAGCCACAGACAACGCCACAGATAGCTCACAGACAGCTCACAGACAAGCTCACAGAGCTCACAACAGTTCCACAGACAGGCTCACACATCACACACAGCTCACAGACAAGGCTCACAGACAAAGGCTCAACAGACAAGGCTCACCAAGCTCACAAAGGCCACAACAGCTCACAGACAGGCTCACAGACAAAGCTCCACAACAAAGGCCACAGACAGGGCTCACAGACAGCTCAAGAAAGCTCACAGACAGGCTCACAAAGCTCACAGTACCAAGGCTCACAGCAGCTCAACAGCTCACAGGCTCAAGCAAAGGCTCACAGACAAAGCTCACAACAAGGCTCACAGACAGGCTCACAAAGCACAGACAAGGCCCAAGACAAGCTCACAGACAAAGCCAAAACTCCACAGGCTCCAACAGGCTCACAGACAGCTCACAACTCACAGACAGCTCACAGACAGGCTACAGCTCCAGACAGAGGCTCACAGACACTCACAGAGGCTCACAGAGGCTCACAGACAGGCTCACAGACAATTTCTTAACACTCACAGACATCACAGACAGGCTCACAGACAAAGGCTCACAGAAAGCTCACAGAAAAGGCTTCACAGACACAGACAGCTCACAGACAGGTCTAAAATCACAGACAGGCTCACAGACAAAGCTCACAGCCTCTAGTCACAGGTCAAGACAGGCTGGATAGCACATAAGCCTGCCTGCTCACAGGGGCAGACAGACAGAAGGCCACAGACATGCAGCGCTGTGAGTTTGAACAGACACAGAGCTTGTCATTTCTTAGCTGTTGAAATTGACTTAAAATTGTGCCTCTAGTGGTCAAGTGGATAGCACATAAGCTGCGCCTGCGGGCAGACTGCAGCGCTGTGAGTTTGAATCAGCTTGACAGATTGCTGCATGTCATTATCCAGTCTCATTCCCATTTCACGCTGCATTGTCCTGTCAAGTAAGGCCTACGGGCCAAAAAGTCTTTAAAAAAGAAATTGTCATTAAAATCATTGCAGTCGAGTAGAATGAGGTGCATTTAATGTAGGGGCCAGGACTCCCTTTTAAAGCTTAGTAGTGGGACTTTCCTGGTTAAATAACAAAAAAGTTAGCAGGACATCTTAGACCGTTGCCATAGCCTTAGCAAACATTAAGCCCTCAAAATGTTGCATATGACAGGAAACACATGAATAAATAAATGTGACCATTGTAATAACCCATTAGTTTTGTGTTATATAGGTATAACTGGTTCTACCACACTGAAGCGCAGGCCCACATGGACAATCGCGTGCTGTACTGGCCCCGTGGGAGGGTGTGGGGTGGCTCCTCCTCTCTCAACGCCATGGTGTACATCCGGGGCCATGCTGAGGATTATAACCGCTGGCACCGCGAAGGGGCCGACGGCTGGGACTATGAACACTGTCTGCCGTACTTCAGGAAGGCCCAGAGCCATGAGATGGGCCAAAACAGGTACTGCACTTTGATGAACTTAATTCATTGTCACATCTCCCTAAATTCAGTTGTATCAGAGGAAATATTATGCTTTTATCAGGTACTGAATTTTGAAAACTGCAATATTGATCAAAAACGACCTTGTAATAGAAACAGGTCGATTGACTTCCTGTTCAAATCTGCAGAATTTATAAGCCCCGCCTCTTCATTGTGACATTTCACTGCAAGCAGCAGATTGTTAATTACATGACATTTTAGATCCCTACATGCATCACTCGGAGGCTGTCTGGATGTCCACTCTGTTCACTACATAGGGCACTTTATAGTGGTTACGCCATTTTTTTGTGATTATAAATAAACAAAAGATCTTCTATATTTAATCTTTTAATTAAATAAACTGTTGTGCTGCTAAAATGCTAGCTGCTTACCTGAGATTATGCTGTTCAAAGAAACTCTTCACATGCAAAATTTGAATGATCCAGTCCGTTTGATGTTTAATTATCATATTTTAGTGTGTGTGTGTGTGTGTGTATAATAGAGAGAGAGAGAGAGAGAGAGAGAGAGAGAGAGAGAGAGAGAGAGAGAGAGAGAGAGAGAGAATAATATATAATCGTAAGAACAAAAAATATATATATTTTTGTCTTTCAATTCCTACCAACCTTATCTAAGTAAGTATCTAAGTATTCTTTTTTTAGATTATTGAGTAAGCATTTCCTTAGCATGGATTTGCTGTATAGTTCTGTTTAAAAATTATTATATTCTACCAATTAGATCAATTCCAATGTCTTTGGGTCTGTAACCACTTCTGCTGACGGCATATTGTAAAACAACACCTCTGCTGTTTAATTCAATGTATTTTTTTTGTAACGCCCAAAATCACAACAGTAGTTGCCTCGAGGGGCTACAGTGGATGACTCTTTTACCTTAGGTCAGTGCTTCTCAAACTTTTTCTGGTGTGCCCCACTTGGGGGGCTTTTTCTATTTTACCAGCAGAAGATTAGAAAATCAAATCAGCCTCTTTAACATGGACAGGAGCTGATTCCATTACACAGGAGCTTGGGAGCTAAACACTCCTACTGTGCTTTTAGAGACTCTTGAGACCACCAGAAGTCCAGCATTTTGAGAGCGAAGGGCTTTGTTTGGATGACATGGTACTGTAGCGTCTTTGAGGTATCCAGTGTTTTTTTTATTATATTAAGAATAGGATTCTTTTAGTTTATGTCTATGTTTTCAGGGATTGGCCTGTGTGACAGAAACGAAAAGAGTTGCAACATCAAGAGCAGTGAACAGAGTTCATGGTTCAGTCAACAAATATATCACTTACACAAAGAATCCAAAAACTTTATTGTAACCCATTTTAAAACCCTTGATTTCATTGGTGTTACATTTTTATCTTTAGCATCTGGACAGAAACCAAGTCTGAATGAAGTAAAACCCAACCTGGGTCTAGCCTAAAGATAAACCAGGTCCAAACCAGGTCTACACCTATATACCTATAAACCCTGGCGGGTGCACAATCAAGAAATGACTGAAATTAGTAACAAAAAAATCAAAAGGGCTGAAACAATATTAAAGCCACTCAAAATGATGGGTAATATTTGTTTATGTAATGTGAAGACATTTTCAATATAAGTATACATGAAATCCATAGGAATACACTATATCCGGGGTCTCCAACCTGTAGCTCGTGAAGGGATTTCCAAAACATACCTATTTATGTATTGAGGGAGCGAAAGTCAGTGTACAATAGGATGTAAATTGGCCCATCACCGTTAGTTTCAATGTCCCATTATCAGGAGGTCCATTATCAGGAGGTCCTGCCCTGTGGGCAGGGCTTACAGTAGGATATAAACCTGAGTTCTCAGACTTGATTCACAGATTGAGAATTACTCTTGGATGAGAATTGAAACGTTTTGTTTTTCTAAAAACAGAGTCCAGATGAAACAACTGAATCTTTTTCTACTACTTTAGATTGATGTTAAACGGCCTCATATTCACAAAAGAGTGAATGAAAGGAAGTGCAAACTGAAGCCAAAGCAGCGACACACGGAAACGAATCGCCGTGAAGTCAAACTCATTTTTGCCAAAGACAAACGTTATAAATTTACCTACAACACTAAACATAAGTTTAACAGTTCTGAGAAAAATATGTGAATGGCAGGGGCTGTGCTGCCAAACTCAGGGTCAGGGAGGAATGGGTTGAAGGTGATTTTATTTGACTAAAAAAGTGAATAGGCTGTGACCTGCTAAAATATATTTTCTAAAATTCACCAGAATACAGGAAATCACTTAACTCATATATTTAAAAAGTTATAATTCCTATTGAAAAATGGAAATGAATAAATGAAAAATTGGAAATGAATGCTAGAAAAAGACTCATATGAATCTAATTAGCAACTTTGAAAAACCTACTATACCTACTGATGCTTAATTAGGTTTGTTGCAAATAAGAGACACCTGAAATACTGAATCTGCCTGTGAGGCTAATTTACCGTATGTTACAGTTTGACACCTTGTGAATGACATAAACCGTAACACACTGACGCAGTGACTCAGGCGATGTGTCTGGATTTTGCACAGCATGTCTACAGCTTTATTAGGCAGCAGTAGTTTCTGTTTGGTGCCAATGTGCATCAACAGCTTGTGATCACATGGAACAGATGGTTTATAAGAAGGAAATAGTGGGCAGCCTGAAACTATTTTAATGATGATCTTGCTGCCTGTTTATTTTTTTCTCTGTAATCAATTACTTTGCCTTTCCACATAAACTGTCAGAATTTAAAATTGTTTCAGATGTCATTTAGCAAATGATACTTTTCCTCATTTCTGCCTAATAAGGTGACTAAAACCCTAACCTTTGTTATTTCTAGTGTTGTATATATAAGAAATATTGAAGATCATCAGGTTTAACTTAGTGTACAATCCCATCTATTCATTAATGTTATATCCTTCATCAGAAATTCCTTAAATTCTAGATGACTTTAGTTTCAACTTTATTGTACACAATAAGGGAAACTTGTCTTTGGTTCACCATTACATGGAAATCAATCCATATGTCAAAGCTTTACAATCGGTAAATACATTTGATGCAGTCTGCTGCAGTTGAAAGTGTGCTGCACACTTTCTTAGTTACACACATGCATTTCTTAGTTACTGCATTTGGCACAAATTAAGCTTTGTACACTTTCTTTGTTGTTTAAAGCATTCTGTGTCAATGATCAACATAACCTATAGAATAATGTGAAAGTTAACAATAACTAGAGTTACACAAGAATAATCTCGATCCAATCAAAATCATGTTGTAGGCCCATAAAAGCTTTAACCCTGTAGTTTAGACCTCCACAAACATGTGCTGACATTCAAGTGGTTCTTGCATTATTTTGAAACTGCCTAGTTGAGTGGGTGTTGGGACCCCCCAGGGCTTTTTGAGGCATGAGCTGGGGTCACGAAACGATTTCAAAATATATTTTGCAATTATGATTCATTATTATTTAATCTATTTTATATTTTAGTGAAATCAGGTCCAATCACACAATAAACTATTCAAGAAAATAATATTAAACCGTATTATTACCGGCATCAATTCCATTCTACAGTGGGGGTCCCGAGTTGGTTGCTTGGTTATTTTGGGAGTCCCAGCTTTAAAGGTTTCTGAACGCCTGCCCTAGCTCAAATATGCACTGTGAATGGAATCTTGGTTTAAAAATCTAAATTTCAACTAAAAGTACAATGTCTGTTAAATAAATTGTAATTAACTACTTTTTCAAAGCTGCTGCCACAGACCTGATTTGATGAAGTTTATTGTATCTAAAGAATGTGTGTGTGTTACTAGGTACCGCGGAGGCAGTGGCCCGTTGAAAGTATCCCGGGGTAAGACCCAGCACCCTCTGCACAAGGCCTTCCTCGAGGCCGGGCAGGAGGCGGGCTACCCTTTCACTGACGACATGAACGGCTACCAGCAGGAGGGCCTGGGCTGGATGGACATGACCGTTTATAAAGGTAACAGTCATCCACGGCCACACATAGCATAAGACAGTTTATGATTGTTCTGCCCGTGTGTCCGCGGCAGGTAAGAGATGGAGCACAGCCAGCGCGTACCTCCGGCCCGCCCTGGCCCGTCCGAACCTGAAGGCTGAGGTGCGCTGTCTCACCACCAAAATCCTGTTCGACGGGCAGCGCGCCGTAGGAGTGGAGTACACCCAGAGAGGGCAGAGAAAGAGGGTAAGATCTGAAATGAGATGGGTACAGGGGACTTTACAAGAGCTTATTAAATATAAATGACGTCAAACATAATTTTTTGAGCTATTGTTTGGGATTCAGCTTGCCATGCTGTTCAATTGTTCAATTACAGGTGTTCTTATCTATTCAGTGAGGTTTATTTGGTCTTTCAATACCGGATGTTACTCTGAAGTGTCTTGTCTGAAGTGACAGTATCAAAACCTGTGTAAATCAGGTTTTGATACTGTCTGCGCATGGTAGAGGCGGGATGACAGCCCCACTTGCAGTCCGAATCCTTCAGGACAGAATTTCAGGTGTGTGAGAGTAAAAAGGCCCCTTTGCCGGGCTTTTTTATGCACCATTTTCTTACGTAAGCAGCTCCATGCATTATAAGTGTATTTAGCGTGGTTTCATTTCAACCGTTTCTAATGTTAAGGCTTTGTTCTGGTACAGGACCACCAGAGTGCACTCAAGGTCATGTAGATTATTATTTATTGACGTTTTTTTGAACCAGGAAATTGACCAACATGAAAGAAAAGAGCCAAGAATATGAGGTTAGAAAAAAATGTTATTAGCTTTGAAGCTTGTTCTAGTAAGTTTTTGAAAAGTTGAATTTCCACTGTTTTGCTGTGTTCACTACTGTCCCCGGTGGTCAGCACAACTGTTGCTACGCATCCATAAACTGTGAGCATAAAATTCACATACATGACAGACAAAACAACACAGAGGACGGAACGAAGCCTCTCTGTATTTGTCTGGCACGTAGAGCATAAATGAGCCTTTAGCCAACGAATGTCTGTCTCCTCTCTCTCTCACCGCTACACGCAGCACACACGTTCTGCTGTCAGCTGCTTCTCACCACTCCCCTCCTGTGTCGAAACCTGACACCCGACACATCATTGGCCCACAGCCTGACAGCAGCAGGCCCCAGCAGCCAATCAGAAGTGGTATCGGGGGAATCGTGTAGGGCCAACAGAAGTGGTAAGCAGACAAGCTGCTTTCTGACACAAATGATCAGAAAGGTCCTGGATACAGAAGTAAGCCAAACAGTGAGTTGTCTGACTCAGCACAAATAAAGGAATGCACAGGTGGATTTAAAAATCCGCCTGTCCATTCCTTTATTTGTGCAAATCCCTTTGCAAACTCATGCTTTAAGTTGTTACTCTGCCTGCCAAGTCCGACACCTTAAAGCCTTAAAGACTAGAGATGAACACACCACAAGGTAGGCAAGTGTGGTTGAAATTTGGATTAAAACATCTTGATATCATAATATGTAGGCCCTGTATTTAATGCAATGACAAATGTCTGTGATCAGCACTAGTTTAGAATCTTTAGTATTCAGCATTTTAAATGAACAATTTTAATGAACAATATATCAGTAAACATAAAAATGGACATGTAGTTAAATAAAAAGTACCACGCTTCATCCTTATCAGGAAAAGCGTGAGGGGGTCTTCCAGGATCTCTCAGTCCTTAAGGGCTTAAAGCAGCCCTGCCCCTCGACCTGGTTTATAGTTCCATTTCTGTATTTAATTTGCCTCCTTAAATCATCAATGTCAAAAACTCAGAGAACTACTCGCCCATCCGAAAAACAACCGGAAGCAAGAAAGAACCGGAACACACACATTGGGCCATATTTTGCCCCCCGGTCTTAGCAGTAACGGGAGCCTTGGCTAGGGGGCTACCTTCACAACACTAATGCTAACCTAAAGAGGCTGTACCTGGCCGCTGGAGTGGGATGTCACAGTACATATATGGTGATGGCGTTTGAACCCTTAGGCGCGTTGGTGTTTAGTCTGGATGATCGAAGAGAGTTGATGCTACAACGGAGGCGGAGCTAAAAGTCTGCTGTAAAGACGAACAACACCGTTTTCTACACACTCATCGATGACAAAGTCGACTAAATAGTCAACTGGAAACTCAATAAAGATAATCATGAGCATCGAAGATCAGGTATTTGAGACACAGAAAATGTCAGTTTCAGACCATGGCCCGCAAATACTTACCGTATTTTCTGCCCTATAAGGCGCACTGGATTATAAGGCGCACTGTCAATGAATGGTCTATTTTTGAACTTTTTTCATATATATAAAGGCGCACCGGACTATAAGGCGCATTAAGCTAAACAAAACAGTCCCAACCTTGTTCAATGGAAACACGTTCTGACACAGTCTGATACGCTAAATCAAACGTTGGCGTATTCACAGTCACTCAAAATGGCTCAGGTATAAACACGTAAAAAAACAGTCAGATACCGTTAAATCAAACGTTGGCATATTCACAGTCACTCAAAATGGCTCCGGTATAACACGTAAAAAAACAGTCAGATACCGCTAAATCAAACGTTGGTGTATTCACAGTCACTCAAAATGGCTCAGGTATAACACATTAAAAAAAACACAGTCAGATACCGCTAAATCAAATGTTGGCGTATTCACAGTCACTCAAAATGGCTCAGGTACAACACAAAAAAACACATTCAGATACCACTAAATCAAACGTTAGCATATTCACAGTAACTCAAAATGGCTCCGGTATAACACGTAAAAAAACACAGTCTGATACCGCTAAATCAAACGTTGGCATATTCACAGTCACTCAAAATGGCTCAGGTATAACACGTAAAAAAACACAGTCAGATACCGCTAAATCAAACGTTGGCATATTCACAGTCACTCAAAATGGCTCAGGTATAACACGTAAAAAAACACAGTCAGATACCGCTAAATCAAACGTTGGCGTATTCACAATACCTCAAAATTGTTCAGTTAACATTATAAACACGTAAAATAAACACGTAAAATAAAACAATAATACACTCACTTTTTCAGTTTTATCCTCGTCCACAAATCCTTCAAATTCCTTATACACACACTGTAATATTATGGTGACGCACAGTATTACTCCGCGACGCTCCTCGCTACGGTAACCGTAATGCTGCAAGCGGTGCAGCTTTGTAGTTTACCAAAGTTGTGATAAAACATTTTGACGGATTTTTGAGCGCTGTGCACCACATAAAATCGGTTCGAGGTCAGTAAGCACAACCAGAATTAATCCATATATAAGGCGCTCTGGGCTATAAGGCGCACTGTCATTTTATGAGAAAAATAAAGGTTTTTAAATTTCGCCTTATAGTGCGGAAAATACGGTAAGTACACACACACACACACGCGGCTGTTCCAGCTGGTTGATCCCGCTTGGATTTCACAAGCTTTGCGTGACGTCAGAGCAAGTTGGGGTGAAGTTAAACACAAACCTACCCAGGGTGCTCCGCGTTCAGATCAACTTTGATCGACACCGATCGGATCTGTGCAGGTCTGTCTTATCCCATATGCGCATCTTGAAGTAGGCCATTTTTGATCATGGTAAAAGAGAGAACCACATTATTAATCTATTTACTGGGACGAGAGGGGCCTTTTTACTCTCACACACCTGGGATACAGTCCAGAAGAAGTCTGACTGCGGATGGCGCTGTTGTCCAGTCTCTACCGTTTGGAAGACAGCACCAAAACCTGTGTAAATCTTGTCAGCACATGACACGTCACAGCAACATCATGACACTCTGAAGAAGACTGCGAGTGAGCAGTCCAAACTCAGGTATGAAAAACAAATCTAGTCTGAAAAAAATAACCTTTTACCTGAAAAACGTGCATCGATACAGTTTTGTCACAATATTTATCTCAATACATTCTGGCTCCCAGAAAAAAAAAAAGTGTACAATGTTATTTTTTCTGCTAATTATGGTTTTATAAAGCCTGCAGCAGTTTAAGTGTGTTTAAAAGTTTAGATTCTTGTCATCCCTGGGTCTATCAACATAAAATAAAAAAGTAACTGCAAGATAAAGCCTCTGTAAGAAGTTTATCGGTTAGGGTCGCAAATGCTTCCTGCATTTGCGACCCTAACCGATATGTGCCTCCGCCTTACCCACTCAACCACCGCGCAGCACACCTTTTCCTTTCCAAACTAAAAAATGAAAACACAGTGGAGCAACACGTGAGCATTGAGTGCCACCAGTATTGAACAACTGGAGATGATATCATTGCGTCCTTAATTATTTCCAAGTGCAGACTCACCTCTCCACAGATGAGTATCATGACATACAGTGGAACAATCACCTTTTACGACTCATTCAGAAAAGTTACATAGTGCACCTTTAAGTATCTCTGAACTCTTTTGTGGCGTTCCTGTTTGATGGAGGTACAGTTTTTTCCTTCGGCTGTGAAGCTCCATCAGTTACCATCATTTCATGACTTACATTTTGCGGGAACATTTTTGATGAGCAAATGCTTGGTGATGTGCATTCGGTGCCATAATGGTGTTCCGGGCAGGTGGAGCTCATTATTCACTTGTGTATTCACTTCACACTAGCAGAACCAAGTCCTTCTTTCTGCACATACACATTAGATGTAGACGAGCGGAGGAAAAGCTTGACTCATGTCCCGGTACCACAATACCTCTGACTGAGCACATTTTTTACGTTTGTACAGATCCAATAGTAAAGTAAATATGCCAATGTAGCTGAAGCAAAGTTAAACTTTTTCACATTTTAGGTGCGTTTGCCTTGTTTTTAGTTTAAGCTCTTAAACCATCTTTAGCCATCTTTTATTTCATGAAACTTGAACGCTAGTTTATGTAACCGGGAGAGATGTGTCTTTCCCAAAGTATCACTTTGGGACAGCAGGTACACACTTGTTGCAGGCGGCCAAAGGACAGGCAGAGACAAGCATTAACAAATTTAATTTAGTATAAAACAACCACAAAACTCAGCTGCCATTTATTCTAAAGGTTAAAAGAATATTTAAGAACCATCTATACACTTAAACGAGACAGGGCTGGCCGTGGGCGCGCGCGGTGCGGGGGGAAGAAATAGGAAATGGGTCAGCGCGCTCACTTGGCTCCATGCTATTCACACAAACCAAATAAAACTCAAGGGTAACAAAAACATGAAAAAGTGATGGGAGTGCACAAAATACCATAGCATACAGGAAGTGATGGGGCCGAAGTGGGGCGCTCCGAAATCCAGCCCCCACACCAGGCGGGCGACCACGCTCAGGACAGACACTGCCGCAGAAAGGACAATTAGTTAAATTGTAAGGTAAAATCCTATACAGTAAAACTGCGTTTGACCCGAACAAACATACAAAAATAAAACAGCAGCTTGCCAATGACCTCTGTAAAATAAAATGGAAAAACAAACCTTGTTAGGCATTTAAGTCCTACTTATTGCTAACCGCACGCCGGCGATACTAGGGCTCCAAACGCCGAGGAGAAATGGCCACGATAGCGTCAAGTCTGCCCTACACCTACCCCATGCCTCAGAGGAGCAGCTTACCAGCACGCGCCATCCTCTGCCTTAAATAATGAGCCGCCGGTGTGCGGATGCTTAGCGAGCCGGTAGCTGGACGTGGCTGCCATGGGACAAACCACAGCACGTTACATGAGTGGCCGGTTGTATGGTGGGGTGTCGTGTTGTAGTTGAGGAGGACTTGCTGAAGGTAGTCAGGCCAGCGATGCTTCTGTTTTGCAGTCAGAGTGCGCAGAAAATTGTGCAAAGTTCTATTGAAGAATTCACATTGGCCGTTTCCTTGTGGATGGTATGGAGGGGTTCTAGATTTGCGAACCCCAGAAAAAAGGTCACACAACTGGTGTATTAGGGCGCTTTCAAAATTGCGGCCTTGGTCTGAATGAAGCCTAGCCGGGACCCCATACTTTTAGAACCACTCTTTAATTAGTACTCCAGCCACTGTAGATGCTCGCTGGTCGGCACCGCCTGAGTGAACTTCGAAAAGACATCGGTTAACACAAGGACTTGCTCTCTACCATCTCTGGCAGGATCTAATAGGGAAAAGTCAATAGCTAGAATCTCATTAGGCTTTGATGCGAGTAAGTGACCCATCGGGGCACGTACCTGAGACTGCGTAAGCTTAGCGAGGCAACAGTGGTCACACTGACACCACTCCTTGACGGTTGCTCCCATTCCAGGCCAATAGCACCTCTGGCGAATTAGCTCAGTTGTTCGTTCAACACTTTGGTGGCCTTGGTGACTGCCCAATTGTTGAAACACCTCCCTCCACAGGCTTTCCGGTAGTACCAATTGATAGAAGTGCTGACTGCCATCCGGTCGCTGACAGGAGCGATGTAAGAGACCATTGTTCATAGAAAGTCGTTCTCACTGGCGAAGTAAACTTTGAGCCACGGGGGGGAAGAGCCTCCCTTTCAATACGTCCTGGGTGTCTCCGTTGCTCTACAAATGACATGATGGGGGCAATGGTCTGATCAGCTGTAGGACCTGTAGGTTTGATGTTGACCTCTCTGGCAGTGCGGAAATTGTGAATTGGCTCATTGCGGCATGAGGCTTTACAGCTTCCTTCACAGCTTCTGGTAGGGGAGTCCATGGGCAGGGTGGGACCATTATGCTGAGGTGGTTGCCTGGATAAGGCATCTGCATTTTGGCTAGTACGCCCCGGGCAGTATCTCACTATATAGTAAAATACTGCCAACTCCGCAATTCAGCATTGTTTAGTGACTAAAGAAAGCGAGGCGGTGTGGGAGGAAGTTGTGGCTAAACCACCCTGCTGTTCAATTAGGACACCCCTTTGGGTAAGCTAACCACTTCTGCTTGAATTAAGACTGCAATAGGATGACGAGAATGTTAAACTACATCTGTTTCCCCCACATTAACCACTGGTACATAAACAGTACCTTGGCGTACAGTAACCATGGCGGGGGAAACCAGGAGACCCTCTGGGAGCGGGAGACCAGCAACAAGTGGTTCAATCAGTGCTGCACCTGCGGACTCTGAAATGAGGAGCATGTCGCAGCTATCCACTTTACTGAACCCCCCGGTATAATTATTTTGTGCCTACCTCTCACTTTGGCTTTTCCCTTCTCTGGTGAGGGGGCTTGAGCGGCTTTAAGATGGCATTGCTGTAACGCCTGTTGCCACAGTTTAGGTGATACTTCAGGTAGAGTAAAAAGATTAGGGCCATGTCTATTAAATAACTGAAAATAACGACGTTTAATGACATTCATGCCCAATACGCCTTTAACACCTGCTGGCGCGTGCTGCCTTTGGGGTCTTTAACCTCTAAAACTCCTCGTTGGGGGACCATTATACCAAAAATTTCCACATCCAGTTCAACATAACCGACATACGGTATATCAAAGCCATTTGTTGCCATCAGTTGTAACCAATTACAGGGCCTAGGAACGGTACAAAAGTTCTGTTTAAAAAACTTTCATAAAGTGTAGACACCATAGACCCTGTATCTAAAAGGAGATTGGCAGTAACATCACCAAAAGTAATCATTACCTCAGGGCATGGTGCGATGAGGCTCTGCATGGCGTATGGCGAACCTGTTCTGGAGGTAAACGAGCCGATGTTTTCCCCACCTGACATTTAGCTCCTCACATCAGGGGAAAGGAGTTTCCCGCCTCCTGGGCAGACAAAGTGACAGCTATGGTCGGTGCAGGTCTAGGCCAGGGAAAAACCCGGTCATTATCACAATCTTGTGCAAAATGCCCTGGTTGTCGGCAATGCCGGCAGCTAAGTGCATTCAATCTCCCCGGTCTTGCTGGGTGTCGAGAGGTTTACTGTAGTGCCAACAAACCCTGTGTGAGTGTATTACGTTGTTCTTGGCTACCAGAGTAGCGCATAGCACTAACTGAAGGGACAGAGTAGCATTTACCACGCGTCTCTCAGGTCTTCCTTCCTGCTCCCACTTAATCGTGTCTGTTCTAATATCTAATAAAGTACAAGCTGGCTTCTCTTACAATGTTCTTAAGTACCCGACGAAGATTGGGAGCGCATACATGTTCAACAAACTGGTCTCCAAGCAGGAGTGAGGAGTCAGATATTGTGCAAGGGGCACTTTTTCCATCAAACAATACAATGCATGTGAAAACTCTTGGAGATTCACCCTCTTGCCGTTTCCTAGAAAAAAGGTCTGCTGCATTGAAACATGACTTGTCACATCCATACATGTCCTGCAACACTAAAAAAATTTTCAGGGTCCTCACAATCTGCCCTAGGCCTATGTCGAATTTCAACCTTAGCTTCTCCCTCAAGGTGGTCATAGATGAAATAAGCCTGTTCCACTGGCTGCAAGCGCCTAGTTCTAAGTGTAGCCCTCATCTCTTCTACCCAGTCTTCCACTGGCATTCCTATGGATCCCCTAAACACTGGGCATTTCCTTTCCCTAAGAATATAGAGCAGTGTGTCAAAAGACACAGTGGGAGCCTCCAAATGTGAGGTTCCAATTTCACCATTGTCGTTTTGGACAGCAGCATTCTGTGTCCGTAGCTGTTAATTTTTAGTTCTTAGCCACTGGACCAGCTGTTGCAGAGCAGGCGTGTCATCCGTCATAATAGAGTGCAGGACCGGGGGGGATTGGGGGACGCAGAAGAGCAGCGAGCCGGGCTTGAGCGGGTCCCACGACGGGCAAACTGTTTTATTTGGGTCAACGCACGCTTAAGAATGTAAAAACAAAAATAGACAATAACTCATACCACCCCTCAACCACACTTGCAACAACTGTGCCAGCAACGCCAAATATGTAACCAGGAGAGATGTGTCTTTCCCAAAGTATCACTTTGGGACAGCAGGTACACACTTGTTGCAGGCGGCCAAAGGACAGGCAGAGACAAGCATTAACAAATTTAATTCAGTATAAAACAACCACAAAACTCAGCTGCCATTTATTCTAAAGGTTAAAAGAATATTTAAGAACTATCTATACACTTAAACGAGACAGGGCTGGCCGTGGGCGCGCGCGGTGCGGGGGGAAGAAATAGGAAATGGGTCAGCGCGCTCACTTGGCTCCATGCTATTCACACACAGAAATCAAATAATTGCTAACCATACGCCGGCGATACTTGGGCTCCAAACGCTGAGGAGAAATGGCTGCGGTAGCGTCATGCCCCGCTAGAAGAAAAGAGGGAGAAATCACGCCTTGAACCGGACAAACATAAAGTCTGACCTACACTTACCCCATGCCTCAGAGCAGCAGCTGACCTGCACGCGCCATCCTCCGCCTTAAATAACTAATGAGCCGCCGGTGTGCGGAAGCTGCACGTGCCGGCAGCTGGTACGGTGGCTCCCCTGGGACAAACCATAGCACGTTGCATTTACAATATAATGTACTTACAAAGTGGCAGAACAGCGCCTCCATGTGTCCACATCATACATTGGTCCAAATGGTGCTGGCCCATCCAGTTCTGTTATGCAACAAAAAGTAGTTTAAAGTTTCAAAAGGGAATACTTCACCCTGTGTTTGATTTGACTAGGTTTGGCTTGTTTACAGTGTAATCTAGTGGACACTAATGGCATTGCAGGCAGAGAATACGTTTTGAATATAACTTGAAAGGAAAGGAAGTAATAGTAATGTACTCGACACGCAGGGAGCGACGTCGCTCCTTCATTTCCAATGGAACTTGTGCGACAGCTTTTGTTGCTGTCACTCACACCACAGCCAGACAGTTTCTTCGACAGACCAATGAGCTGACAGGAAAACTATGCAAATTCAGAATCAACATGAATGAAAAATACTGTGGGGAAAAAAAGTGTGAGCGTTTGTCCCAAGACAATGTTCACGGCAGACAAAGGATTATCTTCTTTTATTCTGAGTGTTATTCATACAGGAGCTCATATAACCACATTATACCATGGTTATAATAGTACATGTAGCATTAGTGTTATTCTGAGTGTTAATCATACAGAGCTGTGTGTGCTTGCTGTGTGCAGGTGTTTGCAGAGAAGGAGGTGATTCTGAGCGGAGGAGCCATAAACTCTCCTCACCTGCTGATGCTGTCTGGAGTGGGCCACGCAGACCACCTGGCCCAGCACGGCATCAACGTAGTCCAACACTTACCTGGTATGTTCTATTCTACTGGCACGTTTCCACTGGCTCTAGTACACTGACCGGCTTCGGCCGGTCAGGGTTAACATGTTCACTGACAGAGCTTTCTGAGGGGGTTATTTGGTGTGTATGAGTTGTTTTGATTTAGTTCTGAGCAACAGAAATGTGCAAAAACTGTAGAATGTATTTTGCAATAACCACATCAATTATGAGAAAATATTCTAGCCAGGCAGATTGGTCGATCTACTCTGAGAACTATACTTTTATGCATGCCCTTTTTGATATGTTTTGTTACTATTATTATTCATTGTGTTGTGTTGCACTGCCAAAGCAACTTTCTCGTCTGTGAATTCTGTTCAATGACAATGGCAATAAACCTTTTCTGATTCCGATTCTGAACACTTTTGATAAATGGTTAGTGGGAGATAATATGGAGGACCCTGAGTGCCACGTTAAATTAAAAGAGTTTTTAAAAGATGATTGAATACATTACATGAAAGACAATTTTCGACATTATTATTATTATTTATAATTTTTTTTAAGCAACTTTTAAAGCAAGATATAGTCTAAATAAATCTAAATAACAAAAGTTTTTGTTTGTTAAAAGAACATGTAATAACTTAATGTAATAACAACAAAACTTTTATTAAAAGAGTTTTTGAAATTAGATTTAGTACAATTACCTAATGCGTTTAAAAATCCTGGTAGGAAAACCTTTTGCAAACTGTATTAGCTTCTCTGATTAGTTTCTCGGTTTAGCCTTCCCATGGCCCTCCTGGCTAATCTAAAATTAAAAAGAGAGTTACCAACTAGTTACCAATCAGAGAGCTCCTTACTAGTTCACTTTGATTATTTCCTTCACTTTAGCCAGGAGGACCAGTAGAGCCACAGAAAAGATAATCTGAGATATTATTAGGAGATGGTAATATAAATGCAAAACATTTTCCTAAAAGGATTTTTAAAAATTAATAAAGCAAATTTTTTACATATCCATTTAATAAAATATGTGTTAATCAAGTCATATTTTAAAACAGGTTTAGTTTAGTTAAAGCTTTTGCACATAAATGTTTTGAATCATCTTTTAAAATGCTTGTATAATAAAGCATTTGTTAATTAACTGATTAATAACAAAGACAGATTTATTAAAGCAAAATTTAGCAGAGATCGAATTGACAACATTTATTTAAATTGTCTTTTGTGTTGTACATATACTGTATTTATGGTGTGAAATTTGAACAAATGTCCCTCTGGGACAATAAAGCTATACATCATATTGAACAGGACTGTACTTTTATTTTAATATTGACTTTTATTCAATTGCTAAAACACTGTTTTCAAAATGTATTCAAAATCTTGAATGGAATTCTGTTGTGGTCAAGGTTCACTTCAGCTTCAATCTGAACAACCTTTTGACTGAAAGAATAATCTTTCGATGAATGGATTAGTAAATAATGGCTAGTTGCAGCACGTTAGTCTTTTGTGTTAATGTGAGCCACTGCTACATTATTGTGTGTAGACTGCCTTACTGTGTGTGGACTACATTGTTGTGTTGTGTTGTTCTCCAGGTGTGGGCAGTAACCTCCAGGATCACTTAGAGTTGTATGTGCAGCAGCAGTGCACTCAGCCCATCACGCTTTACAAGGCCCAGAGGCCCTTCCACATGGTCAAGATTGGACTGGAGTGGCTCACCATGTTCACAGGTACACACAGGTACACACACGTGCACACAAGTACACACAAGTACACACAGGTACACACACGTGCACACAAGTACACACAAGTACACACAGGTACACACAGGTACACACAGGTACACACAAGTACACACAGATACACACAGGTACACACAAGTACACACAGGTACACACAGGTACACACAAGTACACACAAGTACACACAGGTACACACAGGTACACACAGGTACACACACGTGCACACAAGTACACACAGGTACACACGTATACACAGGTACACACAGGTACACACAAGTGTACACAGGTACACAAAAGTATACACAGGTACACACAGGTACACACAAGTGTACACAGGTACACACGTATACACAGGTACACACAGGTACACACAAGTGTACACAGGTACACAAAAGTATACACAGGTACACACAGGTACACACCGGTACACACCGGTGGGAGGTGAAGAGATGGAGAGGCTGAAGAGGCCGAGGACTCTGCTGTTGCGGGTGAGATGGGGCACTATGAATGCTCTCTGGTTGCAGACTAGAGCGTGACCTGACACACACTGTAGTGCAGTGTGAAGAAGCACATGCTGCATAGCTTTAATCAAGGAAACATCTGTTCCACTGAAACAGTGTGTTGTCATTTAACTCAAATGCACAATTCTGCACCGGCTGAGCCCTATTCCTTGCGTGTGAATGTAGAATTCCTTCAGTGCACGCTTGAAGTTTTCACTGACGTTCACACGGCCCCCGGTAAACACCTCACACTTCGGCACATCGAGGACCTGTGATCCAGATGCTCCTCAACTGCTGGAGAAACGGTCTCTACTCCAGAGAAACGTCTTATCGCTGTCAGCCTCGAGACTGTTCTCTCCGAGGGAGTCGGATCTCTCCTTCACTGCGGAACTTCTCCAGGTTCCTAAGGGCCTAAGGACAGGGGAGCTTGGACATCTGTCTAAGGACACGGGATGCGAGACATTACTAAAAGCTAAAATAGTTTGTGTTTAATTCACTGATTAACGATAAAAGTAGAGAACGAACAACTCTCAAAACACATTCATCCGGAAGTGACGTCACAGGAACAAAAGTCAATACAACAAATCATGACTTGGTTTGGTGGTGTAGAACTTAAATATTGATCATAGTTTTACATCCATGCAGTTTGTGAAGACTTTTTGAAAAATAAACATTAAAACCACAGGAAGTAAAGCTGCGTTCTAAAACAGAATGTGATGTCATCAATGTGCGACGTCCCATTGACAATACAGAGTTTACACACAACTGACAGCCTTTTATTCTGACACTTTAAGCAATCGTTCAACAAAATAAGGTGTTATAAAGTCATATTTATGGTTATGGTTGCTAGGTAACAGCAGTGGAATTACCTATGTCATATCTGTGCTCATGTCCACCGGGGAACATTATAAACTTTACGAAAACAGTTTAACTGGGGACAAACAGGCAGAACATCATCTCCTTCACTCCATTTTAGTGAAAGTATAGTTTTGTGTTCTAACGTGTTATGCACTGCTTACTTTATTGGGGACGATGTCGATAAAATCTCTGAGAGTTGCTCCTTGAACGACCTGAATTCCTACAAACCAAGAAGGTCACTTTTGACTTCAGGAGGATGCCGACCCTCCTCCTCCCTACATCAGGGGCGACTCGAGTGGACAGGGTGAGCCACTTTGAGTTCTTGGGAATTTACATAAGCCACAATCTGACATGGACATTAGAACATCGCATCCCTGGTCAAAAAAGCACAGATTTTCTTTTGTTCCACAGGTGTTTCTATCCAGAACATCTGTGGTTCTGCAGAGCATCTTGACACATCTTGGTGTCTTGGTGCGTGTCTGTCTCTGATAAAAACAGACATCATAAGGACAACACTTCCCTCTCTCAGACCTTTACTGGACTAGGTGCCTTCACAGAGCCAAAGGAATTACCCAAGATCCCTCTCATCCAGCTCTTTGCTGTTTGTGACGCTGCCCTTTGGGACAATAAAGAACCACACTTCAAGGATGAGAACAGCTTTTACCCAAATGCAATCAAAGCTCTGAACTCTCAATATGTTATACAAATACTTATTTATTATATAGTGTCCTTCTGATCTAACTTACATTAAGTGTGATTTAATGGAGAACCATTGTGGAGCGGCTTCTAAAATGCCGTTGTGCAGCTTATGTAATGACAATAAAGGCATTCTAATTCTGGGGAAAACTGTCGGGGTTGGGTGGGGCAGAGAGCAGCAGCCGTACAGCGCTTGGGGACCAGATCTCAGTCTAGTCTTGGTCAGGACTACCATAGCTAGAGGATTTTATCCTTTGGTGCATGGTTAAGATTGATGGAGGAAAATGGAGAAACATGCAATCTCAGCCTAGGAGCTGAATTCACAACCTTCTTGCTGTGAGGCGAGAGCGCTAGCAACTCTATTACGATGCACATGTAGGAGCTTCTGCTGCAGAGCAAATAACTAACTTTGAACAACAACGATTAGTTTTACAATTATACATCATCATTTTATGATGATGGGGGTGCACGGAGGCAGAGCGGTTAGAGCTCTCGCCTCTCAAGAAGATCATGGGTTCGATTCCTGGGCGAACATCACATCACATGATCTCTCTGGGTGGAGTCTGCATGTCCTCCTCGTGTTACCGTGGGTTCTCTCCGGGTTCTCCGGCGTCCTCCCACCATCCAAACACATGCATGTGTTAGGTCAAGTGGCCCTAATGAATTAATGTGAGCGTGAATGATTGTCTGTTTGTCAATGTCTCTGTGTTAACCCTGCAGCAAGTTGGCCACTGTCCAGGGTGTACCCCGCCTAAGGCCCAAAGGCACTGGGATAGGCTCCAGTAGCCCGCGACCCCTAACAGGAACAAGCGGTAGAAAACGAATTAATTTTGAATGTATACGCTGTATACTATTGCTTAGCCATCCAAATAAGCAGGTGATCAAATATCTGACAAGAGATATAGTGTGAAACAGCCAAAACAACAGACATGTGTTGTTGCAGCAGCTCTTTGGTGCATTGCCTACGTCATGTGTCACTGTAGATACTGGTGTAAGTTCCAGGTTAGACATCTCAGTCCAGAAAAGTGGAGTTCAGGGGGTTCTTTCAACCCTTCAACCTCCCAGGCTTCTGGCAGAGGACTCGAGCTTAGAAGGATGAGACCGCCGCAGAGGGTGAAGAGGGATATTGTTTTTTTGCTGTCCAGCAATTCATTTTCAAACTTGAATTAATACCAACTCATTACTACTGCTTATATAACAAGTCACTTAAAAAAAAAAAAAAAGTTTTCTATTTTATTTTCACAATGTCATTTCAATACACAACACTACAATTCAAATGTTTTTTTGTCTTTTGTCTTCGTGTCATTTATCAGCTGAAAACAATGTAGTAAGAAATAAGTGCGTATTATTGTGAAAATAACAGAGAGGTTCTAAAAAGACTAAATCATGCACTAAATGTTCATACCATAACCCCACAGTACACTTATGTCATTTATTCTTCCTTTAACCAGCTATTATAGGAAAACAAGCTCATGGTTCTGCCCTGTTCCTCTCAAAAGCATATTATGTGCCTAATGCCACTTCAATTCTGACCCTGTGTGCAGGAGAGACAGAAATATTTTGGGTGCAGCTTCTCTTAACATTTCACTCAGATTTTGACACACTCTGCCCTTTCTGCAGTGGAAAACCACCCTTGAGTCCAATGGTAAACCACTTGTACAAGTGTCCATCAAATGTGGCATATACCATGGACACGCCCTGTCCCCACTGCTGTTCTGCATAGGTCTGAACCCCTCATAGGTCTGAACCCTCTCAGCCAAATAATCAACAAGACTGGCTTACGGATACCGACTCAGGAATGGGGCCACGATCAGTCACCTCGTCGACATGGAGGACATCAAACTGTACGCTAAGAGCGAGCGAGACACTGATCCACACAACCAGGATCGACAGCGCTGACATTGGGATGTCATTCGGGCTTGAGAAGTGCAGTCGTATGGTGACAAGAACAGGGAAAAGAAGGTCATTTTGTTTTGACGGATGAGGAGTGGGAAGAAATATGTACGTCACAGTGGAGGACCACAAAGTCCCCTGTTTGGAGGGAATTTTGTTGGAAGAATCGGACCCGTTTTTGACCCATGTCAAAGTGCATGACATGGGTCAAAAACGTGACACAACTGTTCCGCTGATTAAGAACTGGATGGACATCATAACTGACTTACGCACCATGGAAAAAAATAATCGCCGGACTCAACTTGAAAATAGACAAATTCAACAAACAAAGGACAAAATGGGATCCAGCCCCCTGAGACTGTACACGAGCCGTAAGGAAGGGGGCCGTGGACTAGTGAGCATAAGAACCACTATCCAGGATGAAACATCCAAGATCCAAGAGTACATCAAGGACAAGGCCCCAACAGATGACGTGCTCAGTGAATGTCTCAGGCAATGGGACCATCATGGGAGGACAAGCCCCTACATGGGATGTACCCCATAACTGAGCAGGCCGGCCTGAAGGACTGGCTGCACAGGAACAGGCCCTGAGCACCAGAGCAATAGAGGCCCAGATCTACCACACCAGACAAGACCCAAGGTGTAGGTTGTGCAAAAGGGCTCCTGAGACAATCCAGCACAGAACTGCAGGGTGTAAGATGCTGGCAGGGAAAGCATACATGAAGCGCCATAACCAAGTGGCTGGCATAGTCTACAGCAGGGGCATCAAACACGCATCCAGCCCCCCAGACCTTTTAATCTGGCCCGCAACACATTTCTAATTTATATTTATTAATTTCTGATAAATAAATCAGTCACAATCCTTTGCAGCAGCTGCCCATCCTAGGCTCTGCTTTGTGTCCTGCTGGATTGTCGTGCCGAGGGCTGAGAAGTGCATAGTCCAACGCCCACTAAACTTTACAGACTTGACTTGAGCAGAGGTCTGAGCGGGGAAAGAGACTTGTGGATTTGTGAAAAACTTGGAAGAAAGAAAGGAGACAGTTTTGTGGATGTTAGATCTGCGCTAAAAGCAGTGCTAGTAACAAGAAAACAAACTTCTGTGATGATGCTCTGTGAGGTAAACATCCAAACCAGTGCAAACCTGGACAGATCAGGAGCAACATTAGTGTGTGTCCACAAACACAATGACCTCATTTGATACACTACATGAATAATTTGTCACTAAGATCAGCTTAAACTATAAAAAATAATGAGCCCATATTGAGTTTGAGCAGCAACATGTCATGTCCATATCAAGTCCATGTTCCTGTCCCTGCTGCTGGTGCGTGAATATAGACTCAGTCTTTCTCCACAAAGATCTATTACTTGGCTATATAAAGCTATTTATGACTTATATTTTGTATTGTTTTATTTTTTACCTTATGTTTGGCCCGCGACCCAGCTTGAGCGGAGTATGGACTGGAGACCCCAAGGTCAAAGTGGGAAACATCCCCAAAGGTGGTAGAGAATGACCGAGCCAAGATCCTGTGGGACTTCCAGATACAGACTGACAGAATGGTAATGGCAAACCAACCAGACATTGTGGTGGTGGATAAACAGCAGAGGAAAGCCCTTGTGGTTGACATGGCAACACAGTGATGGTAACATCAGGAAAAAGGTCTCGAATAGCCTGCTGCCTATACCCCGCAGAAATCCAATCGAAAGGTTAGAACAGGTCTTGCGACACTGTAAGATCGGAGAGTTAATGCTAGGAATAGGAAAGCAATCAGCGACTCATCGGGTCCACCGTGGCTGAGGACGACCCCAGCAACGTCAAGCCTCTCCTCGCAATCCCCCTTTGTTTTATGTACAACGATAGGTCAGAACAGTTCTTGCGACACTGTGAGATCGGAGAGTTCACGCTATTGGGACGTTACCGAAAGTTTCGGGTCCAAGGCGGCAGACAGAGTCTCTAAATTGCAGGAAGGAGCTATGCAAAGAAGAGTTAAAAAGATGTGTCTCCCCAGCAGAAGCTGATATAAGGAAACACCCTAAAATGTGAGTCCTCTTTAGCTGCGCTACTGCTTATATGCTTCTCAGTGACCTCATGTTTCTCTCCACCTCCTCTCTTCATCCAATGAGGCCTCTTGGTCACATAACATCGCCTTGTAAGGATATAACTGTTGCTGCTTGCCCCCTGTTGTTCATTCTCTCTCTTTCTTTGCTCCTCTTGTCACAGGATGTTGCCTTGTACGGCAGAGCGCTGCTTCCGCGCACATCTTGTGACTCTCTCTCTCTTTATCATGATGCACAGCAGTTCAACATGCACAGAGAATTCTTTAGTTTGGCAATACAATGCATTTAATTCATGATATATTTTAACTTCATTTTTTTACATTTCAGTTTCACAATACAATGTTACATTACAGGACAAATGTTCTATCTTTAGTAAATAAATTCTAATTTCTTCCATACAATCTCTTTAGGACAGTGTCACATGACCTGTTTCCTCAGGCCTCTCAGTAGGCTAAAGATAGATTGTGTAGGTAACATTTCCCGTTAACATAAAGCACACTTCCTGTTAACACAAAGCAGAACAGATTATTAAGACATCTATCGCCTCAGGCTCGGCCCAAGGGTTACATTCATCTTAGTTTAATTAATACCTTCTACATCTATGGGATGTCCCGCTCTCCTGTGGGAGTCAACTCTCCATGAAGCTTCTCCATGAAGCTTCTCCTGTCCCCTAATCTTATTACTAATCTAATCTAATTTAGGTATGAGTTCATATTTGCTATCTGGAGCAATAATTATCTTGGAGCAACAACATAGAGAGTTTTGGATCCATTTACTTTAAAAATAAAGATATTTGGTGAAGGCCAAAGTGGTGCCTGTGGTCATCGTAACACTCAAGGCAGTGACCCCCAAACTGGAGGAGGGGCTACAGCACTGGAGGAGGGGCTACAACACTGGAGGAGGGGTACAGCAGATCTCTGGGACAACATCAGACATCTCAGTCCAGAAAAAGTGCAGTGCAGCTCGGAACCCTCAAGATGGGCCCAGTCCCTGCTCTATCTGTGTACTCGGCTCAAAAAACAGCAGGTGAATTTAATGTGGTCAGTTTTCATTTTGTATATCATAAGCAAGAGGTCCATTAATGGCAAAGCCCAAGAAAAACGAGACCTTCTCGGTGCTGAATCCACTTCTTGTGCGTAAAATCAAAGCAGGTCGCACATGGACTTTCTGACTTCCATATTTTGCATAAACTTCTCCTTCTTCAATGGTTCCATTCACTCGAAGAAGCTGGTCTTTGATGATTTTTTTCACTGAAAATGTCACCACTGCGCCACAACTGTGCCAGTCTATTGCGAGGCATTTTTTTAAACTTTTCATCCAACTGTCATTTGGAAACAAGTCGTGTAAGTCCTGATCCTTTCGCCAGAAAGAGATGAGCTACAGTGCTCCGACCCTTAAAATAAGCAGACAGGTGCTTTCGAGAAGAGTGACGAATTGCAGTGACATACGTTTGGATGTCAGTGGTTCTTTCTGAAGAACTAGGCCAGAAACAGCAGCAGGGCTGTGTAGTACGGGTCTGGGTATTTTGAACGAAGACCTACATCCTGCAGAGTCTTTTTGAGCAGATCTGAGAGATCCGTGTAACTCAGCACACGTTTGGTTTTTGGGTTTGACAGGTAAAGAACGATGTTGGAAAGGATGTAGTTGGTCGTTACTTTAGTAGCTTGTGTTTTGCTGCTAAACTGTTTGTGTTTATGCAGATATGCATAGGCCTGAGTGATTTCTTCTATCTCTTCTGGCGAGCTGTCAAAATGTTGAAGAATTCCTGAAAAAGTGTCTGCGTTTTTCTCTTCCAGGAGCAGTTTTCTTTGTTCCATCTCCATTTTCAAAGCCAGTTGAGGATTACTTTGACGCTCTTTTTTCACTTGCTCTGGTTCAGTGCAAAACAATGTGACATACTTTTTAAAATTGTCACTGATGTTCCGTCTGTTCTTTGAATCAAATTCTGAGTTATTAGGTTTTAAGTACGTAAAGTAAGAAGTAAGGATTTCAAATGTTTCTTTGACTTTTGTTTTCAAGTTCAGGAGGAAGTGCTCATTCTCATGAATGACATCCTCATATTTTCCATTGACTTCATTGTTTTTCCTTGTGAACGCTTGTGATAACAATTTTACTCTCTAAGAAACTCTTCAGATACAACTTGTTCATTGAATCCTGGTTTTCATAAAAAAAATGGTAACCTGTATCTCTCGAATACTAAAAATGTAATTTCCACAACTCCGACATAGCCGTAAATTATGTACGACTTTCTGGGATAGTCTTGATCATCTTCTTGATCTTCTTCAACATCGTTGGGTGCAAGTTCCTGAGCTCTTTCAAATGCTGCAATAGCCTTTAATGCTATTTTAAGATTCTGATGAAGACCTTCTGTGCTGTAGGATTTGTTTGTCTTGCTTTTCTCGTTCCATATTATATTTTAAATTGCTTTTGTGAACCTGGGCAATCGTGTCAAATGTAAATGGGTTTTCTGTGATATTCTTTGCCTTTTGTGCCCATTTCAGAGCCTCGGGAAAGTCACGTTCATTGATGTACAGATATCTGGCCAGGGCCTGGGGAATGGATGCGCTCGCTTCAAACCTGGAGGAGGCTTTGGCAAAAATGTCCTGAACAGTTTGTCTTCCTTTTTCATGGTGGATTTTTTCAAAACAAGCGGTGAAAAGGGTTCCCTTTCGCCACCTTCTTTGCGCTGTCGTTCAATCAGCATTTGCTCAATGAACACCATAAGTCTGTTTTTAACAACTCCTGCACTGTAAAAGAGATCACAGTGTAAAATCTCCATAGTGATATCACTCACTTTGAGCTCATGTCGGTTCTTGAATTCTTTCAGACAAGCCTCAGCTATGTGGTTATGCAGGATCCGAACTCCTTTATAACCTCCCCAGTCTTCAACTCTCTCTACGATGAGGAGATTAGAATATGGGGCCATTTGTTTCATCACACTGTCCTCTTTCCATTGAATCGTTTTAATCCCTAAGAAGTCCTCACAGAGTGAAAGGGAGATCTCAGAATCAGCCACATATGTATTAAGCAAGGCAAGAAAAGCAAAGAGTTTGGCCTTCTTTGTGCTTATATCAAAACTCTCCAGAGTATTAGAGGCGAGGTTTTCAGTGTACTTTGCATCAAAGTTACTCTTCATGAGCATGAAACTGTAAAAGTTCTCTGGCTTGTTGTGAGTGTTTTCCAGTTCTTTGAGTTTCTTTTCAAAGTCCTGCTGTTCTTGTGGGGTCAGAGTTGCAGTCAGGTACTGACATGGAGTGGTGCTGTGCTCCCTGTACTGCTCTTTGGGGCTGTGGCTGCGCACGCAGTTCAGAAGGATCACTTTACAGGGATGGGCATTTTCCATAGTCATATTGGACACAGCTTTCTGAATAAAGTTTACAAGCTCATAAGTAATGTCTTTTGATTCATCCACTAAGAGTAAAACATTACACGGCCTCTCATTGTCGAGTTTCATGAGTTTTATGATTTGATGGGCCACTTCCTCTTTGGAGACTTTGTTGTCCTTGAGAAGCGCACACCTGAGCTCTTTGCGGAGGTCCCACATGACGTGCATCGCGAGAGTCGTGGCTCCACAGCCCGGATGGTGAAACAGAGTCAGCACAATGATGGTGTTTTTGGGATCTTTTAACTGAGTTCTGATCATCTTTTTTACATTTTCATACTTGTCTCTCTTGATGAAGGGCCTGTCCTTGTCTTTGTCGCAGAAGTAGAAGTTCCACCACTTCACTTTGCCCCCTCGGTAGAATTCCTCTTCTTGTTTTAGTTTGAACAGTCTGAATTGTTCGCTGTTTTCATCGTGGATCTTCTCACACTGGTTAACACACAGAACCTCCAGAGCTTCATCAATTTTTTACCAGTGGACTGGCTGAGTGGCCCCAGGGCCAGGATGGTGCCGTTGATTTCGCTCAGGCTCAGCTCGTTTATGGAGAACGGGTCAATGTCTGTGTCACATTTTTTCTTGAACCAGCTCCCTCCAGTTGGAATATGTGCTCTTGGAGTTACACAGTGTCACTATGTTTTTCTCTGATGTATTTTTGTAAAAACACCTGTAAGTGTCAAACATGGGATCCTTCTCTGTTTTGACTGGAGACAGTAAGATGAATATGACCAGGAAAGATCCGTGACAGAGAACTTCTGGTTTGCAAATGAATGAAACTAACTGTTCCACATCTCTGCACGATGTCTTCAGCCAAGTCTTATAGTCCAGCTCCTGGTGTGACGCATCTTCTATGTCGTTTCTACCATTACAGAAGACCCAGCTTGTCTGTTTGTAAAGGTTTAGGTTCTTCATGATTAATTCACTTTTCCCCTCATACTGTGCTGGGCTGTGCAGGTTGGCCACTCTTAACTCTCTATAGGAATGACACACGCCTCCCGGACACACTGAGTTTGGGTCAAAGTCCAGCACACAGAAGAGATTCAGTTTGCTCAGAAAGTGGAGGTGTTGCACTTGATTTGGGTGGCTCTTGTTTAGGACAATTACAAACTTGTTGTAGTTGTCCAATGCGTTTCCACCACACGTCAACAGATTTTTCAGCTTATCCCCTTGATCAGCTTCAGCTTTTGAAAGGGCCTTTGAGTGCACCTCCTGAGACTTGAGTGCAGCTGTGTGAAAAACAACATTAAACATGATGAGCATGATTCAAAAGGAGGGATACAACTTGTATTTTCTTACCTGCTCTTTTGTCCAGCTCTGAAGCACTTTCGTATTTGTTGATCGCGCTCGCAGAATCTCCGCTGTGACGTGAAGAGCTTCATCCACATAGTTTGAATACAATAATGAGGCAATTTTGATTCTATCTGCATTTTCGAGTTTACATCGTGGGATTTTCTTATAATTTGAGGAATAATAGTCTTTCAAGTGGAAACTAAATTCTTTTATCTCTTTTTCCACAAGGTTATTCAGCACATCGTTGATAATGATTGTAACGTTGTCTTCAAAACGTGCTGTCATCGAAACCTAGGAAAAACAGATATAAATTACATCGAGCATAAAAAACATAAATCAGTCAAATAAATAACAACACAGAGGTCCACATATCTTATGTAAAAGTGGGCCATTATATATAAATGTATAAATATACCATATATTATTATATATGTGACGTCACTTCCCGGTGACTGTTTTGAGAGTTGTTTGTTCACTTCTTTTTATTGTTAATGCATTGTCACGCATTAACGCCCGGCGGAGCCAATCAGAGGTGCTCAAATTGCAAGTAGGTGCGGTGTGTGAATTGGCAAAGACGATGTCAGATACCGTAATATTTTCTGGTCCCCTGCCCAATCGGATCAATGCTGAACTGTACAGCCGCTGTTCAGCATTCAATCGCTGGTTATCTACTTGGTGCCCTCAAAACAATGTAGTCTTTGTTGAAAATTGGAGTGCGTTTTGGGGAAAAGCCCGGGTCATACGCAGGGATGGCATCCATCCCACTTTGGAGGGTACATCCCTTTTAGTTCGGAATTTGACCGATAGCCTTAGTGGTCTAAAGTGCCCACCCAGGGATGAGCCCCGGGCGCAGAGCAGCAGTGTAAGACCCTCCTCTGTCGCTGAGCTCTCGCCCGCTCTGTCACAAATGAAGTGTTCAGACTCAAGGCAGATAGAGACTGTGTGTGTCCCTCGTGCAAATAATGTCAAAAAGTCAAACCTCAGAAAAGCTCGTTCAGGCGTCAGACCAAAGAACTTAATAAAAATAACACTCACAAATGATACAAATAAACAAATAAGTTTGTAAAATGTGGACTGTTAAACATTAGGTCAATTTCCTCTAAATCGCTTTTAGTTAATGAATTAATTAATGATTGTAACATAGATCTTCAGCTCTAACTGAAACTTGGCTTCAACAAGATGATTTTGTCAGACTAAATGAGTCCAGCCCACCCACTCATGTTAACTTTCAGACCCCCAGGAGCACAGGCCGAGGTGGTGGTGTGGCAGTGGTCTCACACTCAAGCCCACTCTTGAGTCCTAGAATTAGCAGCCTCATGCTATCAGTCTGTATGTGTGTGTGTGTGTGTGTGTGTGTGTGTGTGTGTACACACACACACACACACACACACACACATACATATAGATATATATATATATATATATATATATATATATATATATGAGACAGAGAGAGAGAGAGAGAGAGAGAGAGAGGCATTTTGAGGCTCACTGTTCTTTTTCCGGGGATTTCTTCTGTGGCTCAGGTGTGGTGTTGGCTCAGGTCAGGTCGTGGCGCAGGTCGTGGCTCAGGTCGTGGCTCAGGTCGTGTGGTCAGGTCGTGGCAGGTCGTGTCAGTCGTGGCTCAGGTCAGGTCGTGGCTCAGGTCGTGGCTCAGGTCGTGGCAGGTCGTGGACGTTGGCTCTGCCTGAACACTCTGCTGTGTGTGCTCTTCATCTGCAGATGCACCCGTTACAGGCAGCAGCTCTGGCTCTGGTTTGTCTTTCAACCGTCCAAGTTCTGCCAGGATCTTCACTATTGGACCTTGTTTAATCTCCAAATCCTTAAAGTCCTGTTTGTCAAAGCAAACCAGGCAGTCTCCTGACACGTCCTCGTGGAGCAGGCTCTGGGCGTACTTCTCGTAGAGCTTCACGTGCTGCAGTAACCACTGGTTCACCTGCTCCTTTGTCCAGGAGAGAACATACGCTGGATACTGTGGCTCAACTTTAGCCTGCTCTTTCCATTTCTTTAGAAAGTATGTGATTTTCACTGCTGGGCCGTGTTTTATGTCCAAGTCCAGGATCTCACTTTTGGTAAACTCCACTAAGTAATCCCCTGTCACGTCTTCGTCAAAAAACCTTTGGACATAAGTCTGACTGACTTTGACATCTGAAACGAGCCATTCTCCAACGTCGTCTTTGGTCCATCTGTCCATCGTGAGTGGACGCTCACGTTTGGAGCTCATGGTGGCTTATCTGAAAGACAAAGAGACGTGTTCATGCTTCTCCTGACATTTGTGCGAGCCTGAGTGATCCCACTCTTCTGTCCTGCTGCAGGGACAGATGAAGTTTCATGTCATGATAAAAGATCCTTTTTCACAAATTAGAATCCGTGACGATTGAAGTAAAATACCACACTGTTTCCAAAACAACACTGCACCAGGATACCCGTACTCTACACGAGTATTCTGAATACTTACTTTCGGTACATGAGTTTAGTCACTTCAGATATTAAGTTTAACATTTCAAATATGGCACAATGTTCTGTGTTTTTACTTCAGTGTTGTCAGCACAAATACAGTCCCGTTTAGATGTTGGGCTTCTCAGCCCTGAAGGAATCATGTCCACATCAGACAAGAGCCTTTTCTGCTTTAGAGGAACTGAATCTCAAACTCAAACTCACTCAAAACGTTCAAATGATTTACCTGGTTAAGAGAAGGGATCTCGCTGCTGTTCTTGGTCATCAAATCTGTGTTTTAAACCCAACGTCCAAAGCTTTGTTCTTGATGAAGCAGAGAGCTGTTTGTGGACTCATCAAGGCGTGTTGTTTCCTGTGTTATTCGGTTTTAATTTGCAAAAGATTCAGAACGGAAGGAAGCTGCTGAGGGCGACAGAGGAAGAGACGAAAACCACAGAAAAAGTATGTGAGGCACTGATATGGACACGGTGAGTGCGGACCACAGATCCAGACTGAACCATACTGATGAACCCAAAGGAGGACAAACACGTCCAAGTCTAAAACGGCAAAGGACCCCACGTACCACAGTTTGAGAAAGAATTCAATTCAAGTTATTTTTGTACCGCCCATAATCACTACAGATCAGGGACGACATTGTAACCCAGCTGGTAAAGTGCATTTCCCGTTGAATTGGTTCAGTTCTCCACTGCGTTTCTCTCGTTACCATGGTAGCCGTGATCTCGCGATACTTACGCACCCCCCCGCGCGGAAGCGTAAGAATAATTAGACCAGCTGCGCACCTTCGGGTAGATGGGTGGGACGTCAAGAGTGAGAACGGCTGCAGGTAGAACGAACCATGAAAGGTTCTCGTTTCATATTATGAGTTGTAACTAAACGTTGTGTCCCTCAACTTGCAGATGTCTCCGTTATATTTACTTGTGGCTGTGTGCTTGTATATTGGAAGGAACGAGGTGAGTGCTAATGCTAACCGGTGTTAGCCGCCACCAATGCTATATGCACAATCAATCGCATGTTTTGCCCGCGTTGACTGTTTAACCAGCGGCCAAATGAATCCTTAAGCAAAGGAGCATATGGGTTTTAAAGGGGTTGATGCACATACTTATTTCCACATTGTGATTGGTTGATTAACTGTTGCAATTCATTAATTGTGGAACTCTGATTTATTGTGTTTGGCTATTGTTTTAATTGCTAAATTAATGAATTGAGCCTCACTTGAATCTATGGAATGTATTATGCATTTATGAAATATGGTACCACTGTAATTTATTACAATAGTGTTTATGTGTACACACAAATTTGACATGGGACTGTTTATGCAGGCCAGGTTATTCTCCTGCTCATTCTCCTGTTGGGCCTCCAATGGAGAAGAACCTACAGCATGAGTTCCTAGAGGTCCTCCTCACGATACTACTGGTGCGGTAGGAGGCTCTGCAGCCAACTCTCAACCCACTCATTCAACTGCGCTCAGGACAACTCACTCATACACTCAACTATCCCCCTCATCTGGTTTCCATCCGCCGAACTGGTTTTTAGCCTATGCGCATTGCAGTGGACTATATTGAACAGTGGGATTGTGGATCTTCATCGCTTGCACGCAGTGAAGAGGACTTTCTAACTTAATAGTGCACTCTGTAAATAGTTGTAAATATTTTTGTTTCTATAATACACTAGTCAAATGAATTCTACGTCATGTTGTGATCGATGTTATTTAAGAATTGTCTCACTTTCCTCTGAGTCGAACCCAAGCCTAAATTTAAAACTTCTAAATCTATTCTATTAACCTACGTGTTACAGCATGGTCCATCAAAGCAAACATGAGGACGAAAGCTCCGCCCTCATTATGAGAGCTCCGCCCTCAGGACGAAAGCTCCGCCCTCAACATGAGAGCTCCACTTCTTCTTCTCCTGAAATAACAATATTATCGGTTTGAAATCTGTTCTGTGAAAACTAATGAGCAGAAAATCTCGTCATTTGAAATCTTTCTGAAACTGTACGTTTTTAAAACAATGTGTGTTTTAAACGTGTTTCCTCAGAGCTGCTTGTTACTTTAGACTCATGTTTGGATTTGTCCCAAAGTCTGTGGAAAAGGAAACGTGTTTGTGGAAAGACTGAGCTTCATAAACGACTCTTGAAAAATGGACTTAGTGTCGCTTTTTTCAATCGTTTTTAGCAAATCTCCAGAAGAACTGGATCAATACTTCTCTAGAGGAGTATTTGTTATTAAGAAACGTGGATGTTATTGTGCATGTCGTTCTGGAGATATGCACGATTTGAACCGCGCCTTTATTGTTTATTGTTTTTGTTTATTACAAAAAAAAAGAACGGATTAGAAATGAAAACAAAAAAAGTGCTGAAGGTATAAAGAGATATTTCTGCACTTTTGACATTTGTCTGATGATCGAACCTCAACAACACGTTTTGGGTTGGACTGACTTGAAATCAGTCTCGATGTGGTTTGTGTTGCTCGATCGTCTCTGTGCGTCAGGGCACTTTGTCTCCTGGTTTTTCTGACTCAGGATTAAATCCATGAGCACCAGGAGTCGTCAAGCCAAAGCCCTCAAAAGGACCTGACCGAAACGAGGATCTTCGATGAAGATCCAGGATGAACTCGGAGTGAGATAAACCGGCTCAATAAGGGGAAAGTGAGCCGGACTTCAAACCGAGCTTAGAATCACGAGGCCATAAAAACCTTCTACGGCAGAAAAAAAGAAGAGCAGAGCGAGAACTGAACAGAGGGATCTGAACAGGGGTAAAAACAGAGGGATGAAAACACATTCAGGCGTTCAGTGGTCTTAGAAGAAGCCTGAGCCTTAGATGTTCGGCGAGAGCGTCTTCATCCCGTCTCGTCGACCAGAGTCGACCAGAGCCACTTTGGTCTCAGGTTCGGTCTCCTGCAGCTCGTGGTCTTCGCTCGCACGGCCCTGGACCCGCCGTCGTCTCCAGCGTCTGAACCTTGGAATCAGGACATACCAGACCACCAGCCCAGCAGCGACAAGAAGCACAAGCAGACACAAGAGGGCGACGACGACACCGCTACTCACACAAGACTCGCCAAAGCAGAGGACAAAAACATCTTCTTCAGTTTCTCATCAGAAATGTATGTTCCTGCAAAGTGGACTTTCAGGAGCTTTGGCCACAGTGTGACGTTCTCCCCTCACAGCCGTGGTCAAAGTGACTCTTCGTCTCACTCGTCTTCGCCTCCTGCAGCTTTTTACTTGGTTCTCTGCACGTTTATTTTCTTAAATGCATTTAGGACATGAAGTGAGGACACAGACTAAAGTTCAAATGAAGTTCAAGTTCAATGAAGTTCAGATGAAGTTCAGATGAAGGTGGATGAAGGTGGATGAAGTTGGATGAAGGTGGATGTCAGTAGTATAGGAATAACATCTTTTTGGGGCATGGCATAGTGGCAGGAATGTATAACTGCACTCTATTCTTTTTTTTTCTTTTTTTTTATATTTTATTTTTTCCATGACGTAGTGGCGGAGTTGTGTAATTACACCCTATATTTTCTTTTAAAAAATGAACGGCGGCGCATGGC
Source organism: Chaenogobius annularis (assembly GCA_015082035.1). Classification (NCBI taxonomy): domain Eukaryota; kingdom Metazoa; phylum Chordata; class Actinopteri; order Gobiiformes; family Gobiidae; genus Chaenogobius; species Chaenogobius annularis. The sequence goes on along the minus strand of BJKM01000111.1, from coordinate 1,247,556 downwards.
ATAGTGGTAGCAATGTATAACTACGCCAGATATGCTTCTTTAAGAACGAATAGGGACGCGTGGGGTAGTGACGGGGAGGTTGTGTAACCATATTATTTCTTTCTCTTTCTCTCTTTTTTAAAAATAAATAAATATGTTTTATTATTGTATTGGTGGTTGTGATGTGTGTGTGTCGTATGTAATCCTTATTAAGGACATGCGTAATATATCGTGAGATCTACAGGTGTCTCGTACCTCAACTAAGAAACGCCCACCAGAAGACAGACGGGGGGTGTGTTTCAAAGCCGTGGTGACGTATATATAGGGGATCATTCTCTGAGAGGTGCGTGGATTCCTTTTTTCTTTCTAGGATTTCTCTACACGAGACAACTACAAAAAGCAATGGCCGGGGAGAAACGTGACGGATTCACAAGTCGATGAGCTAGGCACGCCCGAGTTTTTGATGAGCGTGCCGGATGCTCCGAAGCGAAGACCTGAGACTAGCGAACACGTCTCCGCGCATGGTGGTTATGTCTATAGTGCGTATCATTATGATGGGTTGGTTACATTAAAGAGCTCCGTATCAGATATAGGCAAAGCGTGGGGTGTTGGTGGGGTGAGGCCCATGTCTGTATCAGACTGGAGACGACTCAGGAGCATCTGTAACGACGCTCATAGATCTATTTTTGAGACAGAATCTTACGCGTGTCATCGGACCAGCTCTAGCGGTGATCAAATGTACCGTTTAGAGTCCGGTCGTGCGAGTGGTGGAGTGGACGGTTTTTGTTTTTGTATCCGCCTGCGCGGACAGAGAGGTGTTACTTTTGAAAAAGGGGTTAGCGAAGTGGATTTTACAGCCCTATAGCTTAACCCCTATGATCAGGAAAGATATTTTGACAACCTGTTCTTTATACAGTGGAAAGACTGGGGGGCATGTGTGAGTTGTTTAGAGACATCGACGAGGTCATCCGGCAAGATAGACTTACACATAGTTTGGAGGACATTAGGAAACGTCTTGTTTTTGACAATTCGCCAAATTGTGCGTAAGATGTTTCCGCGTGTAACACGAAAAAAACCATAGCAACGTGATAAAAGCAGAATGGTGGGTATTTGTGCATGCGTGAATGTAATATACGTGTTGTTTTTTACCTGGTTTGTTTATTATTTAACCTACTAAATCGTTTTGTTGTTGTTGGGTTTTTGATGATTGTCGAGGATGACGATTTGGAGAATGATAACGGAGGATTACAAAATCTTTCATCTTCAGCGACATCTAACGGATCCGAGTCCTCGCCTAGCTCACCTATTCATGCGTCTCAGATGGATGACACGGACAATGACGACGTACTGTGCAAACCGGTGTGCGGGGCACTGATGGTGAAATTTGTTGAACGGGAAAATAATCGTTACTTACCTGCTCGGCCAGGTGTTGATGAAATCTTGGAAGGACTTGTGTTACGGCTGCCAGATAAACCACCCGAGTCAGAAAAACCACCATTGTCTGTATCCTTACTCAGACGACTACTTACAGCTGTGGTTTGAGCAAGTGAAGGAGAGATTATGGAATGGTAATTTCACAAAAGCCGTATCACGTTTCTTGACCGGGCATGGTTTTCACGCCAGCGTTGAGAGGATCCAGGGCGCTGTGGAGGCTGTTCTATGTGATTTGAAGCAAGAAGAAAACATATACACACCGTGATCGACACGATGTATGAAACACTGGCTGGAGACTGGTTCAAAACAGCGATGTTGGATGTGGGGTTAAAAACATGGCACGGCTGTGCATAATCACTTTGTAGGATTTTTAAAACAATGTGTTTCTCACGCTAATAAAAGCTTTTGTCATTCTATAAACCGTGTTAATCTATGTTTTGTCCTCATCATGGAGAGCGCGCTACGCAAAATCTATCATGACCCGGCACATCCTGGTGGTTTAGGTGGTGTTAGTAAATTACAGAAAGCTGTACAAAATGAAGTTGACGGTAATGCAGCATCATATCAAACAGTAAAAAAGTTCCTGCTGGGGAAAGACGCGTACACACTATACGCTCCCGCTCAGCGCCGGTTCCGGAGAAACAGGGTTCTGGTTAGAGGTATTGACAATCAGTTTCAGGCTGACTTAGTGGACATGGATGAATATTCAACAGATAATGATGGCGTGTGCTATCTATTAACATGTGTAGATGTCTTTTCAAAATACGCTTGAGTGAGATGTCTTAAGTCCAAATCTGGTTCATCTGTCTCAAAAGCGTTTAAAGACATACTGCGTGAAGGACGGAGCCTGCCAAGCTTCAAACGGATGAGGGGACAGAGTTTTATAATAAACACTTTCGACAGGGTTTAAAAGAGCATAAGATAATACATTTATTACACAACGGGGAATGAGACCAAGGCTAGCGTGGTGGAGCGCTTCAACAGAACGTACAAGACGACAACGTGGCGTTATTTAACCTCTGTGAATTCGCGTCGGTATTTAGACGTTATCCCGGAGCTGACAAGCGCTTATAACAACACGTACCACCGATCAATAAAGACAACACCGGCGTCTGTAGATAAAGACAACGAGAAGACAGTATTCAATGCGTTGTACAAGGAAAAACCAGGGGGAAGGGTTGTTTTCGGGCTAAACGTGGGTGATCGCGTTTAGCGAATATCGAAGAAGAAAGGTATATTTAGAAAGGGTTACGAGCAGACTTTCACAGATGAATTTTTCACCGTGACGCGGTGTATAGCTCGAGAGCCTCCTGTTTTATAAACTGAAAGATCTCGCAGGTGAAACGGTGAAAGGTACTTTTTATGAAGCAGAGCTACAGCGTGTGATTGTGGATGAGAATAAGTCTTTTAAGATTGAAAAGATTTTGGATCGTAGGGGTAAAGGCGAGAAAGTCTATGCGTTTGTAAAGTGGCCTGAGAAGTTCAACTCCTGGGTGAGAGCAAAGGACATCGTTGATATAAGCTGAGACAAAACAAATAAAAAAGGAGAAATGAGTAGAAACAGTGGATTTTACGTTACTTTAGCGAGCAATGCCTCAGTGGGTACTTACCCAAACAATAAAATATGGCATTTTAGAAACAAACTGGCGCGACCCCTGTTGTTAAAGGAGCTTTATGAGGTGGGACTTATCGAGATTCAATACCCGAGAGTCTGGAAGAGTTTTACAGAGGCGGATGCTGACATAGTGATAAAATCCCCCTCCGGAAAGAAGTACATCATAAACACGACTGTGGGGTATTACGCGACTTTATACAGACTACTCAAAGAAATTATCTACGGCTTCGCCAGTCACGATGCGTTAACAAATATGAACATACAAATCAATAACATAACAAACACAGTTGAAATATCTGGAGCCAACAGTTACACATTTATATTCCACGGGAGACGAGCGGAGATACTAGGGTTTCGCCCCGGGGAGCATTTCAGCGTCGATGTAAATAACGTTAGTAAACAGGCGGCGGCGCCGCACCCCGCAGATATCTATGGCGGTAGTTATAATATATTTGTATATAGCGATATAGTGGATTATCAGCTGATAGGTGACACCCACGCGCCTCTTCTACGCTGCGTAAATATAGCTAATCACACACCCGATGTAACCACAACTACTTTTGACAAGCCACACTACGCATCTCTGTCGAAAACGCTTATAAATGAAATAGAAATCTCGCTCAAGAACGATCAAAATAATCACATCCCCTTTTTATACGGAAAAGTATTTGTGAAGCTTCACTTCAAACCGACCAAAAATTATTTCTAATTGAGCTCAAATGGCTCACACACCATTCACCTACGATAACGGAAAATATTATGACCTATTACGCAAGTCAGGCTGGAGGAGAGTTGAGCGGCTTTAGCGGGGCCAGAGTACAGTACGGTAATGGTTTGGGGGGGATCTTTAGAGGACTGTTCAGGGTGGGGCTCCCGCTTCTACAGAAGGGAATAAGCATAGCTAAACCTCATTTGTAAACAGCGTTTGGAAACATCGCGAGAGGGGTGGCGTCGAATGTCGCTAAAGCAGCGTTTACAAGATTTCCAAAGAATAAAAAACAACGCGGAGAGGGGCTAGTGGTGTTCACAAAAAGAGGGGTTAAAAGACCACCCACCACGCAGACGCGAATGTCTAAAAAACATAAAATACACCCAAAAGAGGAGACGCTACTGGAAAGAGCTCATTCGCGGGGAGGTCCAAGACCAGGAACACGTCTGTTCTCACGAGACATTTTCTAACATGGCTCTGCTGCATAATCAGTCAAAAGAGTGCGTGAAGACGGAGCTGGATCTCTTTACTGTGCCGTACACGCAAACATCGATCGAAAAGTCTACATTTATCTAGATACCCCGGTTTCCTTAATAAGCGACACAGGACCCATCGAGTTTCACATAACAGGGAGTGGTGAAGATTACATCGATCTAAAATGATTCATACATCCTTCTACGCGTCAAGATGCTGCAGCTTCTCCAAAACTCTGCAGCCCGCATTATCACCAGGATGCCCTCCCGCCATCACATCACCCCCATCCTTCAACAACTTCACTGGCTCCCCATAAAACAACCGATTCACTTCAAAATGATCCTAAATACTTTCAAAGCTCTCCATAACCTGGCTCCACCGTACATCTCTGACCTCCTCCACATCTCCACTCCCTCTCGCTCCCTCAGGTCCCCCTCCTCTCTCCAGCTCTCTGTCCCCTCTTTCCTCTCTATTTCAATGGGGGGCAGAGCCTTCAGCCGCTCTGCTCTCAGCTCTGGAACTCTCTCCTCCTGACCTCCTCCACATAGACACCCTTCCACTTTTCAAATCCAGACTCGAAACTCACCTGTTCAGACAATCCTACACCACATAACAGTCAGTCCAACACCACACAACTCAGTCACTCCACACCACATAACTCAGTCACTCCAACACCACATGACTCAGTCACTCCTACACACATAACTCAGTCACTCCAACACCACAATCTCACTCCAACTCACACAGTCACTCCAACACCACATAACTCAGTCACTCCAACACCAACATAACTCAGTCACTCCAACACCACATAACTCAGTCACTCAACACCAACATAACTCAGTCACTCCAACCACACATACTCAGTCACTCAACACACCATAACTCAGTCACTCCTACACCACATAACTCAGTCACTCCAACACCACATAACTCAGTCACTCCAACACCACATAACTCAGTCACTCAACACACTCAGTCACTCAAACACCACATAACTCAGTCACTCCTACACCACATAACTCAGTCACTCCTACACCACATAACTCAGTCTCCTACACACATAACTCAGTCACTCTACACACATACTCAGTCACTCCAACACACATACACAATAACTCAGTCACTCCTACACCACATAACTTCAGTCACTCCTCACACTCAGTCACCACATAACTCAGTCACTCCTACACCACATAACTCAGTCACTCCTACACCACATAACTCAGTCACTCCAACACCACATAACTCAGTCACACTCTCTCACTTACCACTCAGTCACTCCACACTCATATAACTCAGTCAATCCAACACCACTAATCAGTCACTCCTACACCATCATCCAGTTCTGTACTGTGGGTTTTATTCTGTTGTTTTTTTCTGTTGTTTTATTCTCTTGTACAGTGTCCTTGGGTGTTCTGAAAGGCGCTTTTAAATAAAATGTATTATTATTATTATTATTATTATTAAGATTACTGAAGCCGACGGGTCAAATATAGACGGGGGAGACGACGTGGGACTAGTTAATTACCCCGCAGCTTCACTATTTTCTCAAGTAGATATTATGATGGGCGATCGCCTTATTTCGCAATCATCAAACACCTACCCCTATCGCGGCGTTATTGAGTGTTTGTTAAACTATAGTCAAAATACATTGGATACACAATTTAGCACAGCGTTGTTTTGCAAAGGACACTGGAGGCCACATGGACGTAGCATCTGTAGTAGGAGACAACGCAGGCTTGGCAATCAGGAGCCTACACGGATCGCGGACGCCTTCTTGAACTAATCGGGCCCGATTCATTCAGATTTATTTTTTCAAGAAAAGCTACTCCTTAACGGGCTAGACCTGTCTCTGAAATTTATACTGTCAAAGGATGAATTTGCATTAATGTCGCCCGATAATAACGCAGCTTACCGCGTTAAAATCACGTCAGCCAGCATCTTTGTCAAAAAGGTCACCGTAGCCCCTGCTGTGAGGTTAGCACACAGCAACGCCCTACAGCATGCTAATGCTAAGTACAACATCGATCGAGTTGCTTTAAAAACATGCTCCATACCAGCTGGTACTAGAGTGTGTAATCAGGATAACCTCTACATGGGACAAACCCCAAAATTCATAATAATAGGTTTTGTTGATAACGATGGATACACGGGGAGCTATACAAAAAACCCTTTTAATTTCAAGCATCTCGACACAGAATTCATGGCGTTGTACGTCGATGGACAGATTTTTCCAGCAAAACCGCTGCAGCCATTTTTTAATAGAAAACAGTGTGTGAGCGAGTTCTACCAACTAGTTCAGACAACGGGGCGTCATTTGAAAGACAGACCACTATCGATTACGAGGGATGACTATGGAGATGGTTACACGCTTTTCTGTTTTGATCTCGAGCCTGATGAGCGACACAGCGGTAATATCTCACTCATTAAAACGGAGAATGTGAGGCTGAAGGTCCGTTTTCGAGTTCCGCTACCGCACACCGTTAATTTGATCTGCTACTCGGTCTTTGATTCCATAATCGAAATCTCAAATAGAAGACAAGTGCTATTGGACTATTATTAGATACACGATAACATGAATACCATGGAGCTATCATCTGTCATGAAGAAGTGTATAAAAAAGGACGTACACTTTTTGGGTGTTTTGGCCGCTGATCAATTCCCAAATTGAGTAACCAAGCTACACTGCATGGCCATTATCAACACGCACAAAGCCGGGCGAGCACTGGCTCGGCGTGTATGTTAGCGAAAAGCAAATTGGATATTTATTTGATAGTTTTGGAAACCCTCCGGAGAGTAAACGTTTTCTGTACAATATTAGACTCTTTCTCAAGAAAAACTGTGCATGTGTTTATCACTCCACAAAGCAGGTTCAAAGCAACCTGTCTACTACATGTGGACAACATTGTGTGTTTTTTCTCTATCATATCCAGAAAGGTATGAGTTATGAGAGATTAATCAGTAAGTATGATTCTGATTTATCGTGTAATGATTTGATGGTTTGCCGTTTTGTTAAACGGTTACATCCCGCTTCTGTCTGTCGTGATATTCATTTGACATGTGTCCAGTGTACCAAATCAAAATAAATACTCGGAGAAAGTTTATTCAGTACATCTCTTTATTTTTATTTTCAAAAGAAAACACACGTACATTCAAACGATGGACTGACGTGATTAACAGAATTATAAATGATATCAACAAAATTAGAAACCAATAATCATACACATTATACATACATTATTTTACTATTTTATATTCATTTCAAAGAACAACATTATACATTCAAATCATTAAAGGAAACACGCATATTCAACAAAAACAAGAAAACAAGACACCTGCTTCACAAAATTAGAAATGAGATGAACAAATTAGACATGAAATACAGAATGAGAATCATGCACATTAGTAACTCCTAGATGAGGCCGTCGTGCCGGTGTGGTGAAATTAGGGGAAAGATTATATGTTCTTTTACATTTAACAACGTCAAACAGATTGTCATGTGGCTCGCTGACGGGCATGTCACCACCATTTTTTAAAGCAGATATGGCATTTCTAACCTGTGTGTTTGGGACTGTGGACATTGGAATGTTCAAACTGGCTAAGGTTGACAAAAACGTCTTCCAACCAGCGGGCCTCGATTCATTTGAGACATTGTGAGACGCAGTAACGCTTTTGATTAGATCGTATACATGAGACCCTCTAATGGTGTGATTATTTATAGTAACTTCGCCCTGAGCATTCCACGTGATTATGCCTGAAGCACAGCTCAATGTCTCCAAAATCTGTTCAGCATTTTTTCGACTTCGTATATGTTTCAAAACATTTGCAGTTACTGTATGCACCACATTATCGGTGCCACCATCGGAGGACGATGTCTCCGTGTCAGCGGTAATGTCATTACTCGGGGCGGGGGGCATAGACAACGTTAAAACAGATTTCTCTTGTGCATCCTTTCTCACCAATGAGAGGTATCGCTGTAAAATATTCCTGTATTTTTTAGCTTTCTCACTCACGTCCATGTTAGCAATGCCCAGGATTTCGGACATCTCCTAATCAAGATCAGTTTGTGCTAGTCTACTGATGGAGGTCTCAGAATGTTGGTGTTTAAGTTTGTCAAGCTGTTGTTGAGGCACGAGGTACATCTTTTGAGCGTAATCCATCTACGATTTTCGTCCAAACAGATCGTCCAAAATGATGGGGAGTGCTGCGCCTAGGAGGGGCAGTAGAAAACCACCTCTCTGCTGCGTAATCGCTTTTATTTTTCTTTTCGCATTCACTTTTTTGTCCGCCACTAGTCTTACGATATACTTTTTCTTTTTAAGTTGTCTGTATTGATTTGTAGTAAGTGGTATGTTACCTTTAAGCACATTAAGCGCTATCTCATAGAGAGCGTTAATAAAGTCCGGTCCTGCTTTTGCTATTATAGCCTCTCTCATGCGGGGCCTTGCTTTAAAAAACAGTTCCAGGAGAGCATGATTCCGCTTTATACACGATGACATGATTTACTTCACACCTTTTTTCGGTACATAGACAACGGGGTGGTCTGTGAGCAAATCGGTTCTGAGTCTTAGATGATCGGGTGTTTTTGATTTATAGTCAATTAGCAGATAACCGAATGACGGTCTAGTAGCGTCATTAAAAGCATCAAGAAAAAATTGACTATTTCAGGGAATCAGGAATCAGGAATCAGGATATATTTATTGCCATTGTCAATGAACAAATTCACAACGTAGGAACGTGACTTGGTGACAGATGTGACATGAGAGACATGCATAAAGAGCACCGGCCACCGGGGCGGCTTGCTTTCGCACAGCGCCTACTCGGGAACTTGAACTCTTAGAAAATGAAGAAGCAGTTAGCATACAATGATAAACAAGTTAAAACAACACATTTGAGTACATTACACGAGGTCAACGTGATGGATATTTTCAGTGGATGTTGGGGCAGGGGCCACAAACAAGATAACACAAAGATTAGGATGTGGGATGTGCAGACGGTGAGTGAAGGCCAAATCTTGTTTTGTGTAAGTGTCTGCGTCTTCAGCACGGCCTTGAACGCCTGTAGCTCCCAGCCCGGGCCAGATAAGGAAAGGGGAGAGAGAGTACAGGGGCACAGCAGCGAAAAGGGAAATAAGTACTTTAATACATTTTGTTGATCAATGATTTACGATCAAATAGTCCAATCGTTTCTGGTCCTCTGTGTGCGATCAGCTTGATTTATTGAGTTACTCCGTCCGACAGCGAAAAGTTCCCATTTCCTTGATTGAATCCCCAAAGTCTTTTGCATCTCCATGGTCCGAAATAAGATGTTACGTTCAGATCAGTGAGTTGCACCGTGCCGTGCTCAAGTCTCTGTTCGAGTCCTTTCATTCTTTCACTCAATCCAAAAACTTTTCATGTTGATGTCAGACAGTTGTTGGGAGAATTTTTCTGTCTTCCATTTTTTTTTTTCCGATAGACCAAGGCGACTCCGACCCAATTAGGAGGAATCCTGCTATCATAAATCCAAATACAAATAGGTCCTCCACATCTTCAATGAGCAAGGGCTCGATGCATAGAACCTGCCAGTTCTTCCATATAGTCCCGAACGTACCCCGCTGAGGACGTCAGCGAAGGTTGCTTCTCCCGGGGAAGAAGGTTGCTTCTCCCGGGAAGCTTTTCTCTGGGAAAAAACTTTATCCAATGCACTCAGAGACCAATCAATTAGATTCATTATTTCGGAGAACAACAGGTGATCCAGCGCACTGTGATTTAGAGAGAGAAAAAAAATAAAAAATAAAAAAAACACAACGAGAGAGAGGCAAAAGTAGCAGGCAGCAGCGGGAGCAGGAGAAAACACTGTCCGCACAGGAGGAGGAGTGGACAAGAAGTATTTCCAGGAAACATTTGTCTACCGAGGAGTGAAATTTGATAATTTATCTCTAGGATTTTTAAAAAGAACTAAATAATTTGTGTTTAGACTAATGGTGTGGCTTGATTTCCCCTGAGCACATAAATTCTGACTAGATATATACAACTTAAATTTCTGTGATGAACATATTTTGTAAACACATTTTGAACCTCGACATTATTGGACGCGTTGTTCATTAAATCATCAATAATCAGTAGATTATTTTGGATGGTGGGAGAGTTTATCGTCTGAGAGTGTCTCAGGCAGACCTTTCGATGAATTTAATGTTGTGTATTTGAGAAGTCGGTCGTACAGAGGTTGCCAGCATGCATATATGTACACACGGACCGGCCTCCTGCTGGTGCCCAGAGTCAGGACTAAACATGGGGAATGTGCGTTTCAGTTTTATGCAGCTAAAATCTGAAACAGTCTTCCAGAGGATGTGAGACAGGTTCTACTCTGGCAATGTTCAAATCTAAACTAAAAGCTGTTTTGTTTGGCTGTGCATATGACTGAAATGCTTTTCTTTGCACTCTTCTCTTTTATGTCTTGAACTAAGATTGTGATTTCTGCCATGTCTTTGTGATTTTAATGTATTTTTTCCTGTTGTGAAGCACTTTGAATTGCCTTGTGTACGAATTGTGCTCTACAAATAAACTTGCCTTGCCTTGCCTTGCCTTACACAATATTCACGATGGGTTGTGAAATAATCCTAGACGCATTTTCGATAGCGTCCTTGACAAAAAAGTCTTCCCACAGCTGGAAGCCGGAAACAACGCAGCTAAAGGGGTGAACTAATCTATGATCAAAACTATCTCCTTCATAGGCCATAAGGCTCCGTGCGATAATCGCCCAACGCGCCTTTTGTTGTAAACAACTTTCACTTTCTTCACAACCATCCGATTTCTCAGCTGGAAACGCTTCTTATCCCTGACAATCGTGTCCACTACAGCAGTCAGATGTGTGTCTGCCTGTCGGTTAACCACAAAAGCATCGACTAGGCCCTTCAGTGACGAGTGCTGAGTTTCTAACGTTAAGACTCACACCCTTACACACATGACTTTCTCCTAAAGCCGTTTTGTAAGCATAACACTTTGGCCCTCCCGAAACAAACTCGACCATGTGGTCTCCTAGTGTGAGCTCGTCTGTCAAATCACCCAGGTATGGCCCTGTGGGCAGGCACCATTCACCATCACGTGATGTGAAAATGACCGAATCTGTGTCACATTACAACACACGCTCCTGTAGTTTGTCTAAAAGACTGTACAACTCCAAACGCGCGTACGCTGTAGTCATAGCACCTATAAAGATGTTCACATTCTTTACAGCAGCCCCCACACCCCCCGCAGGGCGCCACTGCACCAGCGCTATGTCGTCCGAAATGAAGAAGAACTACTGACGTCGTAATGATCGGAGAACATCAACTGAACAAATCTTTCTGGTTTTGTTATTAATTCAGTGGTTGGCAGATTAGCCCTTAGGCAGAAACGCCCCCATAAAAAATTACTGTAGCTTTTGCTTAAATTACACGATTTTGTCCGCCTCCAGTAAAATCCCCTCCCGCACGTAATAATCGTCAATGTATTTTTTTTCGTCTTCGGGCGTTACCACGTGTGTGCGATATCGACTGACCTCCTGTTTGCTTTTTAAAAACTTTTTTACATAGCCTGAGAACAAATCAGCAGACTTTTTAGGGAAATGCCAGACCTCGTCAATCTTTATTACTTTGTAGTCTTTCTCTATCGCTTTTTGGAGCTCCGGTGTGGCCCACGTTGTCAATAATTGCCTTTCTCGATCAGTGTGATTGCAGGAGCTTGTCTGATTGAGCTCCTCCGGCCACGTTCTACACAGAGGGAACATCAGCTTGTTGTGACATCTGTAGGGTAGAACAGGATGGTAGAGAACTCTAGGGGGCAGCATTGTGCATTTGACAAAACCGAAATAATTTTGAATTGGCTCAAAATCCCCCAGTACCACGATAGGATGTCCTATTGGATAGTCACACTTACTCTGCACAGACGGATACAAACTTGTGAAATCCACATAACGACCTGTCTCTCCATCTTCCATAATGTGGTACAGCTTGAACGCATTAGTACGACCCCCAAAAAGAGCATCACAGGGGTTCAAACGCGCAGGTTTTTCATATTCTGCCAAGAAAGCCTGCACATCGATGTCTGTTCTCATCAAGGCTTCCCATTCACACTCCCACATAACGACTACAGTCATTCCGTAGACTACCCTGAGAGCGTGTATTTTATTCAGAGCCTGTTGGTGCAGATCGGCGTATTTTTTTTTGGAGACTGGGTTAGTGTCGCCTCCCGGGTAACAACGGGGATCACCATGGACGAAACATCCCAAGTATTCATAGCAAGTGTTTGTGGAATAATCAAAACCGTCTACAAAATACTTCCCAACCCGATGCTCACCACCGTGCAGAGCGTGTTGGATGACACAATTTGATGATTTCGCCACATACTCCAACCATCTTATAGACTCATCTGAGTAGCTCTTATTTTGATTAGTGTAACATCCATCATAAGTCAGAGCCAGGGTGTCCGGTGTTAGAAACAACGTCTTAAAAATGCCCATACAAGCCCCCGCTGTGGTTGTGAACGCAAAGGGGTCAACTCCAATGTTTTCCAGGGTGATTTTTCGATAAGTCAAACAGGCTTTACGAAGCACATCAACATCATTAATGCAATAATGCGCCATTTCAGCGTTTAAATCAAATACACCATCTTTAACAGTGATGTACCAGTCCATGAATTTGGCTTTGTTGCTCTGATTCATGCTGTCAAAGCCATAATACAAGGGGTCGGGGTACTTTCCCACATAGTTTTCATTCTCTCTCGTGTTGAACCTGAAGAAATATGCCCAGTTCTATTTAACTCGGACATCTGCGTGTTCAGAAACTGGAAGAGGAGAGAAAGTCAACAAGATCTACTCTATCAGTTACTAATACATACCAGCTATAGATGACCAAAGATTCATGAGTTTCATTACGCATTCTTTTATTCTCCTAACAAAGTCATCTATACAGACGTCTGGACTTCCGGGTGCCTAACACTCGTTACTCCGCGTCTTCATAGTCCGGAGAGTAACGGGACAGCCACAGTTTGCCAGTATTATAAGACACAGAAAATGAATATGCATGAGCCTACAGGAAGTCCGTGTGGTAGGGCTGTGATTGGCTCCTTGCCAATCTGACCTCCACCATGGTCTCCACCTTTTTCTCTTTGTCTGCTCGTGTAACCTGAGACTGGTCAAACCTTGGGTCAGAGTGGAAAAATACAGCACCCACAGACCAAAGAGCAAGCATAACATTGTATAATAGTGAATATATGTTCAATGCATTGTACAATGGCGAATATATGATCGATGCATAATATGTAGTTCTCTTCAGTCCCCTTCTGAGGTCAAGGACCTCACACAACCGACAGAGGAGTAATCTGAAAAATCCTGAAAAACAAAGCATAGAAAACACACCAAACATAATCATCTAGAAAATTTTACCCGACGATAAACTAAAAGTGTGTCATCCAATCCTCATTCAATGCCTCCCGAGCTTTCTGGGTGAAGACATCTTCTTCGCCCCCTTCAGGCATCATCCTCAAACCTGATTCTAGATCATTGGAATTGCCTTCTACATTCACAAATACTCAGTGGTTGGCTGCTCAGGGCTTTAGAGACCATGCTTCTGAGGAGAGGAAAACAACAAAACACAAAACAAAACACCAAAACAGTAACAAAATAACACCTATAACGAGAAAACCTTCTGAAGGATTTATCGGTTTTCCAACTATTTTAATTGTGCATATTGGGCATAGGACTCGCAACCTGCTAGAGTGGTATAATTTAGTCGCCCGTAAATACTTTGCCATAATAAACAGATTGTTTCTTTGGGTCGAGACAGGAATCGCCACTGAAAGTGGGCATCTCCCTCGGAGTGGTGGGGTCTGAAGGAACAGACCCAACAGGGACTTGTGTCGCATTTGCAGTTATTTTAGCTAATTCTAACCCCCCCCATTTGTTGTTTACCAACATGATGCTCTTTAATAAGTGGTCGTCGCCGTCCTCAGATCCATTTCCTTCTGAAAGAGACATATTAAGCATTAGACACATTATAAACCATTGTTTCAGGGCACATTTCTCCGTTTTCCTTTTTAACACTGAAAGTCTTCTTTGCCCTTTTCTCTCGTACATAATTTGCCCCAAGTTAATGCATATCGTGAGGAAACCTGAGTTTTCATCTGAACCATCGGATTCCCTCCTTCATTACAATAAATCACAGTCTTTGTGCCGTCATTCATCTTCCCACCCCTTCAGTAGGCGCCTTTGGACCTACTTTATCATAACAAGGTTTTGAGTGGGACCACTGATACCCAGTTATCCTCATAAAGGAAAGCTTGAGGTTGATCATTTCCAAAAGCTTAAATCAATGAGTCTATTGTGCAGGACAGACTGTCTGCAGTCGTCATTAAGCATTGCAAGTTCCCACGGAGTCGTGGTCCAGTAAGTAGTTCAGGTACAGTCCGCAATGAATGCGCTTGTCCTGCAGGAAGTGAGTCCATTAAGGACTGCAAAGAGTGCCCAGATTTTCAGTGGACATCCACAAAAGACCAGATTCAGAATATAACTAAGTTCATGCTCCGAAAGAGTGAAAGCTTTGATCCATCAATCAATGTTGCAAGAGAGTTTGATATGACTGGATCATTTTGTAGAATAGGTAAAGCATCAGGAGTGTTGATCATAAAAGGATCCAATAGGGTGGACACACAGAGAATAACTGACCTTTGTCCTGTCCTGTCTTTTGCCATAGAACCCATGTCCTGAGTTACAATGTGATGGAAGTGTCAAAAATGAGACGGTTTGGTGTAGTCTGGGATGGCTAAGTCAGCACAAGGTGGCGAGTGCCTTCTTTTATAGTCAGTGAAAGCTTGGTCAGCTTCCTGAGTCAGTCACAGTCGTGCTTGTAGTTCTCTGACGCCAGCTTTGCTTAATGATTGCCCTCAGTGGTGCAGTCTCACCAGTGGTAGTCAGGGACATGATAGTGAGAATAGTTAGCCAATCCTAATAAAAGAGAGTAGATTTTTAACTGTTTCTGGTCTGGGAGCGTTCAAAATCGATTGTTTCTGGCTTGGAGTAGGTTTCACACAACCAGCCGAAATAATTTTCCCCAAAAATGTAACTTGTTGTGTCTATCAGCATTGTAGCTTCTTTTAGAGACTTTAAATCCATGTTCAATCACAGGCAGACAGAACACGACAAGTCATTTGCAAAGCAATCTGCTGCTGAAGCGGAACCAACGAGAAGTGTCGTCATGTATCGAACCACACAGAACCAAGAAGCACGTCAATATTTTTCAAACATTCCTTAAGAACCTGATTGAAAATGCCGGCCGAGTTTTTTGTGGCCTTGCGGCAAAACTTTGTACTGGAGTTTTGACCCCACCATGAGTGAAAGCAAATTGATATCTGCACTCAAGAGCCAACGGGATTGTAAAGAAGGCTTGAGTCAGATCAAATAACTGTGAAGAATTGCATTTCAGGTTCTAGAACAGAGAGACACTTGTGTGGGTCCGGCACCGGTAGCAAGGGAGTTGTTGTGACGTCGTTAAACATGTGATCCTGGTTGTACTTCCAAAAGTGACAGGTTTCACTGTAGTAACATTTACCAATATCAGCAGGGCCCTAGGCCCAAAGGGATTGTGGAAAATTTGTTGAGCATTTCTTCAGAGCACTCATTGTCCGTCAGCTCTCTGCCATGTGATCTGGAATATAACTCCTCCTCAGCCACCACCCGTGTCTGTTGTTTTGTCAATTAGAATCTTGTAAGCCTTTGTAGAATGGCTGTAATCGAACGCCCTCTACTTGTGTTTGTCCCCCAATCGACAGTTTGATTCAGCTTGTATGTCAATGGTCCTAATTCTCGTGCCTCGTGTCCTGGACCAAGGAAAAGTGAAAATATGTGGGTCTGTCAGTGAATCTCTTTTGTAATATGGCTTCAAATCATCAGGCAAAATAACTGGGGCAACAAACTCCTGATTCATGAACATAAAAATGAGTAGATGTAATTGTGTATAAATATTCCCTTCTAACATGTGAGGTATCTGTTCGGGACAGACTTTTTTCTGTTTGTCACTTAAATAAGGAAAGGGGTCAAGGAAACAGATGGTATCCTGTTTGCTGTTTATAGTACTGGGTGGCTGGGGCCTAAAAGTCTGGTCAGCATAAGGGGAGGTCAAAGGGCAGGCCAAAGAAGGATCGGCCTTTTGTTTAAACAAGGTTGGCTTCAGCTATAAAGACTCATGCAAAACTGGAGATTCGGGGAGAACTCCATTTCTGGCACCGAGGAGCTCCCAGGCAATGTCGGCTTGTCTGTATTGATGCTTGTTCTGTGAATAAACATCTTTGAAAAGACAGAAGCCAGTATCACGCGAGTTTTCTTCTGCTACTCAACCACTCGGAACAACACATTGAGAAACCACACATGTTCATTGAAGTCTACTTGGTATTGTAAATCTGTGTTGCGGTCATAAAAGAGTGTAACATGTAATGGGTCAGCAGGAGGAGCATATGGATGTGACATCATGAACCATGGCTTCCATTGAAGCATTTTGGCATATAGTCGCGTTCAGTTCAAGTGTTCCTGGTTCTAACAGTCCCCAGTAAATGGTCACACAGGGAGGATCTGTCAAATCTGCTGTGGCCAGAAAGAGTCCAGGTGTTCGTAGAATGAGTGCACTTGATGGAATGTCCTTTTGGCCAAGACACAATCATGTTGTCAGGGGTGCAATGGATTGTGGCACCAGTGGCTTGTAGAATGTCTCTTCCCAGTAAATTTACTGGAGTTTGCGGTGAGTGAATTAATCTCGTTCGAATCCACTGTCCAGCGTTCTGTCCACCACGGTTCAAGGGAGGACGACTTCGTCCCTGTCCTCCTCTATTTCCAAAGTCTCTCTGTTGTTGGAGGACCTCGATTTTGACTGTGTTGGGCAAGCACGAGCCCAATGCTCTGGACTCCCGCAGATGTAACAAACGTTGAAGGACTGTTGTTGGTTATACTGTGGATTGTATTGTTGTCCATAGTTTCCTCTTCCTGCTCATCTGCCTCCCTCTAAAGTAGCCTCTGTTTGCTCCTTGGTTACTGATGTACTTGGACGTGTGTGTGAGGGGATGTAAGAGACCCTAAGGGCTGAGGAGGTGTCGCGTATAAGACGCTTGCAGGGTGTAGGGGTCTCTGAGAGTGTGGTGTATGATTTGTGAATCAGCCGTTGTTGCCATCATTTGAGTTTTAAACTTTTGTATCATTATGGTTTTAATTGAGGTCTGGGAGTGCATCTAGAAGCTCTTTTTAAAAGAGGCAAGTGGTTTGTGCATGGAGCTGACATATTTTTGAATGCAAGCTTTCCATGTTTGTGTTGGGACAGTTACCAGGTGAGAATAATGGGAAGCTCGGTGTGTGGCTGAGGTGGAGGACATCTGGCCTCCACGCTGAACCAGAAAAGCAGCAGAATGTGTACATAGTAATGCTATTTATTCTTTATTTTATTTTTTCTAGTAATTCTTTAATTATTAAAATTGTTTCTTAATGCATTACACTTTTATTGATTGAATATATGTAGTTTATTGGTATTATTGCTCAGTGGTTTTATGTTGCAGCTTAACGCCGAGGACAAGTTCCTATGTTTGTGAATTTTTTTCATTGACAGTGGGCAAAAAAAAATTAAACTTCTTTTTCTGATTCCCTGAGCAATTAATCGATCAAATGGGTCTTAACCAGTGTGGCAGCCATATCCATATCTCTCCAAATTCCTCTTGCTACATGATGCCGGAGCGCGACCTCTGCTAGCAGGGCTTTTCACGTCTCCTACTGCTAATTTCGCATTTGCAAGGTTCGCATTTTGACCGCCTCAAACCAAGCTCATTCCTTCTTAGTTGGAGCATTGGAAGTTTATGCTTTCAATAGTGCCAGTTCTGCACAGGACAATGGTGTATAGGTCTCCTCAGCATTCCGTCGTTGTCTGCCTGTCCCGATTGGAACCAATGGGTAGACACGCCGCCCATGATGTTTCACTTCTGTGGGGGGAAAGTCCCTTAATAATCATTGTTGTTGGCTATTTGTAAGTCCTTGAGTTTAACTTTATTTTTTTCGCCGTCTTTGAGTCCTTCTGTTCCAGTCCTCGTCACTCTTGTCTTCACACTCGTTTTATTTTAGCTAAGTCCGCAGGCTAATGTACTTTCGTTCCCAGATAATTTCAAAAGTGTCTGTCTAGCCTCATGAGATTCTAGCATTATCTGTGTCTTCCTCTTCCACTATTTGAGTCATCTGTAGATTTTATGTAACTTCATCCATCATGTTTTTATACTGCAACACAACTTCTTTATGTGACCCGCTGCAGTTTGTCCCGTAGCAGCGGCTGCGTAAAAGCGTTGTTTATATTCTGTCAATGTTTGCTTCGTCCAACGCAATTGTGTCTCTGTTCCACTGATTTGATGTAGAGCTGCTTGTTTCCGTTCTAAACAGTCTATGTCAGTTGCGGGTATACGCCACTAGACGGGCGCGATTGTATCATTGATCCATATGCGGAGGGGCCGATGGTAAAGGGGCCTTGGCCTCTGCCTCCAGTGACGGAGCTGGCTCCTCCTACCGTGGGTTGGTACGAAAATCGCGTCTCTCTTTGTTCCGTTCACCGTGGCAGCCCTCCCAGGATCTGTTTAGCATGTTTCCGCATTTTTAACTACTTACTTCTTTGTCTTGGGGGGTGAAGCCTTCTCGTTTCACCTCTGTGAGGCCTTTTCAATCCATTTTGAGTTCGCTCCGCGCACAGAACTTTCAGCGCACATTTCCTCGTCTCCGCGCACTGCACAGAAACAAACTCAAATCCACTTTCAATTTGCCTTTTTGTAACTTCTTAACTCTTTTGAGCTTCGAGAGCGGATTTCTCCTCTCCATACTTACTTAACCCACTTTTCACAGTCTTATTTTTTTTTTCCCGCCATTTTTCCTTTGTTCTTAAGTTTCACTTACCGTGACGTCACGCACGCACCGTCACGTGTGCGCGCCTTCACGTCGCGCCCGAGCGCTTACACTCGCGTCTTCACCTCCCCGCCTTTTTTCGCGACATGTTCTTTGTCCCACTTTTACACTATTTAACCATTTAACAAATTTATGTAGTACATATTCCTGATTAACCCTGGTCTAGACAATACTGGAGACTAAATGAATACGGAGGGCCTCAACCTACGCATATTATGTCCCAGACGTATAGGGCTCTTACCACGCGTAGCCTTTTTAAGAGTTTCAAGCGGTAACCTTCAATTCGTCTACGGCCACCCAGTAACGTTTTATTATATCCAGCAGCGTCCGTATTCCGAGGTTTCTCCCACGCATCACCAAAGGGCTTTTAAAGAATTAAATATTCAGCGTGTTAGTATATTTATCCATTTCATTACTTTTCTTCTCATTTCATTTCTTTCTTCTCTTCCTTCTCTTTCTTCTCTTTCTTCTCTTTCTATATAAACTATTTATTCCGTTTACTTATTAAATTTGGTTTTTTAATATTATTTGACCATAAAAAACTTTATTTAAATTTTTTGATAAAAAAAAAAAATTTTAAAAAAAAAAAAAAAAATTAAAAAAAAAAAAAAAAAAAAAAAAAATTTGTTATGTAAAAATCTATTTAGGAACGTTTCGCCTCCCTGCTTCATTCCACCATTCAATTTACAGATTTAGCTTAAAACCAACAGATTCCAGCAGTCTTTTCCCTATAACTAAATTTGCGCAAGTTAGCCAATAGACATACTTTGAAAACTCTAAATAAAGTGAGGGAATCAAAAATGTCTTACCTTTAAACTAGGAGGCGCGCCCTGGAAAAAGTTGTGTTTCCGCCGTGGGATGAAGTGTGGTATGTCTACCGGCAATGTGTCCAGTGGAACGGAACGCCGCCGTTCCCCTGGTGTGAGCACGAACCTCTTCTCCGTGTCTCTGGTTGTTGACAGCTTCTCACGCCCCTTCAGCAACGATCTCGGGGTCACCAATTTGAAGAAATATGCTCCAGTTTATTTAACTCGGACAGTCTGCGTGTTCAAAACTGGAAAAAAAAAAAAAAAATGAGAGTGAAAGTCAACAAGAGTCTACTCTATCAGTTACTAATAACATACCAGCTATAGATGACCACAGATTCATGAGTTTCATTACGCATTCTTTTATTCTCCTAACTAAAGTCAGCTATACAGACGTCTGGACTTCTGGGTGCCTAACACTCGTTACTTGCGTCTTCATAGTCCGGAGAGTGCACGGGCAGCCACAGTTTGCCAGTATTATAGACACAGAAAATGAATATGCATGAGCCTACAGGAAGTCCGTTGTGGGGCTGTGATTGGCCCCGTGCCAATCTGACCTCCACCATGGTCTCTCACCTTTTTCTCTTTGTCTGCTCGTGTAACCTGAGACTGGTCAAACCTTGGGTCAAGAGTGGAAAATACAGCACACGAAAAATACAGCACCACAGACCAAAGAGCAGCATAACATTGTATAATAGTGAATACAAGATCAATGCATTGTATAATGGCGAATATATGATCGATGCATAATATGTAGTTCTCTTCAAACCTGTGTGGGAAGTATCCTTTTTGAGCCCTCAAAATTTAGCGAGTTTGGGGTTTTCGACAATGCCATAGGCATAAAGTTGAATGAGTCAATCCATCTCTGTTTGTAATGCGTGTCTATCTTTATAAGAATGTTGTTGCCTTTAACAATTAGCCCCGGTGTTAGCCCCTGCGATACCAAATACTCCAGAATTAAGTATCCATCAAAACGCCCAGAGTTGTGCGCGATAAAAGTATAATCTTGATACTTTTTTTGTTTAAAACGTTTAATAAAAGTTTAACGCAGTCTAGTGAGGAGAAACAATATTTAGTACCGTCTAGGTCCATCTTGCATATAAATACAGCCTCGTGTTTACCGTCATGATATTGTGTTTCACAGTCAAAAAATACATATTTGTCGCTCTGTGTTTGTTTTTCGAGGGGCTGTATGTAGCATTGATGAGCGGATTTACCACCAGTCATGCTCTCTCGGCAATGCGCACATTTTTCAACTACACATCTGTGCTTCGTTTTTTTAGTAACGGTATACTGAGAATGACATTTTTCACAGGTATCTAACGGTGTCACAAGGTACTTTATTGTGGACAGCATCAGCTCGCTTGTGGCGTGTGTAACAACCGCGCAATTTACATATGCGTTTACAATCCGTACATTTGATTGTTTTACCGAGCCTCTCCTCACAACGGGTGAAACAAACGTTACATAGGTTTTTACAGACGTGGCCTAGGGGGTTGTTGTATACTTTAATACAAAATTCGCATACATTCTCGTTGCCGAAAAAGGCCTTCTTGTTTATTACTAAATAGTAATGGTTTTCGTGTAAGTAGAGACAGATTGTGCGCTCGTGCGGACAGTCGCTTGTTTCAAAACGTTGTAAACATTTGTTTTTAGCATTGTGATGAAATATCACAATCTTAACATTCAAATATCTTTCGAATAGTGACACATCCCCCAACTTTACGGGTATGTCATGATCAAAACCTGCTGCAGTCTGCAGTTGTCTGGCTTTTTCACACAATTCATCGTGTCTCACCGCGGGGTGCTTAGATTTGATAACGCACATGCTAAAACACAACGCATCGTCAATGTTCCCAGGGTCATATAGAAATTTTCCTTTCTTATGAATAATCGCATCGTAGGGAACGGAGGCTAATTTGAGACGTTGGCCGCCGCTCTCGTTCTGCGCGACGGTGACTACGAATTCTAA
The DNA here is from genome assembly GCA_015082035.1 of Chaenogobius annularis. Lineage (NCBI taxonomy): Eukaryota > Metazoa > Chordata > Actinopteri > Gobiiformes > Gobiidae > Chaenogobius > Chaenogobius annularis. The sequence continues at coordinate 1,225,633 of BJKM01000111.1, read as the reverse complement.
TTCAGCCTCAGTCATAGATTCGTCGTTGCTCTGCAGAACTTTTTCAATCTCCTCTAGAAAAAGGTCTGTGTCATATTGTAGGAAATAATTACGCCTTGTTATTTCCTGGCGGGTTCACGCATCGGGGAAGAGACAACCGGAGACGTCCGAGTTTAAGTTTACAAAATTTTATTCGCCTTAATACAAAGTTTCTAAGAAATGTGCTTACAGATCAACCTGGGTTCCTGTTCCTTTTACCTGCACCACACACAACTCATGTGCTTTACGTACAGAGGAACAAGAGACAAAGGAAATTCGACTACACAACAGTTTTATAGCACAGAGGGGGTCGTTCCTCCTCCTTAGTGTGGGGGTCGAGTCCGCTGCTGGGCTTAGTCTGGTTACGATCCTGGTCTCGGTCCTTTGCCCTGATATGGAGTTCTTATCTCTCTTCTGTTATCTCTGCTCCGAAGACCTGTGGAGGAGAGAATCTGCAGACACAGAAATACAAACACAACAGGGCCCTCACCCTGTGCTAAACACACATCAGCTTAACTTGACTAAACAATGAAATAACTTTATTATGCATTATCCTTCAATATCCATTACGCTAATCCAGTAAAACTTGGACATCCTCAGCCAGATCTGGCCCACGAAGTGTCACATTTAATACACTTCCAGGTTGCGACAAGTCTAATGCATCATGTATCACGCTTGTGAGGGTTTCGTGCACACGTTGTGGGATCAGAACAGGGTCTTCTACGGGGATATTTCTAAAATCTACATTTCGTCATAATTCTATTGCATTAAAAGCGGGGATTGTCCTCACATTACTCTCAGGCCGGCCAGAACCAGATTGCACACCTATATCGACCGTCTGTGTCAGGACAGACCCTACATTCTCATCGGCATCAACTTCCGCGACGGCACCCCCAACGGTCAAATCAGTATCTCTAAAATCAACATCTAGAGTCATCGCTGACACATTAGCTCCATCGGTGTTTATTTCACAAACATCTTCCACGCAAGAATCAATATTTTCAACAATAAACGACTCCACGTTACCGGTAACATCAGCGTGTACATCGCAAAGACGGGTTGGACGGGGTTCGGCTTCATTAGTGTTATCCACCTCAATTTCGGTCCGTGTGTCAACAACAGAATCAATATTTTCAAAAAAACCCAGCATCAACAACACAATTGCTGGTAAAGGGACCGCTCTGTACATCCTCTTGCACATTCTCCCGATTAGTCAAAGCGACATTAGCATCAGGCTCACCACCGCGCGCTTTTGATGCACGTGTTTTACGTTTCTTACGATTTCTTAAAATTGTTTTCATGAGGATTCTTTTTCGGTTTTTTATACGCAACTTTTTAAAAAAACTTTTCAGTTCTAGAGTTTTACTCAAGAGCCGCTGGTATATATACGCTATAGCACATGTGTCAAACTCAAGGCCCGCGGGCCAGATGTGGCCCGCCAGACGTTTTCATCTGGCCCGCCGAACATTTCTAGTTTATAATTATTCATTTCCAATAGATATATCGCGTTTTTATCGCTAGAACTACAATTCCCACAATCCTTTGCAGCCTCGGCCCCTCCCCCGCGCTGCTCCCCCGCGGCCCCTCCCCCGCGCTGTGTGCTGCCAGCTCAAGTGCCGAGGGACAGCGACCAGCGACACTCATCGCAGCAGGTTTAAAAACAAGTCGAACACACCTGCAGCGATGACCTGTAGCGCTCTGCCCCAGGCCCCAGATCGTGCAGATCACGTGGGGAAACACGAGGAATAAAGAAAAGAGGCGGTTTTGTGGATGTTAGAGCTGTGCTAAAAGCGGCGCTAATGTGAAGCTAACAACAAGAAAAACAAACTTCTTTGCTGATAACTCTGTGAGACAGTATAACAGAGAGAAGCTGCTTTGAGCTCTCATTTGATTCACCACATGAATCATTTGTCACTAAAATAAGCTTAAACTGTAAAAATAGTGAGCTCATATTGAGTTTGTGCAGCAACATTAACATGTCTGTGATACAAACATTTCATATCAGAATCATCTCACACGTCCATGTTCCTGTTCCTGCTGCTGCTGCGTGAATATGGACTCAGTGTCCACATAGAACTATTACTAGGCTTATATAACAATTTGTTATATTTTGTATTGTTTTATTTTTTACATTATGTTCGGCCCGCGACCCAGCCTGAGCGTCGAAAAGCGGCCCCTGGCCCAAAATGAGTTTGACACCCCTACACACTACTATGACACACATCACAACAACCAATACAGTAATAAAATATATTTATTTATTTTTTAAAAAGAGAGAAAGAGAAAGAAATAATACGGTTACACAACCTCCCCGTCACTACCCCACACGTCCCTATATAAAAAAAAAAAAAAAAATTGAATAAAAATAATAATAATAATAGAGTGTAGTTATACATTCCTGCCACTATGCCATGCGCCCCCGGACATGATATTATATGACTACTCACGATCATTTAGGTCAATTGTGCCTTAATCTACCTCAGTGATTTTAGATCTGTCTTTATTGAAGATAAAGCAAAAGTCTATTCTGGAATTGATTGTATGTGGATTAGAAAAAGGGGTATATTGGCGTGCCCTAAGGTTCATCTTCCTCCTGATGTCAGTCAGTCCTATAATGTATTTTTATTCCTTGTTTACTTTAACAGTTGTTTTGAGACTACAGATGAAAAATTGCTTTTTGGCTAATTCTGGCATATTTACTGAAATATTTTATTAATAGGCACTGTCCCTGAAATGAATAAGTAAAATTAAAATAAATTGTATTCATTTACAGAACTTCTTGTTTCTCGTTCCTCCAGTGCCTCTGGAGTTCGACTCGTCTAATGTAGGTTGGATATGAAGATGACAATCGCTGCCACAGATGAGGGTTCCCTCAGAGTGGTTTACGATCAGGTCCATAATATCAGTATAGAAGGTGATATCGCCCCCTGGTGGAACATACACATTTAAAAGAGTGAAAACCTTTCCATTGATATTCCCTTTAACCAGCACACATCTGCCCTCTTTGTCTTTACATTCAAAACTCTGTTCGAAAACGATTCGGTTTAACTGCCCTTTTATGTTTGCCTCTGTGATGAAGAATAGGATTTTAATAGAAAACAAAATATTTTCAAATGTATCTGTTCTTTTTTCATTTGTGTTAAATGTTTTGATTGTTTGATTGGGTTTAACTGGGTTTAATGTAATCACCCATTGGGTTGATTGTATTCATTTTGCCATTGATAATTCTCGAATGCCTTTAAACTCTCTGGTCGAAGATACAAACACAAGAACCACAAAAACAGGAAACAGATGACAAAGTCTGATGTCAAAAACAAATAAATCACATCATTATCATCAGTCTCTTCAAAAGAACAGAAATGTGTCTCCATGTGACCACAGTCCGAACTCACATACTCCACCTACTGTTCAGTTCTCTGTGTTTTGCATCTTCCTGAGGAGCACTTCAGCCTCTCCTGGTGTTCTGAGCAAATGATTTTTACCTTTGTAAGTCACCAGAAGAGTCGATGGGAAAGAGAACCCAGTTCTCAGTTTTCTCACGATCGTTATGAAACCTCATTATCAAACCTTTTATCAGTTGCTGGTCTTGTTTTGTCCAGGCGATGCCCGAAATGAGCTCTGGAATCACCTTCTCCAGAAAACGTTCAGTATCATCTCCTTTCTCTCCCTCCGGTACCCCCCCAAGTCTGAGATTGTTCCTACGTGATCCGGACTCCAAATCCAGGCTCTTATCTTGTTTTTTGTCCTCATCAGCTGGGCCTGCACCACCTTCTCGGCTCTCAGTGTCTGCAGCGCATCTGTGTGGTCTGAAATACGCTGTAGAGCTTCATTGATGATGCGCTCCCTTTTCTCCCCCCGTTATCATGAGGGCCAACTGTTGTAGAGCCATCTCCTCACCTCCACCCAACCTGGCAAAGACCCGAAGCGGAACCCTGTCTTTCCGCTGCACTTGGCATGTTTCGCACGTTAGCCTTGTTAGCTTGTGAGGCGGGCAGTTTCCCAATGGGGCCGTGTGTCGGCAGCTTTGATTGTTTGGTTCCCGTTGCGTTACCAGACTTGAGTTTTCCCTGTTTGCTTATCTCTTGTTCGTCTTTTCTGGGATTATGTGGGTCAAACAGTGATTTTAAAACAAACTTCTGCAGCTGCGGAGGGAGTTTGTGTGTCCAGCTCATCGCGATAACCGAAAGTCACAAAACAGTTCCTTTCATAAAGTTGGATTTGAGATGTGGGCACATTAAACCTTTTTATAGTTCCAGTAGGCATAACTGCCTATCTATCTCAAAGTTCAAAGAAATATATAGAGCCAATATTCAGCGACATGTCATGTGATCCTGTCATTGTGATCTGTCATGTGTCATGTGATCATGTCATGTGATCATGTCGATCATGTCATGTGATCCTGCTGAGAACGGCCTTAGTCCCAGTGTAAGTGATCAATTTGTCGACTTGACCATGAACTCTCTGAAGTCCACTCTTGATGTTGCAGCTCCGCTAAAGCAGAAGGTCATTAGGCCAAAACGCGCCCCCCCATGGTACAATGAAGAACTGCGTTCACATAAACAAAGCGTTAGAAAATTAGAAAGACCCTTTTGTCGCTCCCAGACGGAGGAATCCCTTAAAGCATGGAAAATCTGCCTAATGTCCTATAAGCAGGCCCTGCGTAAGGCCCAAACCAGAGACTATTCAAATTTAATAGAAGTCAACAAAAATAACACTAGATTTCTTTTCAGCGCTGTAGCCAGGGTAACAAACTGTCACAGCGCAGTAGAGCCGTCACTCCCAGCTACTCTCAGCTCTAATGATTTTCTTCTATTTTTTAACGATGAAATAAAAAAACAATCAGAGATAAATTAGATGAAACTCCTCCCACTATTCGCCCTGAACAAGCCCAAGCTGTAAAACTATTGTCCCATAGAAAATCCATCAGTGACACTAGAAAGGTTCACTGCTGTTGATCAAGCAGAGAGAACTTCAGCCATTATGTCGTCTAGAACGTCATCTTGTGTTCTAGACCCGATTCCAAGCAGACTCCTCAAAGACATTCTCCCCCTAATTATAGATTCTATTCTTAATATAATAAATACTTGATTAGAAAGTGGTTCTGTTCCACAGTCCTTCAAACATGCAGTCATTAAACCGCTTCTGAAAAAGCCTAATCTTGATCCTGACCAGTTGATAAACTACAGACCTATTTCAAATCTACCCTTTGTCTCTAAAATCCTTGAAAGTGTTGTAGTTAAACAGCTTTGTCGCCAATCTACAGGACAATAACTTATTTGAAGTTTTCCAGTCAGGGTCCAGAGCCCCCCACAGCACTGAAACTGCACTAGTTAAAGTCACAAATGATTTGTTATTAGCTGCTGACGATGGACTGGTCTCAATCCTGGTTCTATTGGACCTCAGTGCAGCGTTCGACACCATCGACCACAACATTCTACTGCAGAGGTTAGAATCTGATGTAGGTTGTCAGAGGGACCGCCCTCAGCTGCTTTAAATCCTACCTATCGGATAGGTACCAGTTTGTTCATGTAAACCAGAGCTCCTCCCCCTGTTCTAAAGTAACCTACGGTGTGCCACAGGGGTCAGTACTCGGTCCAATTCTGTTTACTCTTTATATGCTGCCGTTAGGTCACATGATCAGAAAGCATTCACTTCCACTGCTCTGCAGATGACACACAGCTGTATTTATCAATGAAACCCGATCAGACCGATCAAGCAGACAGACTTGGTGCTTGTGTGAAGGATATAAAAACCTGGATGACACTTCATTATCTGCTTCTGAACCCTGAAAAAAACCCAGGTCATCGTACTAGGCCCTAATCATCTACAAGACGCTGTTATCTGAGCAGATAGTCCCACTGGACCAACGTCAGTGTGGCCTCCAGCTCCACTGGAAGAAACCTTGGAGTCTGATTTGACCAAGAGCTCTCATTCAAAGCACACATAAATCAAGCCTGTAAAACAGCCAATTTCCATCGGCCGTAATAGAGATCAAAATCTGAAAAATCTGGCCTAAAAGCGACGCTGAAAAACTTGTCCATGCCTTTGTAACATCTCGATTAGACTCCTGTAACTCCTGCTTGCAGCGTGCCCTGAAAAGCTCCATAAAAAGCTTTCAACTGGTTCAAAATGCAGCAGCAAGATTACGAACAGGAACTAAAAGAAGAGAGCACATTACGCCGGTGCTGGAGTCTCTTCACTGGCTCCCTGTCCAGTTTAGAATCACATTTAAAACTCCTCCTCCTGACTTACAAAGCCATAAATGACCTACGCCCCATCCTACCTCAAAGATGCTATAGGACCTTATCATCCAATCAGAGCACTTTGCTCTCAAAATGCTGGACTTCTGGTGGTCCCAAGGGTCTCTAACAAGCACAGTAGGAGGTAGAGCGTTTAGCTCCCAAGCTCCTGTGTTGTGGAATCAGCTTCCTGTCCATGTTAAAGAGGCCGACACAGTCTCCGACACAGTCTCTTCATTTAAGACCAGGCTTCAGACGTTCCTCTGTGAAATGGCTTATGGTCAGGCCAGTTAGGACCAGGAATAAAAACCTACAGTTCCAGCTCTGCTGCCCTAGGAGCAACTATACTGGGGGAAGTATGGCAGCTTGAGCACTATCCTCTGTTTCCTACTACTTTTCTATCAAACAATATTTAATATTTAATTTCACTTGCAATTTGTTCATCTCTTTTTCCTTCTTCTTCTCCCACTTCTCCTCGGGGAGTGGAGCAGGCACATCGAGGACCTGTGGATCCAGATGCTCGTCTCAGATGCTGGAGAAACGGTCTCTAAAGGGACTCCAGCGCGTGTGTGGTGGATGTGTGCGAACGGTTTGGGAAAGGACCCGCAACTTAGGATCATCAGCCTGAGATATTCATTATATGAAGACTTGCACGTTCCATCCTCCAAATACACGAGTCTCCTGCCACTTAAAATCTAGCATAACACGTCCAGCTCCACTGTCTCTCTAGTCTCTATATATCCACACCCGCGTCCTGTCCGTCCGAGGGAGTCGGATCTCTCCCCATTCACTGTGGAACTTCTCCAGGTTTCTACTAATTCAAAAAGAGGTTTGGTAGTTTTTCCTGGCCGAGAAGGAGGGTCTAAGCCTTAGACCCTCCTTCCTTAGAGTCTAAGGACAGGGGGGCTTGGAACATCTGTCTAAGGACACAGGGATGCTGGGACATTTCCAAGTCCCTATGAACATTGTTCATTTTGTTTATTTTGTTTTCCACTGTAGCCCCTCGAGACCAACTACTGTTGTGATTTTGGGCGTTACAAAAATAAATTGAATTGAATTGAAAAATTGAAAAGCAGCACTCAGATCTAACAGAATTAAGACTGAGGCTTTGCCCGCGTCAGTGTTCAGGTGGATGTCATTTGTCACCTTGACAACAGCAGTCTCAGTGCTGTGATGAGGTTAAAAAACCTGACTGGAAAACATCAAATGAACATTGAAATCACCTGTTATGACCAAACCATCAAAGTCTGTGCATACGACTGAAACATCTCAGTAAAATCATCAATAGAACTTTTGCTGCAGTGCTGAGGAGGCTTGTATAAAACAATGAGGAGAATGGATGAGACTGTTTTAGCTCAATTTTAAAGGCTACGTACTCAAATGTTGAAAACACCCCAAAGGACAACCTGTGGGTAACTATTTCATCTCTAACAAAAGCACACACACCTCCTCCCTTTTTGTTTTCTCGTGTTTTTCAGATTCAAACATAAAGTTGGGTGGAGCAGATTCTCTATTAGAACTAAATTTCCTGTGTTTTTGTCAAGCCATGTTTCAGTTAAAAACATAAAATCAAGATTATAAGAAGAAATAGAATTATTAATTAAGAATGATTTGTTACATAAGGATCTGACATTTAGCACAACAAGTTTCTGACTAGTTTCAGTGAGACTGGGCGTTATCTTTTTACAGGGAATATGAATCAAATTTCTCAGATTGGGGCAGTCTGACTCGCATTTTGTTTTCCCATCTGTGTGATGTTACTACAGAAATAACACTAGGGGGGGCTGTTTTTACACAGGGCCCCGCGTTGGTTTGATTTTTATTATGACGATAAGTCCCGACAACGCTGAGACCCAGTGCATCCTAGCTATGGGAGATACCAGGTGAAAGGCGGGGGGGAATCGGTGGGGGGGCTTTTGTTTGTGTAGCGGGAGCCGGTGAGAGTTTGGGACCAGGTGAAAGGTGGGGGGGTTTAGGTGGGGTGATTTTTGTCTGTGTAGCAACAGTCAGGGGAGAGTTCATCATCGTTGATATCAGAACTCTTGATAAATTAGGCGTGAGTGGAGCCATCTTAATGCCTGATTTGGTCAGATCAATATATCTGGCTGATGGAGCAGGAATTCTTCTCTCATTCCTCTCTTCTCTAACTATCTCCAGGCCCAGTCCAATGCCTCAGAGCGTGGAGCAGGTTCTCTGTCAGCACCCTCACTCCACCTCTACAGAGGTGTCGGGCCATTTCTCTTAAACAGGTCCTCTCGTTTCCAGAACTTCCAGTATGTATAATTATCCACATCCAACCTGAACAACATGTCTATTTTTAAACCTTGTTAACAGGAACTGCTGGGACCTTTCAGTTGTTCAGTAAAGGCACTTCATTTTTTTATTCTGTGCAGGTGTGTGGACCTAAAGTCTGGTAATCGTACTTTCGTGTGTTAAATACATTTGATCTCATGATCCAGAGCCAGGTTTGATTGATCTGGAGAAGTAAAAACACCCAAATGTTCAAACAGTTGAACAAACAGATCGTGTCAAGTGTAGATTGTTTTATTTAATGACAGTGGGGTTATTTTAGACTTCAAAATAATATTACTCAAGTAAAAGTACAAAGTTATGGTCCAAGAAATGAGGCAAGTCAGAGTCAAAAGGTAATTAGTGGAAGCTAATGAATAAAATAAAGTTTGATGTATTTTTAAGGACGAAACATTACCAATTTATTAGACAATCAAAAAACAATTCCCAGTGTTACAATCGATGGAACATAAAATTGCCTGCTGCAGATGATGTTCTATTATATTTGACCAAACCGGACATTTCCACACCCAAAGTGATGCATTTTATTTAAATCCTCCCTGCTCTGCTCTGACGTCTGTAGTCATCAAGTCATTTGAACGCCTAGTCTTGCCCCACCTCAAGTCCTTCACCTCCTCCCTGCTGGACCTCCTGCTGGACCCCCTGCTAGACCTCCTGCTGGACCCCCTGCAGTTCGCCTACAGAGCCAACAGGTCTGTAGACGACGCCATCAACCTGACACTCCACTTCATCCTGCAGCATCTGGACTCCCCGGGAACCTACGCCGGGATCCTGTTTGTGGACTTCAGCTCTTCATCAACACCATCCTCCCTGCTCTGCTCTAGGACAAGCTCTCCCAGCTCAACGTGCCCGACTCCACCTGCAAGGGGCGCACTGACTTCTTGACGGATCGGAGGCAGTGCGTGCGGCTGCTGGGAAGAATGTCTCAGACACTCGGACTATCAGCACAGGAGCTCCACAGGGCTGTGTACTTTCCCCTCTGCTCTTCTCCCTGTACACAAACTGCTGCACCTCCAGCCACAACGACACCACCCTCATCGGGCTCATCTCGGACGGGGATGAGTCTGTCTACAGGAGGGAGGTGGTCCGGCTGGGGTCCTGGTGCAGCGGTAACAACCTGGCGTTCAACGCCCAGAAGACAGTGGAGATGATCGTGGACTTCAGGAAAGTCATAGCCCCCAGCCCCCCCTCGTCACGACAGACTCCCCCAGCACCACCGTGGACTCCTTCCGCTTCCTGGGCACCACCATCACCCAGGACCTCAAGTGGGAGCCCACCATCAGCTCCCTCATCAAGAAGGCCCAGCAGAGGATGTACTTTCCTGCAGCAGCTGAGGAAAGCCAAGCTCCAGTGCAGATGATGGTGCAGTTCTACACGGCCATCATTGAGTCCATCCTCACCTCCTCCATCACCGTGTGGTACGGCTGGAGCCACAGCCAGGGACAAACAGAGACTACAGCGCATTGTGCGTTCTGCTGAGAAGGTGATCGGCTGCAGACTTCCATCTCTGCAGGACCTGTACGTCTCCAGGGCTCTGGGACGAGCAGGTCGGATCACAGCTGACCCTTCTCACCCTGGACTATGGTCTATTTGAACCACTCCCTCAGGCAGGAGGCCACTCCCCTCAGGCAGGAGGCCTACGGTCCATCCGGACCAGAACCTCCCGCACAAGAATAGTTTCTTTCCTCTGCAGTTGGACTCATGAACACTTCAAAACACCACTTTAACTACACTCTTCATCACTCACTGTCACTTTCTGCACTACAACTTTAAACTTCACTGTAAACTTGTGTACATAGCAATGCCTATTTTTAGTTTTATTTTAGTTTTATACTATAGTAATTTTAAATTGTCCCTTAAATGCCTTTTGTTTGACTGAATATATGTAGTTTATTATTGCTCAGTGTTTTATGTTGCACCTTCAGGACGAGACAAGTTCCTGTGTCTGTGAAGTTTGTTCATTGACAATGGCAATAAACTCTTTCTGATTTCTGATTCTGGTTCTGATTCTGATTCTTTTGGCTTTGAGATGAAGATGCACAGCGCTTTGGGGTCCTGAACTCGAGGTTCTTGTGTTCCTTTTGTGAAGTGGCTGTTTTAGACTCCCCTATGTGGCGCTCTTTACAGCTTTCTTCACTGCATTGGATAGAATACTCTACATTGCTCTGTTTTTGTGTCGGCATCTTGTCCTTAGGGTGAACCAGTTTTTGTCTTAACGTGTTCCTGGGTTGAAATAAACAGCCAAACCAGCCAAACACGAAGTCCCTGTTCTCAGACTTGTTTCTCTGATTGAGAATGACTCTTGGATGAGAGTCGAAACGTTTCGTTTTTTCTAAAACAGAGTCCAGATGAAACAACTGAATCTTTTCTACTATGGAACCCTCCTGGACGAATGAGGGATTACACCGACATCTTATACAATAGTACATTTTAACTGTTTCCTAATGCATGCCCTTTTGATCGAATATATTGTTGTTTTTGTCATTGTTCAGTGTTTTATGTTGCACCTTAACGCCAAAACAAGTTCCTATGTTTGTGAATTCTGTTCACTAAATGGCAACACACCTTTTACAGTTAAATTTACAGTTGTGAGTGCAGAAAGTGACAGTGCAGTGAGTGAATTGTAGTTAAAGTGATATGCTGTCGCTCAGAACCGAAATGAAAGCAAAATTAGAGTAAACCAAATTGAGCAGTTTGAAAGCAACTTAAAAGAGCTGAAAGAGGGGGGAGGAAAACGGAGCACGCATCGAAGAAGCTGAACACCGTATTTCAGAAAATACAGATGAGCTGCAGACAATGAGCGCTGAAGATGGAGGTGATGCAGAACCAGCTGATGACGCTGCAGACAAATACAGTTTTAACCTCCACCAGGAAACGATCTAACGCTTTTTTTTTTCTATTGTCTGTTTTAAACATTTTCCCAATTTTAGAACAAATAACAGAAAGAAAAACCCCAAACAAAACCAGAGAGCATACAAAAGAAGAGCACAAGATGAATTAAGTGATGATTTGTACAACTTGCCTTGATAGACCCAGCTGCACATTTCTGGGCTGTGGCTCAGTTACCCTCATCAGTTGAATCATTATCATTATTATCATTTCAAGAAGGTAATGGTTTAAGGTACAATTAATGTCCTCATAGGGGAATTTGTCCTCTGCATTTGACCCATCCTTCAGCCGCTGGAGCATCTCCCCAAGAACAGTATCACAGTGCAATGTTCTGGGACCAGATCCAGAGCTTTGGTCTAGACTTGGTTGGGACTGTATCTGGAGGATGCATGTTTTGTGTTGATGGAGAAACCAGAAGAAACTCACCCCGACACAAGGAGAAACATCAAACTCCACACACAAAGGCCTGAAGTCAACCAGAGAGCCACTCTGCCACCGTGCCGCATAGTTACACTTGTCATAAAATATTTACTTGTTATGGTTGTTATAAAAGATTTAAATGTATAATTGGAAATTGTTTTCAGTTTATTGAAAAGTTAAAATAAAATATTGCATGAAAAATAATTTAAGTTTAAATGTCAGTAATGTCCAAATGTCCTGGTATTTGTATTTGTAGGTTGTCCTTTGGGGTGTTTTTAACATTTGAGTACGAAGCCTTTAAAATGGAGCTAAAACAGTCTCCATCCATTCTGAGATGCTTTCAGTCGTATGCACAGACTTTGATGGTTTGGTCAGAACAGGTGATTTCAATGTTCATGTTGATAATATGTCTGACAGAAAACGCTAAAGAGCTTCATGCTGTCCTTGAAACTTTCGGTCTTACTCAGCACGTGAGTGCGCCCCACCCACAGCAGAGTGTCCCCACCCACAGCAGAGTGGCCCCACCCACAGAAGAGGGCACATTCTAGATCTTCTAATTACAAAAGGGGTTAATATTTCAAACGTCAATGTGGTCGATGTTTGCTCTGTCTGATCTTTTCTGTGTCTTCTTTGACCTGTCTATTTTTCCCAAACCACCAGCTGGTCCTGCAGTTGTCCGGAGGAGACACATAAATGACAGCACGGGAAAACTGTTTATGGAAATGATCAACTTTGAAAATGTCTCATGTTCTAATGTAAATGATTTGTTGAACTCTGTTTCATCTCGTGTTTTGAATGTTCTCGACACCATTGCCCCTATGAAGGCTAAAATTGTTAAAAATAAGCAGAAGGCGCCATGGAGACATGATGATTCGGTCAGGGCACAGAAAAGGGAGTGCCGTCGGGCCGAACGAAAATGGTGCAAGTCGAAGCTCCAAGTTCAGAAAGAGATTTACAGAGAGAAGTTGTACATGTACAACCTCATTTTATGTAGGAACTAGGGAAGGATATTTTTCTGAAATAATTGGAAGCTGTAGTCACAACTCGCGTGTCCTGTTGCCACAGTAACAGATGAACAAACCCTCCTGCTCAGCTGCCGTTAGAACTCATTTCCACATCCAAGTGTAATATGTTTGCATTATTCTTTAATGACAAAGTTCAGGGCATTAAAAATGCTATAAATTCTACAATGCAAAAAATAACCCTAAACCACCTACACACTTAGAGCTGACTCACTTTGCACCTGTAACTGACAAAACTGTCCAGGAGATCATCACCAGTCTGAGTTCATCTACATGCTGCCTCCATGTGTGACCTCCAGATTTCTAAAGTCTGTGCTGAACAGTTTGTTAGCACCACTCACTCACATAGTTAACATGTCGCTTCAATCTGGAACATTCCCAATGTCTTTGAACAATGTCTTTGTTAGATCTGAGCGCTGCTTTTGACACTGTCGATCATGGGACCCTCTTACAGAGACTAGAGACTGGGTGGGCATCACTGGCACTGCCCTAAACTGGTTAAAGTCCTATCTGGAAGACAGGAAGTACTTTGTCGAAATTGGTAACTGTGTCTCAGACCAGATGCCCCTGACCTGTGGGTGCCCCAAGGGTCAATCCTGGACCCCTTCTGTTCAACCTCTACATGCTGCCATTAGGTCAGTTGATACGCAGATCTATGTTTCCATGACGGCAGGTGAATATGGACCAGTGGATTCACTCTGTCACTGCATCCAACAGATCAGTGTGTGGATGCAAAAGCAACTTTCTCCAGCTGAACTCAGACAAGACTGAAATCCTGGTCTTTGGCCCACAGAAACAGAGAGAAAGTGTTAACTGTCACCTCCAGAGTCTCGCTCTAAACCTACACATCAAGTTAGAAATCTGGGGTAATAATGGACTCAGACTTGAATTTTAAACAGCCACGTCAGATCAATCACATCAGCAGCTTTTTACCATCTAAAAAACATGTCCAAAATCAAAAGTCTAGTGTCTAAACCAGACCTGGAGAGACTTATCCATGCGTTTGTCTCTAGTAGATTAGACTACTGTAACGGCCTGCTCACTGGCCTCTCCAAACGAGCTGTAAAACAGCTGCAGTACATCCAGAACGCTGCTGCTCGGGTCCTGACTAGAACCAGGAAGTACGATCACATTAGTCCTGTGCTCAGGTCTCTGCACTGGCTCCCTGTGGCTCAGAAGAGAGACTTTAAAGTCTCTCCATGGCCTAGCACCAATGTACATCTCGGACACATTAGTGCCATATGAACCATCTCGGACTCTGAGGACCTCAGGGACCGGCCTCCTGCTGGTGCCCAGAGTCAGGACTAAGTCTTTCCTGAGAATGTGAGACAGGTTCTACTCTGGCATTGATCAAATCCAAGCTTCTTTGGCTGTGCATACGACTGAAATGCTTTTCTTTGCACTCTTCTCTTTTATGTCTTAAACTATTTGACGGAACCTGAAAATGGCAAAGTTAAATTCTTTAAATTAACGTTTTGTAATTTCTGTCATGTCTTTGTGATTTTAATGCATTTGTTTCTTGTTGTGTGAAGCACTTTGAATTGTCTTGTGTAAGAATTTGCTCTACAAATAAACTTGCCTTGCCTAGTCTCAGCGTTAGCGTGCATTCCCCGCCCACCTCGTGACTTAGTGAGCAAATAAACAAGAAGTGTCAGCTGCAGCAGCGTTGGAACAAATAGAAGTAGCGTTTGAAGATAACTAAGCCTAAATAGCCGCAGTTTATCTCGAGCGTGGGGGCGGGGGGAGGGGCGTGTTACAGGTCCAGAGTGCTTCCACAAACAGGGAAGTGTGTCGTGTCATCCTGGTGAGAAGGCCCCGTTCGTCTGCTCATCCCAGGGGAAGAGACTGTCCTCTAGATAAAGACTGCAGGAATCGATCAAAAAAACCACTTTGGGCACATGTTTGAGGAACCAACAGCATGTGAGAAGGTTCCAAAGCTCTGAAAAGGCCATTCCACACGCTATAGGCCCTTTAACCTTGAACTGATGATGTTTGTGTTTTTGTTCCAGCTGGAGTTTGACCTCAGGTCACTCTTCGTCAAATGACAAAGACCACATTTAGAGCCCAACGTCAGATTCTCTGGAACAAATAAACAAACATGATGACATTAAAGTGTTCATGCTTCACTGACTCAGAGGAGCACCTGAAAGGTGCAGCTCACGTCTGTTGTGTTTGTGGGTGTGTCTTGGTTTAATTACATGTGAACTATTAACAAACAAGGCAGATTCCAGAGCCAGGCTCGAACTGTGACGCTTCCACCTGAGATCTGCTCCATCACGACCTGAGGCAGGCTTTAACACTCGTGGAGCCACGCCTTCTTTTGTACAGTTTGTCGTTGCCTCCATTGTGTGTCCTTGGGTCTCAGAATTGTGTTAACGTTTAAGTTTGTTTTGCCACTTCCTCCAGGGGGCCCACGAGGCGTTCCAGTGAAACATCCGGAGCAAATCAGGGTACATCTAGTTTTGCATCCTCTCCAGGTCAAAAATCCCAAATGCTCCTTGGTGGATGTTTCCCTCTTGTTTGTCATAAAAATACTGGGAAAAGAACTCTTGTTTTGTGTTTTTTTATAAAGCTGCTGTTGCTCCTCTGACAAGTGTTCAGAGGCATTAACGCCTGTCAATGAAAGAACAGACAGTTGAGCTGTACTAAAACTAAACCTCAAAAGAGCATATGAAGCACATGAATAGTTAGTATTTACATAAAAATAGCATAGACCTGTACTTTATGAGGCTGCGTTAAACAAGCATTAAAACAATAACACCTAAAACCGTCCTTAAATGCATGTTGTTGTTCTGACTCATCTTCATCATGGAATCTGAAGTCAAGTGATCACGTCAACAGGTTTTGTTGATGACGGTGCAGGGCGTGGCACGTAGTTATATTAACTGATGGAGAGCCTCAGATCCACATCAGGTTTTCAGAAGAGCCTCAGGTGAAACAGGAGAGACGATTCCCATACCTCTGCAGCGCACTCCAAACATGAAGACCACTCTGCTCCTTTCTCTGGCTTTGACCATCGCCCTGTCCATCAACTCAGGTAAGACCTGCTACAGTCCTGGTTTAGACCTGCTTTAGTCATGGTCTAGTCCGGTTCAGTCCTAGTTTAGTGCTGGTTTAACCCGGTCTTGTTGCAGTGACGGGCCTTTCCTGTTCGACATGTTCCGATCCGACTGACTCGAACTGTGCGACTACGGCGTTTGTCCCGTGCCAAAATGGAGAGGTGCAATGTGTCTCTGCCACCATCCTCAGTATGTATGAAATATTGAATCATTTATTTCTATATTTCCTCTCATTCTGAACGCTGTTCTTTCCGTCACAGCCACCTCCATCAGCGGCACGAGCACGAAGAAAGTCAAAGGTTGTGCTGCGCCCACCCTTTGTCCCGCCTCCACGTCCCAGGACTTTTCTCTGAACGTCAAATCTTCCAACGTTTTGGCCAAAGCCGTCTGCTGCAACACCGACAACTGCAACACTGCCGACGCGCCCAGTGAGTCATCCTGGTGTTCTTTTTGGCCCCTGTGTTGGCCCCTGTGTTGGCCCCTGTTGGGCCCTGTGTTGGCCCCTGTGTTGGCCCCTGCGTTGGCCCGTGTGTTGTCCCCTGTGTGGCCCCTGTGTTGGCCCCTCTATTGGCCCCTGTATTGGCCCTGTGTTGTCTCCCTGTGTTGGCCCCTGTGTTGGCCCCTGTGTTGGCCCCCTGTGTGGCCCCTGTGTTGGCCCCTGTGTTGCCCCTGTGTTGCCCCTGTGTTGGCCCCTGTGTTGGCCCCTGTGTTGGCCCCGTCTGACCTCTGAACTTCTTCACTTTCAGCTCCGTCCCCTCCGGGCACTGGGAGCCTGCAGTGCTTCAGCTGTGACCCTACGACCAACGCCTGCAGCGCAGGACTGGCCTGCAACGCCCTGGAGGACAACTGCTTCAGCTCCACAGGTCAGTGACCTCTGGACACCTGCAGGGACAGCTGGGACACCTGCAGGGACAGCTGGACAGCTGGACACCTGCAGGGACAGCTGGACACCTGCAGGACACCAGCTGGACACCTGCAGGGACAGCTGGCACCTGCAGGGACAGCTGGACACCTGCAGGGGCACCTGGACAGCTGGACACCTGCAGGGACAGCTGGACACCTGCAGGGACAGCTGGACACCTGCAGGGACAGCTGGACACCTGCAGGGACAGCTGGACACCTGCAGGGACAGCTGACACCTGCAGGGAGCTGGACACCTGCAGAGTTTTCTGACCTTTCTTGTGTGTTTATATTGCAGTGATCCCAAAAGGCGGCTCGACTGCCGTCCCGGGTCATGGCTGCGCCTCGAGAAACATTTGTGCCGCAGCAGCCGCACTCTCCTCGTCTCCTCTGCTCGCCGACGTCGGCGCTGTCCAAGGAACTCCAACCTGCTGCACCACCGACAACTGTAACCCCCTGAACCCTCCTACTACTACACACTACTACTACTACTACACACACCTACAACTACTACTGCACACCTACAACTACTACTCTGCAGCACCTACAACTACTACTGCACACCTACCACGACTACTGCAGCACCTACTACTACTACTGCACACTACTACTACTGCAGCACTACTACTACTACTACACCTACTACTACTACTACTACTACTACGCACCTACTACTACTACTACTTACTACTACTACTACACCATACTACTACATACACCACTACTACTACTACCACCTACTACTACTACTGCACACCTACTACTACTACTGCACCTACCACTACTACTACTACTACTACTACTACACCTACTACTACCACTACTACTACTACTACACTACTACTAACCACCTACAACTACTACTACTACTACTACTACTACTACAACTACCTACTACTTACTACTACTGCACCATCTACTACTACTACTACTACTACTACTACACCACCTACTACTACACCCACCTACTACTACTACTACTGCACCACCTACTACTACTACTACTGCACCATCTACTACTACTACTACTGCACCACTACTACTACTACTACTACACTACTACTACTACTACTGCACCATCTACTACTACTACTACTACCACCACTACTACTACTACTACACTGCACCATCTACTACTACTACCACCTACTACTACAACTACTACTACTACTACACTACTACTACTTACACCACCTACTACTACTACTACACACTACTACTAACCATACTACTACTACTACTACTACCACAGGTCAGTCAAACTAATAAATCTGGACATGTAAAGTTCACAGATCTTGGTTTTTCTAAATATATATTTGGCACTTTTCAGCTGCAACCACCACAACCACGACAGCTGCTACTTCTACCTCCACCGCAGCTCCTACCGCCGCAGCTCCTACCGCCACCGCAGCTCCTACCGCCACCGCAGGTACAGGGTAATAGTGTTGGTCTGTGTGCTTGTGTTGCCACATTTGTCTGTGTGTTTGCTGACATGTTTTGTGTGTTCCAGGCGCCTCTTCAGTCTCGTCTCTGCTTCTGCTCCAGGTTCTCACGCTCGTCCTCGCACTTTTCTTCTAAACACTCACATTAGAAGACCAGAGTTGTTTTTGACACAAGACTTATATTTTGAACACTCATGTTGTAAGGTCTGTGCTCTGTGTGTATGATGAGTATTATTGGATTGAAATGTTGAACGTTTGTGTTGACCAGTGAGGCCCCCCGAGGCCGAGGTGGACCCGGATCTGAAGGACATTTACTGCACCACAAATTCAGATGTATTTATTTATTTATCTCATATTTACCAGACTATAAAAACACATAAACAGAAAAAGACCAGAGAGAACATAACAAGTGTGTAGTGGAGAAAAGAGGAGTATAGTTTTTCTCCAGAATTGTTGATAGTTCTTTCAGGAGGACCACGCCTAAATATTTAAGAGGTTCTGTTTGCCATTTAAATGAGTAGATCTTTCTAAAGGACAACGGACCAATTTTTTATAGAAAATGCATCACATTGGGACATTTCTGGTTTGGTCAAATCCAATAGAACATCATCTGCAACAGGCAATTGTATGTTCCGTCCCATGGATTGTAGCACCGTGAATATTTTTAGATTGTCTAATATATTGGGCCAAAGGTTCCAAGTACAAAGCCAACAAAAAGGGGGGACAAAGCACAACCCTGTGTCACCCCTCTTTCCAAAGTCAGTGAGTCTGTCAAGTGACCGCTAATTCTGGTTCTTGATGTTGGACCATCGTAAAGAGCCTCAGTATTTGTATTATTAAATCCTCCATTTGAAGTTTGTTCAGCACTTTAAATAAATAAGTCCAGCTCACAGAATCGAAACCTTTCTCAGAGTCCAGACTTATTATTACAGCTTTGTTTTGTTCTTTCTGTATTTGGCTCATTCTGTGTAAAGATCGTCTTATGTTGTCTTGTGCTTGTCGTTAATAAATCCTGTCTGAATTAAATTTGGGAGTATTTGTTCCATTCTTTTGGAGTTTCCTATATTCTTCATTCATTTACAGAACTTCTTGTTTCTTGTTCCTCCTGTGCCTCTGGAGTTCGACTCGTCTAATGTAGGTTGGATATGAAGATGACAATCGCTGCCACAGATGAGGGTTCCCTCAGAGTGGTTTACGATCAGGTCCATAATATCAGTATAGAAGGTGATATCGCCCCCTGGTGGAGCAGACACATTCAGCAGAGTGAAAACCTTTCCATTAATACTTCCTTTAATCAGAACATCTGCCCTCTTTGTCTTTACATTCAAACATTTACATTGGCGAACCTCGTATGGAATATCTGGAGCGAAGAAGACACGCTTGTCTTTGTGCTGGAGGTCTCCTTTAGCTTTTGCTGTTTGAGTTTGCTTTAATGCCATTGTTTTGTATTTTAGTCTTTTACAAACATTTGGTCCAAACTGTGAATGTTTTTGAGCATTAAATCAGATGCCCTCACAGGACAAACTGAATCCTTCTTCTTATTTCAGTGTTTTTGTTCATGTTTTAAAATCTGCACTTGTTACTCACTGACTGTCCAAAAAAAAAAAAAAGTCACCCCAGAAAAAGGGTCACGCTGATATTTGTTGGACCTTTATCTTTGATCACACATTCTCTGTGCCATAGTTTGAATAAGCTTCTACAACATTAACAGTTATTTCCATTCAGCGTGTCATTGTTCCTCACACAGATCTTCAGCGTGTCATAGTTCCTCACACAGAACCTCAGCGTGTCATTGTTCCTCACACAGATCTTCAGCGTGTCATTGTTCCTCACACAGATCTTCAGCGTGTCATTGTTCCTCACACAGATCTTCAGCGTGTCATTGTTCCTCACACAGAACTCAGCGTGTCATTGTTCCTCACACAGATCTTCAGCGTGTCATTGTTCCTCACACAGATCTTCAGCGTGTCATTGTTCCTCACACAGGTCTTCAGCGTGTCATTGTTCCTCACACAGATCTTCAGCGTTCATTGTTCCTCACACAGGTCTTCAGCGTGTCATTGTTCCTCACACAGATCTTCAGCTGTCATTGTCCTCACACAGATCTTCAGCGTTGTCATTGTTCCTCACACAGAACCTCAGCGTGTCATTGTTCCTCACACAGTGTACATGCATGTTCTGGCTGCTTCTGAGGAGACCATCCTATATTCTTTGCCAGAGGGAATGTTGTGTCCTTTGGCAAGACACTTCACACACATTGGCTAGTAAAGGGGGTGGACGAGACCGGGTCCGTCGTTCAAGAATCAATCTAAAAGCGATGTTCCCATCCCGGGGACACGTGTTACGCTGGTGTAAAATTCTCTTTTCACGTTACGTCATTACGTTGTTGCGTCGTGATTTTGATTTAACGTCGAAGCTGGTGAGTGAGATGCCTTCGTTAGCTTAGCCTAGCCACGCTCATCGGTTTGAATGGTTAGCATTTTCTCTAAATGCCTACTTTCTCAAATATTATGTTGGCAAACTAAATGAAACTTTTCTCACGGTCACTTGAAAACGTATGACTTGTATTGCTTAATTGTGGATGTATTTGGAAGCACTTTAAGGTCCAAACTTGATGATCGTTGTCCCTATTACAGTAAAAGCACTTTATGCACTTTAATCTTGATGGGTATTAATTCAATACACTGTTTAAGTATACGATTGAACAAAATGAGTTATTTTATGAATCGAATGTTATTTATTTACAAATGTATGCTCTTTGATGCTTTTGTAATATTTAACACTGATATTGAAACTAGTTATTTGTTATCTTTTGATGTGCACATGATTGATTTGACTTTCTTTTGGTCCTGTTATTGTACAGGCCAGGTTGGATGGCGAGCTAGGAACAGGCGGAACAGGAAACAGATTCCAGTTGAACTTTAGGCAGTAAGCCTAAAGCCTCACGTCGAGCCAGACTCTACCGCAAGAACTCTACCTGCTCTGGTCGGGCCGGTAGGAGGCTCTTGTAGCCACTTTTACTTTATAACATTACAACAACACTATAACAAGTACATATATCTCTAGTTTTTTTGTAAATATGAGAATGGCCATTCCTCTGTTGTTGTCTATGTTTGTCTACTCAATATAAGGTACCGCAAAACTTAATTACGTTTTGTCTCTCTACTTACTTTGTTCCCAGAGCCGCATCTAGAATGTTCTGAACTAGCCCAATGACTATTATAACTACCATTTATTGCGACATTGTTACCGGAGTCTATGCACTATAGACGCCACTTTAAGTGACACATATGCTACACTGGCAATGTCAAATAAGTATTCATATCAGCAACATTGTCAAATTTAATGAATAGAAATGAATATTTTGTGATTTCTGTCATGTCTTTGTGATTTTAATGCATTTGTTTTTTCTGTTGTGTGAAGCACTTTGAATTTCCTTGTGTACGAATTGTGCCGTACAAAATAACTTGCCTTGTCTAAAGCACCTTGGAGGTGAAAAAGAGCTATAGAAAACACTGTAATAATAATGAATAAAATAATATAAATAATAATAATAATAATAATAATAATAATAATAATAATAATAATAATAATAATAAATGAAATGTTAGTGTTTCTCATGATTCAAACGTGACAGTGATTTGTGCAGCACAATTCGTTTATTGGTACAAGGTTAAGTTCAAATCTATTCTTTGTCCCACAGTGCTGCAGGTCACATTTCACACATCAACACACACACATTAGGACAACAATCCTAATGTGTGTTTGTCTTGTTGATATGTGAAACGTGTCGTTTAAAAGGACAATATGTATACTCTATCTGCATTATCACTGCTGTCAGGTGTTTACGGACACCACTATTACTGCAATGATCCATTAGATGGCGCCAAAAACATGTAATTATTATTGTGAAATTGGTGACCTTTTGGTTTTATTGGACTTCCTGAAAACAACACGTAAAAGTTTGGGCTGTGAAGTTAAAGACCCTGTATGACGCTATTTTTCCCGCTGCAGAGTCGACCCTAAGGGCAGAGTTGATCAGAATATTTGTTGTGCAAAGCACATAACATAATAGTTGTAAAATATCACCCATATCCTGGACCCTACTCTCCTACTCAGGAAATGCAAACAGCTTAGTTTGAGTTTTGCCCCCTCGCGAAGAGCAATCCTCCCCCGCCCATAGTCTCAGCCTTAGAGTGGGTTTCCCAAAAGGGAATAGTTTAATTCAGTTTACAGTCTGAATTAATCTGACCCTCGCACAAGCATCGTCTGTCCCTTCTCTGGTTTTAGGGCCGATTCAGCGGCGTCACATTCTTATATAGTTTACACTCGAGCAGATGGTCACATGACCTATATCAATTGGAAAATTGCTCAGAGGCACAGGAACAATGGCTGGGTAAAAAAAACAGAGGCCTTTGATTACGTTTGCATCAAGTCAGTTCACACTTAAAGAGACCCTGTCCTGGCAAAAGGCCAGGTGTCCATGGAAATGTGCATCCTGGACCCCCAGGGTTTCTCTCCCGAATGGAGAGAAATAGGTTGTTAATCAAAAGGATCAAAGTACAGATGCATAATTATCAGTTATCATGTGATCCAAGATGGCATCATCTTCTGCCGCAGACGGGGAAAACGTGCCCTGGACCACCTTCGTAAACAGGGCACACGGACCCCCTTACCTGGGATTTTCCGCTCTAACTTTCGCTCACTTTCCAACAAACTGGACGAACTGGCGCTGCTGATGAGACGAAACAGAGACTTTTCTTTATCTCCTGTTTTGCGCTTCACGGAGACGTGACTCAGCGAGTCGGTCCCAGACGGCGCCGTGCAACTGGAGGGCTTCCAGCTGCGCCACGGCGACAGGGAAAAAAGGAGTCTGTTTCTACATCAACAACGCCTGGTCTTCAGATGTGACCGTGATCTCCAAACACTGCTCTCCTGATCTGGAATATCTTTTCATTAACTGCAAACCATTCTACTCGCCACGTGAGTTCATTCATTCATTCTGGCCGCTGTTTACATTCCACAGAGCCGCAAACGTGCAGAAGGCACAGAGCGTGCTCGCAAACCAGGTTTTGAGTGTGGAATCGACCTTCCCGGACTCCTTGTGCATTATCCTGGGTGATTTTAACAAAGGGAATTGCAACCATGAACTACCGAAGTGCAGACAGTTCATTAAAGTCCCGACCCGAGAGCAGAGAACATTGGATCCTCGAACTGCTCGAGGCTCGAACTGCTGGAGCTGCTCTGGGCTTTTCAGATCACGCCATGGTTCACCTGATCCTCACGTACAGACAGAGGCTGAAGCTCTCCAAACCTGCAGTGAGGACCTCTAAGAAGTGGACCAATGAGGCAGTGGAGGAGCTCCGTGCGTGTTTGGACATTACAGACTGGGAGGTCTTCAGAGCTGCCACAGAGAGTTTGGATGAGGACATGGACACTGTGACGTCATACATTCTGTGAGGACAGCATCATACCAACACAAACCAAAGTCACTTTCAACAATGACAAACCCTGGTTCACTCCAAAACTGAGGCAGTTAAGGCAGCAGAAGGAGGGAGCGCACAGGGCTGGAGACAGGGGGCGCTACAAACATGCAAAGTATGGATTTAGCAAAGAGTTTTCTCGAGCGAGAATACAGTACAATACGCGTCTGAAGCAGCAGTTCTCTAACAACATATATATATATATATATATATATATATTATATATATATATATATATATATATATATATATATATATATATATATATATATATATAGCTGACGCAAAACCTTTCAGAGGAGAAACCTTTAACCAAAAATGTACAGGGTATAAATATTTGCCCTGGGACTTTTGACCACTGAGTATCTCATCCTCAAATTACCACAACATTAGCACATAACTAATAAAAATGTATAAAATTTAAAAATAAAAAGTAACAATAAAAATGAATGGTAAAAAGTATTTTTAAAAGTGTGCTCATGCTGCTGTTTTTTTTTCTTTTTTCTTTTTCAACATCTCAACACCAGATTGTATAGCTAATTCGATTTAATTCAATAATTTATTTTTGTAGCGCTCAAAAGCACAACAGCAGTTTCCTCGAGGGGAGACAGTGGAAAAACAGACTAAACAAATAAAGTTAGACTGATGTTCCAAGCCCCCCTGTCCTTAGACCCTACCATACCTCTCTAAAAAGTAGAAACCTGTAGGAGTTCCACAGTGAAGGAGAGATCCCACTCCCTCGGACGGACAGGAGGACGCGAGATAGGCCAAGCTGATGTCTTGAAAATAATGCTAACATAATCAAAAAGACTAGCCTCTATTTTGCCAAATTCAAATTATTATATATATTTTTTTCACCCCTTTTAATCAATAAGTTCTAAACATTCTATGAAATAGATAAAATATTAAAATTTGCCTCCATTCTCTTTTATGACTGGAATATGTAATGCATAACACACATATTGAGCAGATAACATCTTAACAATCACTTTGAATAAACATGGAAGTACACAGGGGAACAGTACCAAGATCACAACTATAATAGTCATAATAATGCCAAAATTTATGAGAACGTCACGCCATGAGATCACAGAGTTTAATCAGATCTGTGATTCCTTTTTGAATTATTCCTCTGTCCACATCATTCGCAGGAATAAAAATGTACAGATTATAAATATTATATATATATATATAATATATATATATATATATATATATATATATATATATATATATATATATACACACACATACATATATATATGTATATATATTATATATATATATATATATATATATATATATATATACATACATACATATATATGTATATATATGTATATATATACATATATATAATATATATATATTATATATTTGAACAACAGTTCAGAGTACCCATCCCTGGGAGGGGTACTGGACAGTGCACCGACTGGGAACTCCGTTGTTCTACTGGGGAACTTCAACGCCCACGTGGGCGACGACAGTGACACCTGGAGAGGGGTGATCGGGAAGAACGGCCCCCCCGATCTAAACCCGAGCGGTGTTCAGTTATTGGACTTCTGTGCTCGTCACGGACTGTCCATCACGAACACCATCAGATCAGAATCAGAATCAGAAAGAGTTTATTGCCATTGTCAATGAACAAAATTCAAAAACGTAGGAACTTGTCTCGGCCTTAAGGTGCAACATAAAACACTGATCAATAATAAAACAACATATATTCAATCAAAAAGGGCATTAAGAAACAATTTAAAATTACTATACAATAAAAATAAAAATAGTCATTTCTATGTACACAAGAGTTACAGTTAGATTTACAATTTTGAGTGCAGAAAGTGATAGTGCAGTGAGTGGTTGAATATTGCAGTTTGCATGTTGCATGTTGAACATTGCATGTTCAAGCACAAGGGGGTCCACCAGTGCACGTGGCACCAGGACACCCTAGGCCGGAGGTCAATGATCGACTTTGTTGTCGTGTCATCTGACGTCCGGCCGCGTGTCTTGGACACTCAGGTAAAGAGAGGGGCGGAGCTGTCAACCGATCACCACCTGGTGGTGAGTTGGATCCGCTGGCGGCGGAGGAAGCCGGACAGACTTGGCAGGCCCAAGCGTATAGTGAGGGTCTGTTGGGAACGTCATGTGGAGCCCTCTGTCAGCAGGGTCTTCAATTCACACCTCCGGGAGAGCTTCTCCCAAATCCCGGGGGAGGCTGGGAACATTGAGTCCGAGTGGACCATGTTCTCGACCTCCATTGTCAATGCGGCTGCTCGGAGCTGTGGTCGCAAGGTCTCAGGTGCCTGTCGCGGCGGCAACCCCCGAACCCGGTGGTGGACACCGGAAGTAAGGATGCTATCAGGGTATCGGCGGGCCAGGCGTGCCGCAGCTTGTGCTGTCACAGAGGCAAAAACCCGGGTCTGGGAGGAGTTCGGGGAGGCCCTGGAGGAGGACTATTGGTCGGCCCAAAAGAAATTCTGGAAACCGTCCGGCGCCTCAGGAGGGGGAAGCAAGTGTCCCACCAACACCGTTTTGCGGTGCGGGTGGGGACCTGCTGACCTCGACTGTGGATGTCGTCGGACGGTGGAAGGAGTACTTTGAGGACCTCCTAAATCCCACTGTCACATCTCCCGAAGAGGAAGTGGAGACTGAGGACTCATCTATCACCCAAGCCGAAGTCACTGAGGTTGTTGGCAAACTCCTGGTGGCAGAGCTCCGGGGGTGGATGAGATACGCCCCGAGTACCTGAAGTCTCAGGATGTTGCAGGACTGTCTTGGTTGACACGCCTCTGCAACATCGCGTGTGGTCGGGGACGGTGCATCTGGACTGGCAGACCGGGGTGGTGGTCCCTCTGTTCAAGAAGGGGGACCGGAGGGTGTGTTCCAACTACAGAGGGATCACACTCCTCAGCCTCCCTGGTAAGGTCTATTCCAGGGTACTGGAGAGGAGAATCCGACCGATAGTCAAACCTCAGATTCAGGAGGAGCAGAGTGGTTCTGGTCCTGGTCGTGGAACACTGGACCACCTCTATACTCTCCATCGGGTGCTCGAGGGTTCATGGGAGTTTGCCCAACCAGTCCACATGTGCTTTGTGGATCTGGAGAAGGCTTTCGACCTTGTCCCACGGTGTGCCCTTTGGGGGGTGCTGCGGGAGTACGGGGTCCGGGGCCCTTTGCTCAGGGCTGTCCGGTCCCTGTATGACCGGAGCAGGAGCTGTGTTCGCATTGCCGGCAGTAAGTCAGACCTGTTCCCAGTGCGTGTTGGACTCCTCAGGGCTGCCCTTTGTCACCGGATCTGTTCATTATTTTTTGGACAGAATTTTCTAGGCGCAGTCAGGGGTCGGAGGGGGTCCGGTTTGGGGACCACAGGATCTCATCTCTGCTGTTTGCAGATGATGTTGTCCTGATGGCTCCATCAAACCTGGACCTGCAACATGCTCTGGGACGGTTTGGGCCGAGTGTGAAGCAGCTGGGATGAGAATCAGCACCTCCAAATCTGAGGCCATGGTTTCTCGACCGGAAAAAGGTGGCTTGCCCTGGGTGGGGAGTCCTTTCCCCAAGGGGAGGAGTTTAAGTATCTCGGGGTCTTATAATAAATAATAATAATAATACATTTTATTTAAAAGCGCCTTTCAGAACACCAAGGACACTGTACAAGAGAATAAAACACAGAATAAAACAACAGAATAAAACCCACAGTAAGAACTGGATGATGGTGTCGGAGTGACTGAGTTTATGTGGTGTTGGAGTGACTGAGTTATGTGTGTTGGAGTGACTGAGTTATGTGGTGTTGGATTGACTGAGTTATGTGGTGTAGGAGTGACTGAGTCATGTGGTGTTGGAGTGTGAGTTATGTGGTGTGGAGTACGCTGAGTTATGTGGTGTTGGAGTGACTGAGTTATGTGGTTGGTGACTGAGTGTTATGGAGTGACTGAGTTATGTGGCTTAGGAGTGACTGAGTTATGTGGATGTTAGGAGTGACTGAGTTATGTTGGTGTTGGAGTTGAGTACTGGTTGGAGGAATTATGTGGTGTGGAGTGGACTGAGTTATGTGGTAGGAGTGACTGAGTTATGTGTGTTGGAGTGACTGAGTTATGTGTGTAGGAGTGACTGAGATGGTTTAGTGCTGTAGTGATAGGGCAGTATGGCTGTGACTGGACGATTATGTGTGTGAGTGACTGAGTTATGTCGGTGTAAGGAGTGATGGTTATTGTGGTGTAGGATTGTCTTGAACAGGTGAGTTTTTGAGTCTGGATTGAAAAGTGGAAGGGTGTCTATGTGGTGGAGAGTCAGGAGGGAGAGAGTTCCAAGAGCTGAGGAGCAGAGCGGCTGAAGGCTCGCCCCCATTGAAATAAGACTGAAGAGGGGACAGAGAGCTGGAGAGAGGAGGAGGACCTGAGGGAGCGAGAGGGAGTGGAGATGTGGAGGAGGTCAGAGATGTACGGTGGAGCCAGGTTATGGATAGCTTTGAAAGTATTTAGGATTAATTTTGAAGTGAATCCGTTGTTTATGTGGAGCCAGTGAAGTTGTTGAAGGAGATGGGGGTGATGTGATGGCGGGAGGGCATCCTGGTGATAATGCGCGGCTGCAGAGTTTTGGAGAAGCTGGAGTTTTCTGGAGGGATTTATTGGGGAGACCAAAGAGGAGAGAGTTACAGTAATCGATCCGGGAGGTGACTAGACTATGGACAAGTGTGGCTGTGGTGTGAAGGAGTGAGAGAAGGACGGAACGAGAGATGTTGTGAAGTGGAAGTAGGCGGAACGAGTGATGTTGTTTGATGTGGAGTGAAAAGAAAGGGTACTGTCGAGGATGACACCCAGACTCTTGACTTGAGGGAGGACAGTGGAGTCATTGATAGAAATTGTGAAACTGTTTGATTTGAGTAGAGTGGAAGGGGGCCTACCAGTAGGACTTCGGTTTTAGAGCTGTTGAGTTTGAGGAGATTTGAGAGAACCAGGAATTGATTTCCTGCAGACAGAGGGTAAGAGAGGCTGGTGGAAGTGATGCAGTGGGTTTAGAGGAGACAGGTAGAGCTGGTGTCATCCGCGTAGCAATGGAAATGAATGTTGTGTTTACGGAAGATGGAACCAAGAGGGAGATGTAGATGATGAAAAAGAAGGGGACCCAGGACAGAGCCCTGGGGCACACCAGCTGGGACAGGGAAGGGGTTGGATTGGTGGGATTTCAGTTGTATGAATTGACTGCGATCGGAGAGACAGGAAATGAACCTTGTTCACGAGTGAGGAAAGGATGGAGCGTCGAGATTGACAGGCGGATCGGTGCAGCGTCTGCAGTGATGCGGTCGCTGCATCGGACCGTAGTGGTAAAGAGGAGCTGAGTCCAAAGACAAAGCTTCTGATTTACTGCTCCCTTAGAGATAAGGTGAGGAGCTCAGTCACACTGGAGGAGCTCGGAGTAGAGCCGCTGCTCCTCCACGTCGAGAGGATATAATATATGTATATACACAAACACACACACAAATATATATACATATATATGTATGTATGTATATATTATATATATATATATATATATATATTATATATATATATATATATATTATATATATATATATTATATATATATATATACACCCACATATATACATATATATATATAATTCTGTTAGATCTGAGTGCTGCTTTTGACACTGTCGATCATGGGACCCTCTTACAGAGACTAGAGGACTGGGTGGGCATCACTGGCACTGCCCTAAACTGGTTAAAGTCTATCTGGAAGACAGGAAGTTCTTTGTCGAAATTGGGTAACTGTGTCTCAGACCAGATGCCCCTGACCTGTGGGGTGCCCCAAGGGTCAATACTGGGACCCCTTCTGTTCAACCTCTACATCTGCCGTTAGGTCAGTTGATACGCAGCGAGAATGTGTCCAATCACAATGATGCAGACGACACTCAGATCTATGTTTCCATGACGACAGGTGAATATGGACCAGTGGATTCACTCTGTCACTGCATCCAACAGATCAGTGTGTGGATGAAAAACAACTTTCTCCAGCTGAACTCAGACAAGACTGAAATCATGGTCTTTGGCCACAGAAACAAAGAGAAAGTGTTAACTGCACCTCCAGAGTCTCCGCTCTAAAACCTACACATCAAGTTAGAAATCTGGTAATAATGGACTCAGATTTGAATTTTAACAGCCACGTCAGATCAATAACATCAGCAGCTTTTTACCATCTAAAAAACATTGCCAAAATCAAAAGTCTAGTGTCTAAACCAGACCTGGAGAGACTTATCCATGCGTTTGTCTCTAGTAGATTAGACTACTGTAACGGCCTGCTCACTGGCCTCTCCAAACAGCTGTAAAACAGCTGCAGTACATCCAGAACGCCGCTGCTCGGGTCCGGACTAGAACCAGGAAGTACCATCACATTAGTCCTGTGCTCAGGGACCGGCCTCCTGCTGGTGCCAGAGTCAGGACTAAACGTGGACCGGCCTCCTGGTGCCAGAGTCAGGACTAAACGTGGACCGGCTCCTGGTGCCAGAGTCAGGACTAAACGTGGACCGGCCTCCTGCTGGTGCCAGAGTCAGGACTAAACGTGGACCGGCCTCCTGCTGGTGCCCAGAGTCAGGACTAAACATGGGGAATGTGCGTTTCAGTTTTATGCAGCTAAAATCTGGAACAGTCTTCCTGAGGATGTGAGACAGGTTCTACTCTGGCAATGTTCAATCTAAACTAATAACTTTTTGTTTGGCTGTGCATATGACTGAAATGCTTTTCTTTGCACTCTTCTCTTTTATGTCTTGAACTAAGATTGTGATTTCTTCCATGTCTTTGTGATTTTAATGCATTTTTTCCTGTTGTGAAGCACTTTGAATTGCCTTGTGTATGAATTGTGCTCTACAAATAAACTTGCCTTGCCTTGCCTTGCCTAGGAGGCTGGTCTACTTTGCGCTGGTGCTACAACGCGCAAAGCATGCCAAACAATTACCTCGCTTATGACTATCTGCTAAGTATTTCACATATTGATACTAGTAATTTAGAAACTAGGCTAGAGACTGGTAGAGTGGTTGTTAGAGTGGTTGTTAGAGCGCCTTAGAGCGCCGTAGGGCCTCTAACCATCGTAAATCATCATTACTGCGGGTTAGGCAATGTTCTTTATTGGGGTAAATCAGTCCAGGTAAGAGGGTTTATTATTAACATAATCAATGATAAGGAGCAGATAAAAGCATACAATATTATTCTGTGATCCAGTCTATCAATTGTAGCTTCAATTCTCATTTTAGGCCCATTTAGACCCCCGAGGATGAAAATGAGTTGTGTTTATAATGCTGTTTTAGTCTGGAACAACCTGATGAGACAAAGCAGAAGAGAACGTCCCACAAGAAAAAATCATATCATATCCTGCATCATTTTTGTTTGGTTCTGGTAAATGATTATCCTAATTTTTTGTCCAGTCCAAAAAGTTCACCTTGTGTTCTGTGCACATTTCTTAAAAAGACATCACATATACACATCTTTTGTGACTATGTCGGGTCAAGAAGTGTCCTGTCTGTGATCACATGCCCCAAAATATTGACCATATTTCAAAATCAGAATTGTTCTTTATCTCTTGTTTCAACAAGTTTAACTAGAAACTTCAATGGGAGGAAGACATTGCGAGTGACTGCCAAATGCAACAACAAAATGCACTATTTTACACGTCTATATAAAACCACAAGACGAATCCCAAAAAAATGATAAGACCGAAGAATACCGAAAGCAAGTCCAGGAATCACACGAGAAATATCTACAACCTGAACTTTTGACTCCCCCATCACCAATCACTCACTGTCACTTTCTGCACTGCAACTGTAAATTGAACTGAAATTCTCGTGTACATAGTCATTTTAAATTGTTTCCTAATGCCCTTTGGATTTCATATATGTTGTTTTTATTATTGCTCAGTGTTTTATGTTGCACCTTAACACCGAGACAAGTTCCTATGTTTGTAAATTCTGTACATTGACAATGGCAATAAACGGATTCTGATGACGATGACGATGATGTCACAAACCTCCAACATCCCGCAACATCACCAACATTCCGCCACTTTAAGAGATTGGGAAAATTGTAAGAAAAAATGATAAGACCGAAGAATACCGAAAGCAAGTCCAGGAATCACACGAGAATTATCTACAACCTGAACCTTGAATGACGTAAATCGGACAAGGCATGCGACCTGTGCGGCCCGCCGAAAAACGGGGATCAATGTGGAAATATAATAACTAGAAACGCCAATGGCAGGAAGCCATTGTGAGTGACTGCCTAATGCAACAACAAAAGGCACTTTTTCACACGTCTATATAAAAAACACCGCATTCCAGAACGCAGTCACTCATTAATAAATCCCCTTTATGGAAGGCAGTCAATCAATAATAAAATACACAAGAACAAGTGACTGCATTCTAGACTAGACCTGGACTAGGACCTGGACTAGGACCTGGACCTGAGGACCTGGACCTGGACTAGACCTGGGACCTAGACCTGGACTAGACCTAGACCAGGACCTGGATTAGACCTAGACTAGACCTGGACCAGGACCTACCTTAACTAGACCTGGACTAGACCTGAACCTGAAGACCTGGGCCTGGACTAGACCTAGACTTGAACTAGACCTGGACCTGAGACCTAGACATGGACTAGACCTGGATTAGACTAGACTGGACTATTAGACTGCTGGAATGTGGACCAGGACCTGGATTAGATTTGGACGTGGACTAGACCAGGACTGGACTAGACCTGGAAAAGACCTGGACCATGACCTGGACTAGACCTGGACAAAGACCTGGACTAGACCTGGACTAGACCTGGACAAGGACCTGGACTAAACCTGGACCTGAGACCTAAAACCTGAGACTTGAGAGCTGGACTAGACTTGGGCCTCGACCTGAGCCTAGACTAGACCTGGACTAGACCTTGACCAGGACCTGAACTAGACCTGTATTAGACCTTGACTAGACCTGGACTAGACCTGGTGTAGACCTGGACCGCAGTAACTGCACATTGTCCTAAATAACTAAACTGAAACTGAAACTGACCAGGACGTGGACTACATCTGGACAAGACCTGGTTCTGAGACCTGGACTAGATCTGTACTAGAACTGGGCCTGGGCCTGGATTAGACCTGGACTAGACCTGGACTAGACTTGGACCAGGACCAGTACTAGACCTGGATTAGACCTGGATTAGACCTGGACCTTTACTAGATCTGGACTAGACCTGGATTAGACCTGGACCTGAGACCTGAGACCTGGACTAGACCTGGGCCTGGACTAGACCTGGACTAGACCTGGACTAGACCTGGACTAGACCTGGACTAGAACTGGACTGGACTAGAACTGACTGGACTAGACCTGGAACAGGACCTGGACTAGACCTTCGACCAGGACCTGGACCAGGACATAGACTAGACCTGGTTTAGACCTGAAATAGACCTGGACTCAAGACGGAAATAATCAGATGAAACTGTAGAAACCAAAACAGGAAATGTTGCTTTCACTGTGTCTGCTGACTATTTGAGTTGTCTCCATCTAGTGGCCAACTAAAGAGTATGTCAGGGACGCGGCTGCAGCCCTGCAGCGGGGGGCGCGGCTGCAGCGGGGGGCCAGTTCTGGCAGCGGGGGGCGCCAGGTCTAGTCGCGGCCCAGGTCGCCAAGGTCTGCAGCGGGGGGCGCGGCTGCAGCGTAAAGGTCCAGGGCTAATCGGCTACAGCGGGGGGCGCAGCTGCAAGTCTAGTCCAGGTCTAGTCCAGGTAATCCAGGCCCAGGCCCAGTCTAGTCCAGGTCTAGTCCAGGTCTCAGGTCCAGGTCTTGTGTGTAGTCCAGGTCCTGGTCAGTTCCAGATCTCAGTTTAGTCCAGGTCTAGTCCAGGTCTAGGTCCAGGTCCTGGTCCTGGTCCTGGTCCAGGTCTAGTCCAGGTCTAGTTCAGGTCTAGTCTACGTCTAGTCCAGGTCTAGTCCTGGTCCAGGTCCAGGTCCAAGTCTAGTCCAGGTCCAAATCTAGTCCAGGTCCAGGTCCTGGTCCACATTCCAGTGCAGATCTAATCCAGATCTAGGCCAGGTCTAGTCCAGGTCCTGGTCCAGGTCTAGTCCAGGTCCTGGTCCAGGTCTAGTCCAGGTATAGTCCAGGTCTTGGTCCAGGTCTAGTCCAGGTCCTGGTCCAGGTCTAGTTAAGGTCCAGGTCCTGGTCCAGGTCTAGTCTAGGTCTAGTCCAGGTCCAGTCCAGGTCCAGGTCCAGGTCCAGGACTCAGGTCCAAGTCTAGTCCAGGTCTAATCAGGTCTAGTCAGGTCCAGGTCTAGTCCAGGTCTAGTCAAGTCAGGTCTCAGGTCCAGGTCTTGTGTCTAGTCAGGTCTAGGTCCAGTTAGTCCAGATCTAATCAGGTCCAGGTCTAGTCCAGGTCTAGGTCCAGGTCCAGGTCCAGGTCTAGTCCAGGTCCAGTCCAGGTCCTAGTCCAGGTCCTAGTCCAGGTCTAGTCCTGGTCCAGGTCCAGGTCTCAGGTCCATATCTAGTCCACGTCCAGGTCCTGGTCCACATCCCAGTGCAGATCTAATCCAGATCTAGGCCAGGTCTAGTCCAGGTCCTGGTCCAGGTCTAGTCCAGGTCCTGGTCCAGGTATAGTCCAGGTATAGTCCAGGTCTTGGTCCAGGTCTAGTCAGGTCCTGGTCCAGGTCTAGTTAAGGTCCAGGTCCTGGTCCAGGTCTAGTCTAGGTCTAGTCCAGGTCCAGGTCCTGGTCCACATCCCAGTGCAGATCTAATCCAGATCTAGGCCAGGTCTAGTCCAGGTCCTGGTCCAGGTCTAGTCCAGGTCCTGGTCCAGGTCTAGTCCAGGTATAGTCCAGGTATAGTCCAGGTCTAGTCCAGATCTAGTCCAGATCTCAGGTCCAGGTCTAGTCCAGGTCCTGGTCCAGGTCTAGTCCAGATCTAGTAAAGGTCCAGGTCTAGTCCAGGTCCAGGTCCAGGTCCAGGTCTCAGGTCCAGGTCTAGTCCAGGTCTAGTCCAGGTCTAGTAAAGGTCCAGGTCTAGTCCAGGTCCAGGTCCAGATCTCAGGTCCAGGTCTAGTCCAGGTCCAGGTCCAGGTCCAGGTCCAGATCTCCAGGTCTAGTCCAGGAGCTGTGTTTTATGTTACGCTGAAACAAGTTCCTATGTTTGTGAATTCAGGCAAAGAACCTGTTCTGATTCTGATTGTGATTCTGATCCTGACCCAGTCCGTCGAACCGTTATTTATCAGTTGAATTTGTCAGAATCGAGGCGCTTGAACTTCCACCTTCAGCGCTCGGATCGACTGATGAGTCTTCTGTAAATATAGAATGTTTGATCCGTTTCGTTTTAGGATTGTGTTTGATTTCACGCAAAAACCTTTCATTGTCGTTTGTGGTGGAATCATCATTTTGTGTGACGAGCCGCACTCGAAGGCGGACCCAACGACACGATCAACTGTTGCCACGGACGACATCTCGACAAAAAAGCTCCTTTAAGGGCCTATATCGTGTGGAATGGCCTTTTCAGAGCTTTGAACCTTCTCACATGCTCTTGTGCCTCGAACATGTGCCCAAAGCGGTTTTTGATCGATTCCTGCAGTTTTTATCTAGAGGACAGTCTCTATCCTTTCCTGCTTCAGCCCCTCCTCCATGAAGCACTCTGTACCTGTAAAACGCCCCTCCCCCGACTGAAGATCACTGAAGATCTGTGTGAGGAACAACGACGCGCTGAAGATCTGTCTGAGGAACAACGCCGCACTGAAGATCTGTGTGAGGAACAATGACGCGTTGAAGATCTGTGTGAGGAACAACGACGCGCTGAAGATCTGTCTGAGGAACAACGACGCGCTGAAGATCTGTCTGAGGAACAACGACTCGCTGAAGATCTGTCAGAGGAACAAAGACGCGCTCAAGATCTGTCTGAGGAACAATGACGCGTTAGAGATCTGTGTGAGGAACAACGACGCGCTCAAGATCTGTGTGAGGAACAACGCCGCGCTGAAGATCTGTGTGAGGAACAATGACGCGTTGAAGATCTGTGTGAGGAACAACGACGCGCTCAAGATCTGTGTGAGGAACAACGACGCGCTCAAGATCTGTCTGAGGAACAACGCCGCGCTGAAGATCTGTGTGAGGAACAATGACACGCTCAAGATCTGTCTGAGGAACAACGCCGCGCTGAAGATCTGTGTGAGGAACAACGACACGTTGAAGATCTGTGTGAGGAACAACGACGCGCTCAAGATCTGGCTGAGGAACAACGCCGCGCTGAAGATCTGTGTGAGGAACAACGCCGCGCTGAAGATCTGTGTGAGGAACAACGACACGTTGAAGATCTGTGTGAGGAACAACGACGCGCTGAAGATCTGTGTGAAGAACAACGACACGTTGAAGATATGTGTGAGGAACAACGACACGCTGAAGATCTGTGTGAGGAACAACGACGCGCTGAAGATCTGTGTGAGGAACAACGACGCGCTGAAGATCTGTGTGAAGAACAACGACACGCTGAAGATCTTTGTGAGGAACAATGACACGCTGAATGGAAATAACTGTAAATGTTGTAGAAGCTTATTCAAACTATGGCACAGAGAATGTGTGATCAAAGATAAAGGTCCAACAAATATCAGAGCGTGACCCTTTTTCTGGGGTGACTTTTTTTTACAGATTTTTAGAACATGAACAAAAACACTGAATTCTGAAGAATGATTATTGACTATATTTGATTATGTTATTATGGACCTGATCGTAAACCACTCTGAGGGAACCCTCATCTGTGGCAGCGATTGTCATCTTCATATCCAACCTACATTAGACGAGTCGAACTCCAGAGGCACTGGAGGAACAAGAAACAAGAAGTTCTGTAAATGAATGAAGAATATAGGAAACTCC
This sequence comes from Chaenogobius annularis, assembly GCA_015082035.1. Classification (NCBI taxonomy): domain Eukaryota; kingdom Metazoa; phylum Chordata; class Actinopteri; order Gobiiformes; family Gobiidae; genus Chaenogobius; species Chaenogobius annularis. The sequence goes on along the minus strand of BJKM01000111.1, from coordinate 1,188,984 downwards.
AAAAGAATGGAACAAATACTCCCAAATTTAATTCAGACAGGATTTATTAACGACAAGCACAAGACAACATAAGACGATCTTTACACAGAATGAGCCAAATACAGAAAGAACAAAACAAAGCTGTAATAATAAGTCTGGACTCTGAGAAAGGTTTCGATTCTGTGAGCTGGACTTATTTATTTAAAGTGCTGAACAAACTTCAAATGGAGGATTTAATAATACAAATACTGAGGCTCTTTACGATGGTCCAACATCAAGAACCAGAATTAGCGGTCACTTGACAGACTCACTGACTTTGGAAAGAGGGGTGACACAGGGTTGTGCTTTGTCCCCCCTTTTGTTGGCTTTGTACTTGGAACCTTTGGCCCAATATATTAGACAATCTAAAAATATTCACGGTGCTACAATCCATGGGACGGAACATACAATTGCCTGTTGCAGATGATGTTCTATTGGATTTGACCAAACCAGAAATGTCCCAATGTGATGCATTTTCTATAAAAATTGGTCCGTTGTCCTTTAGAAAGATCTACTCATTTAAATGGCAAACAGAACCTCTTAAATATTTAGGCGTGGTCCTCCTGAAAGAACTATCAACAATTCTGGAGAAAAACTATACTCCTCTTTTCTCCACTACACACTTGTTATGTTCTCTCTGGTCTTTTTCTGTTTATGTGTTTTATAGTCTGTTAAATATAAGATAAATAATAATAATATTAAATTAAAATAAATAAATAAATACATCTGAATTTGTGGTGCAGTAAATGTCCTTCAGATCCGGGTCCACCTCGGCCTCGGGGCCTCACTGGTCAACACAAACGTTCAACATTTCAATCCAATAATACTCATCATACACACAGAGCACAGACCTTACAACATGAGTGTTCAAAATAATAAGTCTTGTGTCAAAAACAACTCTGGTCTTCTAATGTGAGTGTTTAGAAGAAAAGTGCGAGGACGAGCGTGAGAACCTGGAGCAGAAGCAGAGACGAGACTGAAGAGGCGCCTGGAACACACAAAACATGTCAGCAAACACACACAGACAAATGTGGCAACACAAGCACACAGACCAACACTATTCTGTACCTGCGGTGGCGGTAGGAGCTGCGGTGGCGTAGGAGCTGCGGCGGTAGGAGCTGCGGGGTAGGAGCTGCGGTGGTAGGAGCTGCGGTGGAGGTAGAAGTAGCAGCTGTCGTGGTTGTGGTGGTTGCAGCTGAAAAGTGCCAAATATATATTTAGAAAAACCAAGATCTGTGAACTTTACATGTCCAGATTTATTAGTTTGACTGACCTGTGGTAGTAGTAGTAGTAGTAGTAGGTAGTAGTAGTAGTTAGTAGTAGTAGTAGTGGTAGTAGTAGTAGTAGTAGTAGGTGGTGTAGTAGTAGGTGGTGGTGGTGTAGTAGTAGGTGGTAGTATAGTAGTAGTAGTGGTGTAGTAGTAGTAGGTGGTAGTAGTAGTAGTGGTAGTAGTAGTAGTAGTAGTAGTAGTAGTAGTAGGTAGTAGTAGTAGTAGTAGTAGATGGTGCAGTAGTAGTAGTAAGTAGTAGTATAGGTGGTGTAGTAGTAGTAGTAGGTGGTGTAGTAGTAGTAGTAGTAGTGGTGTAGTAGTAGTAGGTGTAGTGTAGTAGTAGTAGGTGGTGTAGTAGTAGTAGTAGGTAGTAGGTGTAGTAGTAGTAGTAGTAGTAGTAGGTGTAGTAGTAGTAGGTGGTGTAGTAGTAGTAGTAGGTGGTGGTAGTAGTAGTAGTAGTAGTGTAGTAGTAGTAGTAGTAGTAGTAGTAGTAGTAGTAGTAGTGGTGTAGTAGTAGTAGTAGTAGTAGTAGTAGTAGGTAGTAGTAGTAGTAGGTGGTAGTAGTAGTAGTAGGTGGTGTAGTATAGTAGTAGTAGTAGTAGTAGTGGTGTAGTAGTAGTAGTAGTAGTGGTGTAGTAGTAGTAGTAGTAGTAGTAGTAGTAGTAGTAGTAGTAGTAGTAGTAGTAGTAGTAGTAGGTGTAGTAGTAGTAGTAGTAGTAGTAGTAGTAGGTGTAGTAGTAGTAGTAGTGTAGTAGTAGTAGTAGTAGGTGGTGTAGTAGTAGTAGGTGGTGTAGTAGTAGTAGTAGGTGTGTAGTAGTAGTAGTAGTAGGTGTAGTAGTAGTAGTGGTAGTAGTGTAGTAGTAGTAGTGTAGTAGTAGTAGTAGGTAGGTGTAGTAGTAGTAGTAGTAGGTGTAGTAGTAGTAGTAGTAGTAGTAGTGTAGTAGTAGTAGTAGTAGTAGTAGTAGTAGTAGTGTAGCAGTAGTAGTAGTAGGTGGTGTAGTAGTAGTAGTAGTGTAGTAGTAGTAGTAGTGGTGTCAGTAGTAGTAGTAGTTGTAGATGGTAGCAGTAGTAGTAGTATAGGTGTGCAGTAGTAGTAGGTGGTGCAGTAGTAGTAGTAGGTGGTGTAGTAGTAGTAGTAGGTGTAGTAGTAGTAGTAGGTGGTGCAGTAGTAAGTAGTAGTAGTGGTGCAGTAGTAGTAGTAATAGGTGGTGGTATAGTAGTAGTAGTAGTATGGTGCATTAGTCGTAGTAGTAGTAGGTGGTGCAGTAGTCGTAGTAGTAGGAGGTGGTGCAGTAGTAGTAGTAGTAGGTGGCAGTAGTAAGTAGTAGGAGGTGCTGTAGTAGTTGTAGGTGCTGCAGTAGTCGTGGTAGGTGCTGCAATAGTAGTTGTAGGTGCTGCAGTAGTAGTAGGTGGTGCAGTAGTAGTAGTGGGTTGGTGCTGCTGCAGTAGTAGTTGTAGGTGCTACAATAGTAGTAGTAGGTGCTGCAGTAGTAGTTGTAGGTGCTGCAGTAGTAGTTGTAGGTGCTGCAGTAGTAGTTGTAGGTGCTGCAGTAGTAGTTGTAGAGTAGGTGCTGCAGTAGTAGTGTTAAGTAGTAGTAGTGCTGCCGTAGTAGTAGTAGGTTGCTGCAGTAGTAGTTGTAGGTGCTGCAGTAGTAGTTGTAGGTGCTACAATAGTAGTAGTAGGTGCTGCAGTAGTAGTTGTAGGTGCCGCTGTAGTAGTTGTAGGTGCTGCCGTAGTAGTAGGTGCTGCAGTAGTAGTAGTAGGTGCTGCCGTAGTAGTAGGTGCTGCAATAGTTGTAGTAGGTACTGCAGTAGTAGTTGTAGGTGTGCTGTAGTAGTGTAGGTGCAGTAGTAGTAGGTACTGCAGTAGTAGTTGTAGGTGCTACAGTAGTAGTTGTAGTTGCTACAGTAGTAGTAGGTGTTGCAGTAGTCGTAGGTAGGTGCTGCAGTAGTAGTGGTTGGTGCTGCAGTAGTAGTTGTAGGTGCTGCAGTAGTAGTTGTAGGTGCTGCAGTAGTAGTAGGTGTTGCGTAGTAGTTGTAGGTGCTGCAGTAGTAGTAGGTGTGTAGTAGTTAGTAGGTAGTAGTAGTAGTAGTAGGTGCTGCAGTAGTCGTGGTAGATCCTGCAGTAGTCGTGGTGGGTGCTGCTGCAGTAGTAGTGGTAGTGGAGCAGTAGTAGTAGTAGGTGCTGCAGTAGTAGTTGTAGGTGCTGCAGTGGTCGTGGTAGGCGCTGCAGTAGTAGTGGTAGGTGCTGCAGTAGTAGTTGTAGGTGCTGCCGTAGTAGTAGGTGCTGCAGTAGTAGTTGTAGGTGCTGCTGTAGTAGTTGTAGGTGCTGCCGTAGTAGTAGGTGGATCAGTAGTAGTAGTAGGTGCTGAAGTAGTCGTGGTAGGTGCTGCAGTAGTAGTGTGCAGTAGGTGGCAGTAGTAGTTGTAGGTGCTGCAGTAGTAGTTGTAGGTGCTGCAGTAGTAGTAGGTGTTGCAGTAGTTGGTGCTGCAGTAGTAGTTGTTGGTGCTGCAGTAGTAGTAGTAGGTGCTGCCGTAGTAGTGTAGGTGCTGCCAGTAGTAGTAGTAGTAGTAGGGCTGCAGTAGTCGTGGTAGGTGCTGCAGTAGTAGTTGTAGGTGCTGCAGTAGTAGTAGGTGTTGCATTAATAGTTGTAGGTGCTACCGTAGTAGGTGCTGTAGTTGTAGTAGTAGGTGCTGCAGTAGTAGTTGTAGGTGCTGCTGTAGTAGTTGTAGGTGCTGCAGTAGTAGTAGGTGTTGCAGTAGTAGTAGTAGGTGCTGCAGTAGTAGTTGTAGGTGTTGCCGTAGTAGGTGCTGCAGTAGTAGTGGTAGGTGCTGCAGTAGTAGTTGTAGGTGCTGCAGTATTAGTAGGTGTTGCAGTAGTAGTAGTAGGTGCTGCCGTAGTAGGTGCTGGAGTTGTAGTAGTAGGTGCTGCAGTAGTAGTTGTAGGTGCTGCCGTAGTAGTGGTTGGTGCTGCAGTAGTAGTTGTAGGTGCTGCAGTAGTAGTTGTAGGTGCTGCAGTAGTAGTTGTAGGTGCTGCAGTAGTAGTAGGTGTTGCAGTAGTAGTAGTAGGTGCTGCAGTAGTAGTTGTAGGTGTTGCCGTAGTAGGTGCTGCAGTAGTAGTGGTAGGTATGCTGCAGTAGTAGTTGTAAAGGTGCTGGCAGTAGTAGTAGTAGGTGTATGGACATGTAGTAGTAGTAGTAAGGTGCCTGGCCGTAGTAGGTGCTGCAGTATGTAGTAGTAGGTGCTGCAGTAGTAGTTGTAGGTGCTGCCAGTAGTAGTGAGTTGGATAGCTAGCAGTAGTAGTAGTAGGTGTTGCAGTAGTAGTAGTAGGTGGCTGCAAGTAGTAGTTGTAGGTGCTGCAGTAGTAGTTGTAGGTGGTGCAGTAGTAGTAGTAGTAGTGCTGCATTAGTAGTTGTAGGTGCTGCAGTAGTAGTAGAATAGGTAGGTGCTGTAGTAAAGTGTGATGGTAGAGTGCTGCAGTAGTAGTTGTAAGGATGCTGCGAGTAGTAGTTGTAGGTGCTGCAGTAGTAGTTGTAGGTGGTGCAGTAGTAGTAGTAGTAGTAGTGCTGCAGTAGGTAGTGAGTGCTGCAGTAAGTAGTTTGTAGGTGCTGCAGTAGTAGTAGTGGTGTAGTAAGTAGTAGTAGGTGTGGTGCAGTAGTAGTAGTGGTAGTGGTAGCTAGCAGTAGTAGTTGTAGGTGCTGCAGTAGTAGTAGTAGGTGCTGCAGTAGTAGTTGTAGGTGCTGCAGTAGTAGTTGTAGGTGCACATGCAGTAGTTAGTTGTAGAGTGCTACGCAAGTAAGTCGTAGGTAGGTGCTGCAGTAGTAGTTGTAGGTTATAGGTAGATGCAGTAGTAGTATGTAGGTGCTGCAGTAGTAGTTGTAGGTGGTGCAGTAGTAGTAGGTGCAAAAGTAGTAGTAGTAGTAGTAGTAGCTAGCAGTAGTAGTAGTAGGTGCTGCAGTAGTAGTAACGTAGGTGCTGCAGTAGTAGTTGTAGGTGCTGCAGTAAGTAGTAGTAGGTGCTATGGAGTAGTAGTTAAGTAGCGTTCAGGGGGGTTACAGTTGTCGGTGGTGCAGCAGGTTGGAGTTCCTTGGACAGTGCCGACGTCGGCGAGCAGAGGAGACGAGGAGAGTGCGGCTGCTGCGGCACAAAATGTTTCTCGAGGCGCAGCCATGACCCGGGACGGCAGTCGAGCCGCCTTTTGGGATCACTGCAATATAACACACAAGAAAGGTCAGAAAACTCTGCAGGTGTCCAGCTGTCCTGCAGGTGTCCAGCTGTCCCTGCAGGTGTCCAGCCAGTCCCTGCAGTTGTCCAGCTGTCCCTGCAGTTGTCCAGCTGTCCCTGCAGGTGTCAGCCGTCCCTGCAGGTGTCCAGCCGTCCCTGCAGTTGTCCAGCTGTCCCTGCAGTTGTCCAGCTGTCCCTGCAGGTGTCCAGCTGTCCCTGCAGGTGTCCAGCCGTCCCTGCAGGTGTCCAGCTGTCCCTGCAGGTGTCCAGCTTTCCCTGCAGGTGTCCAGTCGTCCCTGCAGGTGTCCAGCTGTCCCTGCAGTTGTCCAGCTGTCCCTGCAGGTGTCCAGCCGTCCCTGCAGGTGTCCAGCCGTCCCTGCAGGTGTCCAGCTGTCCCTGCAGGTGCGAGGGTCCAGCTGTCCCTGCAGGTGTCCAGAGGTCACTGACCTGTGGAGCTGAAGCAGTTGTCCTCCAGGGCGTTGCAGGCCAGTCCTGCGCTGCAGGCGTTGGTCGTAGGGTCACAGCTGAAGCACTGCAGGCTCCCAGTGCCCGGAGGGGACGGAGCTGAAAGTGAAGAAGTTCAGAGGTCAGACGGGGCCAACACAGGGGCCAACACAGGGGCCAACACAGGGGCCAACACAGGGGACAACACAGGGCCAACACAGGGGCCAATACAGGGGCCAACACAGGGGACAACACAACCGGCCAACACAGAGGACAACACAGGGGCCAACAAGGGGCCAACACAACAGGGCACACAGGGGCCAACACAGGGCAACACAGGGGCCAACACAGAGGACAACACAGAGGCAACACAGGGCCAACGCAGGGGCCAACACAGGTAACAACACAGGGGCCAATACAGGGGCCAACACAGAGGACAACACAGGGGACAACACAGGGGCCAACACAGGTAACAACACAGGGGCCAATACAGGGGCCAACACAGAGGACAACACAGGGGACAACACAGGGGCCAACACAGGTACACAACACACAGGGGCCAAACAGGCAACACAGGGAAACACAGGGGCCAACACAGGGGCCAAAACAGGGGCCAACACAGGGCCAACACAGGGCCAAACAGAACACCAGGATGACTCACAGGGCGCGTCGGCAGTGTTGCAGTTGTCGGTGTTGCAGCAGACGGCTTTGGCCAAAACGTTGGAAGATTTGACGTTCAGAGAAAAGTCCTGGGACGTGGAGGCGGGACAAAAGGGTGGGCGCAGCACAACCTTTGACTTTCTTCGTGCTCGTGCCGCTGATGGAGGTGGCTGTGACGGAAAGAACAGCGTTCAGAATGAGAGGAAATATAGAAATAAATGATTCAATATTTCATACATACTGAGGATGGTGGCAGAGACACATTGCACCTCTCCATTTTGGCACGGGACAAACGTTGTATTCGCACAGTTCGAGTCAGTCGGATCGGAACATGTCGAACAGGAAAGGCCCGTCACTGCAACAAGACCGGGTTAAACCAGCACTAAACTAGGACTGAACCGGACTAGACCATGACTAAAGCAGGTCTAAACCAGGACTGTAGCAGGTCTTACCTGAGTTGATGGACAGGGCGATGATCAAAGCCAGAGAAAGGAGCAGAGTGGTCTTCATGTTTGGAGTGCGCTGCAGAGGTATGGGAATCGTCTCTCCTGTTTCACCTGAGGCTCTTCTGAAAACCTGATGTGGATCTGAGGCTCTCCATCAGTTAATATAACTACGTGCCACGCCCTGCACCGTCATCAACAAAACCTGTTGACGTGATCACTTGACTTCAGATTCCATGATGAAGATGAGTCAGAACAACAACATGCATTCAAGGACGGTTTTAGGTGTTATTGTTTTAATGCTTGTTTAACGCAGCCTCATAAAGTACAGGTCTATGCTATTTTTATCACATATTGTTCTACCATAATATTGTGACAACAGTGGGTCACATGACTTTTTTAGTGGTTTAGTCTTGGTTTAGTCCAGGTTTAGGCAAGGCAAGGCAAATTTATTTGTAGAGCAGAATTCGCAATTCAAAGTGCTTCACAACAGGAAAAAAAACATTAAAATCACAAAGACAGAAAACTTTCATTTCTGTTCATTCAATTTAACAATTTTGCTGACATGAATCATACATTTTGTCCGTGCTTAGTGATACGCCAGATGGAAAACAAAATCTATTGGGCCACACTGGCAGACTCTCCAGACACTGTTTCCCATATTTATTCAACATTGCCAGCGTGACAGTTGTCTCTCTGATGGGCACATGGCTTTTAGATTGATTCTTCCCATGTTTGACCGTCCCTAGACGTCAGCGCTCTCTGCCTCTGCACACGTCTGTCCAGAGCGTATGCATCTTTAATGACGACACTCTCCTCGACACCTCCACCTTATGTGTGTGGCGCTTTTGTATCTTTAACGACGGACCCCGTCTCGTCGGCCCTCTCCCTAGATTTAGCTTTCGCTAAGCTAATTGTCCCAGACAAAACCCGATCAAAGGTTTTCGTGTTAAATCTGGCTCTTGGTCAGTGGGTCGGTGCGCCAGGCTCTTTCTGGACTTTGTAGTGGTCTTTGTGCCGACTGACAATCTAACCAGCGTGTGTTCTAACCCTCTCCCCAGACACCTCCTATGAGGCTGCGATTGGACAATGGGCTATTGTGTCGAGCAGAATCATTTACATGTTCAATCGTAATTGTGTCTAAATAGTAGTTTTAGAATTGTAAAGAATTCCTCTAAAGAAAGACCTTTTCATTTAAAGAAATTCAATGCTGCAATTTTCAGGCGATCGTCAAATAGTTTGAGACATAAAACAGAAGAGTGCAAAGAAATCAAATGAATCAGTCATATGCACAGCCAAACAAAACAGTTTTAGCTCAAGTAGTCAAACTAGAATAAAAGTATTTTCAGGATTTTGCTGCATTTGGGGCCATTTTACCACTGCAACCAGTTCTCACCCTCAGACCAGAGTCACAGAAACTCAGTTCTGCTCTTCTTCTGGCTGTTGGTGGTGCAGAGGCTTGAACATGCTTTAGTCAATTCTTTTTATGTAAATACTAACTATTCATGTGCTTCATATGCTCTTTTGAGGTTTAGTTTTAGTACAGCTCAACTGTCTGTTCTTTCATTGACAGGCGTTAATGCCTCTGAACACTTGTCAGAGGAGCAACAGCGGCTTATAAAAACACACAAACAAAGAGTTCTTTTCCCAGTATTTTTATGACAAAAAAGAGGGAAACATCCACCGAGGAGCATTTGGGATTTTGACCTGGAGAGGATGCAAACCTAGATGTTCTGATTTGCTCCGGATGTTTCAAAGCCCCTGGAGGAAGTGGCAACACAAACTTAACCGTTAACACACATTGAACACGGGATTACACTGCATTTACTGCACATTTAACACATTCTGACACACACACTTTTACTGGACAGACACTCACAGAAATGTTGACACACAATACTTTTTTAATCTACAGAAACATTACACACTTTATCACAAATTATACTTTTGTGAAGTGAAAATAAACTTCTGAGGCCAGAAAATAGTATTTTCCAGCCTCTGTAAAAGAAAGTCAAATAAACTAATATTTTTACACTTGAAATTCTACATTGTTGCTTATTTTTTGAGATAAAAACTTAAAATCAATATTTTCATACATCAGTTGTGAGATGTTACACTCATAACATGAACAATGGCATAGCCACAGCGACTGAGTTACACATTTACATTTAGGACACTTTGGGGACATTCCTGGGGAGAATGAATCCAGATGAAAATGGGAAACATATTTATACTTTAGTAAAGAAAGTGGTCCGCACAACTCATCTGTTTTTATGGAATGCTCCACAGCATGGAAAGAAAGCATTTTCAGAGAAGATGAAGTGTGTGGACCAACTTCTTTAGGCTTTTACACACTGATGAAGGAGAGGGGTGTGAGGGCATCTGACACACACAAAACACGAGGAAGTGTTGATGTGACTTGTGGTAAACTGGACCTGGGACTTCCCGCTCTCGTTTCCATTTTATTAGTTTAGTGGTTAAACGGGATTCTTTCTTTTGTAGGATGTTTTCTTCTAAAGTCCTGAGTGAATCAGAAACATTTCTCCCACAAGAATTGAACCGGCAACCCAGTGGTGTCACTCAATGGGCCTTTATGTATTTACATTTAACACACCCCAAAGGCAACACAAAAGCATAAAACAATACAATGCAATGAACACAACAAACTGTACAAAAGAAGGCGTGGCTCCACGAGTGTTAAAGCCTGCCTCAGGTCGTGATGGAGCAGATCTCAGGTGGAAGCGTCACAGTTCGAGCCTGGCTCTGGAATCTGCCTTGGTTTGTTAATAGTTCACATGTAATTAAACCAAGACACACCCACAAACACAACAGACGTGAGCTGCACCTTTCAGGTGCTCTCTGAGTCAGTGAAGCATGAACACTTTAATGTCATCATGTTTGTTTATTTGTTCCAGAGAATCTGACGTTGGGCTCTAAATGTGGTCATTGTCATTTGACGAAGAGTGACCTGAGGTCAAACTCCAGCTGGAAACAAAAACACAAACATCATCAGTTCAAGGTTAAAGGGCCTATAGCGTGTGGAATGGCCTTTTCAGAGCTTTGAACCTTCTCATATGCTGTTGGTTCCTCAAACATGTGCCCAAAGTGGTTTTTTGATCGATTCCTGCAGTCTTTATCTAGAGGACAGTCCCTCTCCTTCCCCTCGGGATGAGCAGACGAACGGGGCCTTCTCACCCAGGATGACACGGCACACTCCCTGTTTGTGGAAGCACTCTGGACCTGTAACATGCCCCTCCCCCGCCCCCTGTAGTGGAAGAAAATACCATTTGGTCTTTCTCATGAATCAGAATCAGAATCAGAATCAGAAAGAGTTTATTGCCATTGTCAATGAACAAAATTCAAAACGTAGGAACTTGTCTCGGCCTTAAGGTGCAACATAAAACACTGAGTAATAATAAAACAAACATATATTCAATCAAAAAGGGCATGCATTAGGAAACAATTTAAAATTACTATACAATAAAATAAAAAATAGGCATTCTATGTACACAAGTTTACAATAAAAATAGGCATGATCGTATAGACGTCTCAGCTCCAGGCCATCTGGCCCTTCCTGTTCGCACACAACTCGGAATCAGAATCAGGAAAGGTTTTTGCCATTGTTAACAAACAAAATTTGTTTCCGCATTGAAGTACAACATACAACGACGACCTATATTGAAAAACAACGTATATGAAATCAAAAGGACATCCATTAGCTAACAATTCAAATTTACTATGGTTTAAGATAAAAATAGACTTAATATGTACACAATAATTTACAGTTAAATTTACAGATGTAGTGCAAAAAGTGACAGTGCAGTGAGTGATTCAATTGTAGTTAAAGTGACAGGTGTTTAAGAAGTGTTCATGAGTCCAACGGCAGAGGGAAACTAACTATTTTCGTGGCGAGAGGTTATGGTCCAGATGGACCGTAGCCTCCTGCCTGAGGGGAATAGTTCAAAATAGTCCATGTCTAGGGTGAGAAGGGTCAGCTGTGATCCGACCTGCTCGACCCAGAGCCCTGGAGACGCACAGGTCCTGCAGAGATGGAAGTCTGCAGCCAGAAAGGGTGCTGTAGTCTCTGTTTGTCCCTGGCTGTGGTGCACGTACCACACTGTGATGGAAGTGAGGATGGACTCAATTATGGCCGTGTAGAACTGCACCATCATCTGCACTGGCAGCTTGGCTTTCCTCAGCTGCCGCAGGAAGTACATCCTCTGCTGGGCCGTTCTTGATGATGGAGCTGATGGAGGGCTCCCTTTTGAGGTCCTGGGTGATGGACCCAGGAAGCGGAAAGGAGGCCACGCTGGTGATGGGGGAGTCTGTCATGGTGAGGGGGGGCTGGGGGGCTGTGGTTTCCTGATGTCCACGATCATCTCCACTGTCTTCTGGGTGTTGAACTCCAGGTTGTTACCGCTGCACCAGGACACCAGCCGGTCCACCTCCCTCCTGTAGACAGACTCATCCCTGTCCGAGATGAGCCCGATGAGGGTGGTATCATCTGCAAAACTTGATCAGTTTTCTGTCGTGGCTGGAGCTGCAGCAGTTTGTGTACAGGGAGAAGAGCAGAGGGGAAAGTACACAGCCCTGTGAAAAACCTGTGCTGATAGTCTGAGTGTTTGAGACATTCTTCCACAGCCACACGCACTGCCTCCGATCCGTCAGGAAGTCAGTGATCCATCTGCAGGTGGAATCAGGTACATTGAGCTGGGAGAACTTGTCATCAGAGCAGGATTGTGTTATGCAGTAAAAATTAGGATAAAAAATGATAATGTTACTGTTTGCAGATAATATTATTTACTGTATCTCCTGTTCCAGTCGTGCGTCAGGACAGAGCTTGGGGGTGCAGGTCACCTCCAAAAGCGATAGGTCTCAAATTGTTTTGATATCCTTGAAGTAATGTTTTACTTTGTTCCCTTTCGGAGATGAATTTGATAATGATGATGCTGGCGAACGTGTCAGTTTATGTCACTGTGTACTGTCATTGGTCTGGAGAATGACGGACAGATACATTTGTTAGGGACAGTGATTTTTTACTGTGCACAAGTAAATAAAGATCTACATTTTGAGAAAGACAAACTTGTTCAAATTCATCATTTCTTGGTAATTGTCTACGGAAATTCCATAACAATGTGGCGTCACGAACAGGATCCTTCATCCGGATGTCATTCACCATGGGCCGTATGACGCAGTGTTTGACCAGCCTCGTTACTCTACTCTTTGAGTCGCGAGGACTGCCTCACAGGGCCTGGGAGGACAACACCGGTTCTAGGACTCAAAACGAACACATTGGGGTGAGTTGTCTTCTTCAATTGTGTCAATAAACTGTGATTTATTTATTTTTCTTTTGTCCGGACAGAGAGAGAGAGAGAGTAAGAGAATGAAACAAAAACAAAACAAATAAACACTAATTGTCAGTAGGCAAGAGTCCACTGCGAAGACCAGGAGAGCCTGGACCACTCACCCACTAACTAAAAGTAAAATTTAAATATTAGCTTTAGTTTAGTTTTGCCTGGGGCAATCAGTTTAGCGAGTTGTGTACCCTAAACTGGAGTTTTGTAGAAAATGATTCAGTTGTAGTCATCTGGACTCTGTTTTAGAAAAAAACTATATATTTCGACTCTCATACTCATGTTTATATCCTACTCTGTGAAAGCCCTGCCCACAGGGCGGGATCTCCTGATAATGGCCCAACTTTACTGTGATGGGCCTATTGTTCCCTGGCATTTGGCTGCCTCACCTTGAGTGCCTGTTTAGCATCAGAATGCCTCGGGCGTCTCCAGGGTTTCAGCTGACCATTATAAACAACTGGAAGGTTGAATCTTAAACCTCCATTACAAATTAAGGAAGGATTCTCTTTTAACAAAGATGGCCTCCTTAACTCCTCTTTCAAACCATCTCTTCTCCTGCTCAGAATCTCCTCCTCACTGTCTTCAATAGAGTGGTTTGTGGCTTTGAAATGAAGATGTCCGGCGCTTTGGGGTCTTGAACTCACATGTCTTCTGTGCTGATAAAGCCTCTTGTGCAGCGGCTGTTTAGTCTCCCCTATGTACTGCTCTTTACAACTTTCTTCACTGCATTGGATAGAATACACTACATTGCTCTGTTTCTATGTAGGCATCTTGTCCTGAGGGTGAACTAGTTTTTGTCTCAACGTGTTTCCTGGTTTGAAATAAAAAGGGACTTCGTCTTGTCAAAAAATTCTTTGCAGTTTTTCTGACAGTCCCGAGACATAAGGCATAGAGACACCATTTCTTCTTGGTTCTGTTTCCCTCTTTTCCCTCTTTTGTCCTGCCTTTTGGTTCTCTTCACTTTGTTAAGAGCCCAAGTCGGGTATCCACAGGCTGAGAGGATTCCGGACGTGTTTTTCCTCTTTCCTCTTGCCCTCTGAGCTGGTGGGCACCTCTTGTGCTCTGTGTTGTAGTGTTCTGATCACTCCCAGCTTGTGCTGTAGTGAGTGGTTAGAGCCAAAGAGCAGGTACTGATCTGTGTGTGAAGGTTTCCTATATACTTCTGTCTGGAGCTTCCCGTCTTCTCCTCTGATAGTGGAGTAGTGGAAGGAACGTTTACGCAACACCGAACACAGACATGTGTATTGACGAGAAAACATGCAGTCGTAAAAAAATTGGGGAATAAAATCTTTCCAAGACTGATATGCAAATCCCCGAGGCATAGTAATGCTCGTAATGTCAAATAAATTTGGGGAAGAATGCTTAGAATGCCTGCCTCTTTGGACGAAAGAAATATGGGTTCACCAGTGGAGGATCTCTAAGCATGAATCAAATTGCAAAACTTAGAACAAACTTAGAAATGTAAGGTTCAGCAAAAGGAAAATTGAAAAAATAAAAAATAAATTAAATGTGCACCATGTTAATTCACGATTTTAAGGGATGCTACCTGAGAATAACTAAATCTCTTTTTATTGTCCCAACAAGTTGCATAGTGTCCCTTTAATTCAATTCAATTCAATTCAATTTATTTTTGTAACGCCCAAAATCACAACAGTAGTTGCCTCGAGGGGCTACAGTGGAAAACAAAATAAACAATGTTCATAGGACTTGGAAATGTCCAGCGTCCTGTGTCCTTAGACAGATGTCCCAAGCTCCCCTGTCCTTAGACCCTCCTTCTCGGCCAGGAAAAACTACCAAACCTCTTTGGGAAAAAGTAGAAACCTGTAGGAGTTCCACAGTGAAGGAGAGATCCCACTCCCTCGGACGGACAGGAGGACGAGAGAGAGACGGTGGAGCTGGACCCACTCAGGAGCCAACCAATTCTTCGAGGCCGATGAAGAACCGTTCATATGGAGTAGAGACCGTTTCTCCGGCAGACCGTTTCTCCAGGCAGAACGTTTCTCCAGCAGCTGAGGAGCATCTGGATCCACAGGTCCTCGATGTGTCTGCTCCACTCCCGTCGGGGAAGTGGGAGAAAAAGAAGGAAAAGCGATGAACAAATTGCTGTGAAATTAAATATTAAATATTGTTTGATAGAAAAGTAGTAGGAAACAGAGGATAGTGCTCAAGCTCCATACTTCCCCCAGTATAGTTGCTCCTAGGGCAGCAGAGCTGGGAACTGTAGGTTTTTATTTCTGTTCCTAACTGGCCTGACCATAAGCCATTTCAAAGAGGAACGTTTTAAGCCTGGTCTTAAATGAAGAGACTGTGTCGGGACTGTGTCGGCCTCTTTAACATGGACAGGAGCTGATTCCACAACACAGGAGCTTGGGAGCTAAACGCTCTACCTCCTACTGTGCTGTTAGAGTCCTTGGGACCACCACAAGTCCAGCATTTTGAGAGCAAAGTGCTCTGATTGGATGATAAGGTCCTATAGCATCTTTGAGGTTGGATGGGGCGTGGTCATTTATGGCTTTGGAAGTCAGGAGGAGGATTTAGAATTTGATTCTAAACTCTGGACAGGAGCCAGTGAAGAGACTCGAGCACCGGCGTAATGTGCTCTCTTCTTTTAGTTCCTGTTTGTAATCTTGCTGCTGCATTTTGAACCAGTTGAAAGCTTTTTATGGCGCTTTTAGGGCACGCTGCAGCAGGAATTACAGGAGTCTAATCTAGATGTTACAAACGCAGGACAAGTTTTTCAGCATCGCTTTTAGACATCGATTTTTCTGATTTTGGCTATATTACGCAGATGGAAATAGGCTGTTTTACAGGCTTGATTTATTGTGTGCTTTGAATGAGAGCTCTTGGTCCAATCAGCTCCAAGGTTTCTTCCAGTGGAGCTGGAGGCCACACTGACGTGGTCCAGTGGGACTATCTGCTCAGATAAAGCGTCTCGTAGATGATTAGGGCCTAGTAACGATGACCTCGGGTTTTTTCAGGGTTCAGAAGAGATAATGAAAGTGTCCTCCAGGTTTTTATCTCCTTCACACAAGCACCAAGTCTGTCTGCTTGATCGGTCTGATCGGGTTTCATTGATAAATACAGCTGTGTGTCATCTGCAGAGCAGTGGAAGTGAATGCTATGCTTTCTGACAATGTTATACTTTAAAAATATATAGATATTATTCAAATGAAAACATTCAATGCATCAAAATGAGAGAGACCTAAACTAGACAAGATTTATGATTCATGCCAGCAAAAGTTTTAATTTGAATTGAAGAAATTAAGACTACAGTACAGAATTTGTGGCATACACTGCATTCACACCTCACTCACCGCTTCTGTTTGTTTTTGTTATAAGATTAGATAAGACCACCTTTATATGTTCCACAATGGGAAAATTCCAGTGTTGCAACAAAGGGTACAGAAAACAGATTAGGCACAGTATAACAGTAAAAACAGATAACTTAGAAAAGAAAATGCTTAAAAAACCTCTTATAAAAAACTCTTAAACAATAAAAGATAACTTAATCTTAATAATAATAATAACACTCTTATTTACAGCTGTCAAATCGACAGAAAATATCATGCAGGAATGATGACATTATGTCACAGTATTGCACAGGAGTATACAGTATTGCACATGATTACAGAAGCTGACACACGATTCAGGACTAACAGTGTTTGTTGTAAAGTCTGACAGCAGCAGAAGGAAAAGACCTGTGAAACCTCCTTCACACAGCGAGGGTGGATCAGTCTGTCACTGAAGCTGCTCTCCAGAGCGGACAGTGTCCTGCAGGGGGCGACACTCATGGTCCAGATAGACGTGAGTTTAGCCAGGACCTTCTGTCCCCCACCTCCTGCACCGAGTCCAGAGCACAGCCCAAGACGGAGCTGGACTTCTTGATGACTTTGTCCAGCTTCTTCCTCTCCCTCTCTGTGATGCTGCTGCTCCAGCAGACCACACCGTACAGGAGGGCTGATGCCACCACCGAGTCATAGAAGGTCCTCAGGAGTGGCCCTGTCACTCCAAGGGACCGGAGTCTCCTCAGGAGGTAGAGTCGACTCTGGCTCTTCCTGTACAGTGCGTCTGTGTGATGAGTCCAGTCCAGTTGTGGTTCAGATGAACACCCAGGTACTCGTATGAGTCCACTCTCTCAATGTCCCTCTCCTGGATGTTCACTGGTGAGGGGCTCACAGAGTGGCATCTGCGGAAGTCCACCACCATCTCCTTGGTCTTCCCCGTGTTGATAAGGAGGTGCACCAGTTGCTGACACCAGTCCACAAAGTCCTGCACGAGTCCTCTGTACTCACGCAATCGTCGTCGCCCGTGATGAGTCCAATGATGGCAGAGTCATCAGAGAACTTCTGAAGGACGAGGATGAAGAGAAAGGGCGCGAGGACGGTGCCCTGGGGCGCCCCCACACTGCAGGTCCGAGTGTCAGACACAGTCCCAGGCTCTCACAAACTGGGGTCGGTTTGTGAGGTAGTCCAGGATCCACTCCGCCAGGTCGTAGTTCCTCAGGAGCAGCGGCTGGATGATGTTGAAGGCACTGGAGAGATAAAAAAAATAGGATCCTCACAGCGCTGCCGGGCTTCTCCAGGTGAGAGAGAGCGCGGTGCAGCAGGGAGATGACGGCGTCCTCCACCCCGATGCCAGGCTGCAATAGAAAATGCAGCGGGTCCATGGCTGAACTCACGGTGGAGCGGAGGTGGTCCAGGACCAGCCGCTTCAGTGTCTTCAGCAGATGGGACGTGAGAGCCACTGGCCTGAAGCTGTTGAGGTTTTTGGTGCGCGGTGTCTTGGGCACTGGTAGCACACAGGATGTGTTCCAGACCTGTGGTACCACCCTCAGCTTCAGGCTCATGTTGAAGACATGCTCCATAACTCCATAAGAGCTGATGCGGTCTGGTCCTGCTGCCTTTCTTGTTTTAATCCTCTTCAGCCCTCTCCTCACTTGTGCTGCTGTGACAGCAACCTCCCTCTGAGATAACACTGCGAGCACACCAGGCTCCCAGGCCACCTGCACGAGAGAGGGTCACAGTGCCACCATCCCTGTAACTTTTTGCAAGTCTGATCTTCGCTGATGTCACTTCCGGGTAAGTGTATGCTATTTTGAGAGTCGCTCGCTCACTTCTTTTTATTGTTAATCCACGAATTATACAAATACTATTTTAGCTTCCTAAACACCAGTGAAAGTGTGATTGCTCCTTAACAACCCGGAGCCTTGTACAGCCGGGACTAGACCAGGATCAAAATAGGGACCAATTTGTGACCGTTTGGAGGGAAAAAGGCGCTAAACGCCAGCCTGTAGTGCACCGTGAGCTTCCCGTCTACAATAGTGTGACGGAGCCAGTCCGTCAGAGGTTCTAGTCGCCGTTTGCACAAGTGCGGAGCCCGTTCATGCCCGCGCGCACAGACCAACACACACTCGTTCATTCCCCGCTTCCCCCCCCCTGTTTCATTCATCTCGCTACACAGGGTATCCGCGTCATTCCACTACATATCTCGCCGTACTCCCTGCTGACACTAAATTCGCTCAAAAGGGTGCAATCACTTGCGCGGGTTAGAATAATCGTAATCATATCACGCCAGCTCTTACCATGTTGATTTTAAAGCCTCGCTCCTCGATGCGGAGCGTTGGACGCGAAACGCGGAGCCAGTATTTCCCTGGGTATGTTAAACTAGGCGCTGTTCGCGCCGTGTTTGCTCAGTGGAGGGGCAAGTGACACATAAAAAGGGAAGCCGCTTTTGGCCTGGGGGTGAGTCGGGCACCGGTTACAGTGCACGGTCAAAAGGGGTGCGAAGAAAGAGAGAAAGAGAATTGATAAGTGAAAGTTAAAGCTGAAACTTTAACGTTTGAACCTGGTAATGCTGTATATATGTATTTTTGGACACTGCTCTTTTTTTTTCACTGTAAATATATTTGGTCATTGTTGCACTGGGATTGGCACAATAAATAACACCGGAGCACTTGGAAATTCGACTTCGCCTAATTTTTTGAAGAGAGTCCCCGCCGACATTTTGGTGTCAGAGAGTTGGGATGGCAAGTCGAAAGAAGAAAGGTCCTCGCCAACAAAAGCGCACCGGTCTAAGGTACACAAGCCGTGAGCGAATCAGCCAGAGAGGGGGCAGGAGCTCCGACTAACAGTAATGGGAAGAACGGATGAGGATGAAGAGTGGGGAGGAAAACCAGGCCATCATCCTGAACAGCGTCAGGACGAATGGTGGCGCTGATGAGAACGTTTTCCTCAGGACAAGCAGCGCCGGGAAGGAAGGCCTTGCTGCCGAACTGCGGATTGAGAGCCTCTTCTTCTGCTGCCTGTGGAGCGTGTGAGTGCAATACCCTGCAGGCCACTTCTCTACACAGCTCATTAGAAAACCATCGTCAGCGCTCAAACTGCCTAACATCACAGTCGCTTACCACGACATCGGTGACAACAGAGCATGCCCGAAGGATGGGACTGCAACACTGGTGGAACAGAGGGTCGGTGTTTCTAGGAAGTCCCATGGAGATCATGATGGTTTGTGGAGCTCGCAGCGCCAAGCCTCCTGGACCTGAGGACAGACCAAGACACTGAATGGAGAAACATTACAGATGAGCAAAAATAACACATAATATTCAGGAGTGGTTGAGGAACATGAAAATTATTTGCTACGTTTCGAGCGGATAGCTAGAACCATGGAGGTGGCTAGAAAGACGATGTTGGGCGTGTCGATTGTACCCTTAACTGACAAGGGAGGGACTAGAGGCCTACTCTGCTATTGGATGGAGGAGAGAGAGCCACTGTTACGGTGGACCTGAAGGAGCCCTGCTGGCCAATATCGACATTTTCCATGAACTTCCGGGCATGGCAGTTTGCGCCCACCGACTCTGCAATGGTGAATAGCAGCCACGGAGACCTATACCCGCGTGCAGAGGACTTTATCGATCGCTGCTGGTAAGACCAGATTGAACGCTCCAGGGGAGGAAATTCGGAAAAGCGATCATCATGGAGGAGCTTCATGCAGGTGTTTCCTTTGCAGTGAGGACCTGGGTTGAAGGAACATGAGCCAGCCGAACGGATTTACCGCTGCAGTTGGCCGTTGGCAGTATCATCGAACGCTCGGAAGGAGGACCTGCTGCTCCGGTTAACCCACAGCAGGCCAGCGAGCACCAAGCGCTAAATATTTTTCACAAGACCTGCCAGACGTGAGACCAACCAAGGACCTGTCAGGTAATCAATTCTGCCCGACCAACAACGACCTGGTAAGGAAGTTTTTATTCGCTTTTCCTGCCAACAGCCTGGGCACAACAGCCTCAGTTTTGCCCAGTCCGTAAAGCTAAGTTAAGGCGGAGCGTGCTATCCTCCAAGACAGAGGGTGAAGTGAGACGACGTGCAGCTACACCCAGCTCTAAAATGTAGCTAATTAATGGCAGAGGTTAAACAGTGCTTGCATGGGACACTGGGAGTTATTCACTTACCATGCATTAACGTGAGCTCAGATGCCAGTTAGCAGTATGGAGCTATGGCAAGAAAGTGGACATCTTTGTTGTGTGCAGGGGCACAGCAACTATCCTAACCTGTGAGGTTCCGTGACGTTGTGCAGAGAACCCTATCGTTTGTGACTGTGGGAGTAGTAGAGGAACTTATCTGTGGGCTGCTATTCTCGGTTGGGATTACCTTTTTCTATAATGGACCTGTATGTCGGAGAAAGTTGATTCTGGGGAGAATGAATGATGTGGTGGAAATTTGTCATTGTCCGGTTCACCCGGGACAAGATGAAAGGCCAATGACGACTCCACCTCTACCAGACTTGGACAGTAGTCTGTGTGAGGGTGCACCAAGGGCCAAGAAAATCCGGCGTCAGCGAGGTTGAAGAAAACCAAATGTGGTTGTAAAATCCTGAAAATTCTGATTCTTTTTTGAGTGTGGGATGTGCCTGAAAATGGTTTCTGTGGTGCAAAGCAATGATATCATTTGAAATGTCTGTTTGCCCCTTGAATGCGCTGGTGGGGAGAAAGAAACCAAGGGTTGGTCCTGGGTCAAGGAGAAGTTTATTATGACAATGGGTGTTGTACTTGTTTGGTAAATGATGTAAAGTCTTGTTGTTTCCCCTTAGGCCTGTAGGACCCTAGTCTGGCATTTAGCAGACACAGTTCTCCATGGTCAGGTCACCGGTCGTCACGAGAAACATTCCTACGGCGTCAGTTCCAATTTTATATTGGCCGTCCATGTATGCCGACATTAACAAGTACTGTACAACATGTTCTGTGTGTCAAGAAAATCATGCTGTGCGCAAGTCTGACCGTGCCTTTTTGGCAGCCTCCTACAGTTATCTCCACTCCTTCCGAAGGAATTGATATGGACAAATTGTTGGGGCCCTGGTGAAGAGCAGCGTGGACTATACTACCATTTGTCATTTCTGGACTATGCCCATCAGATATTCCTAGAGGCTTTTCTCCATGAGAACCATAATGGGCCTGCGTCCTTCCGGGCAGCTATTGTCCACTGTTTCCACAGGGTTGGATTACCCGTGAGTTTCAGGACCAAGGACAGAAAACCATTAGTCGTCGTCTGATGCAGCCTCTTCCAGCAGCAACTTGGAAAAAATTTATCTAACCCCCCCATCACATCCAAAACACCCGTACCACAATGGATGGACTAGTTGAAGTAGGTTTAATCAAAACCTGAAGCGGGATGCTCCAGAAGTTTGTGGAGTGATAACGGGTCAAAGGACGGGACTTGCTGGCTACCTTTGTTTTGTTGCCTATCGAGAGGTACACACAGGCGTCAACTGGATTTCTCCCATTTGAGCTGTTGTAGGCTGGGATGTTCAGGGCGTTGGCTTCTCCGCGAAGAATGGGAGGGCCCCCTCAGCAACCTACAAAGTGACGGAGCATTTGTCAAGTTTTGTACTTTTGAGAATGAGGGAGAGACTGTCCAAGTACTTAAGAGGAGGAGAAAAGAATTGCAAGGGCTTCAAAAGCCCCAGAAAAGCCTGGTAACGAACCGTCCAAGGTCCCCGCAGTCGTTGTTCCACCTGGTCAGAAGGTTGCTTTGCTTCTGCTTCTTGCCAATCCTCCACCGGGGCGCGTAACTTTTGGCAAAATGGCGGGGGCCATACAAGCGATGTAAACGAGCAAGATTGGGGCAGGTCACCACTAACGTAAGATTCTAACATAGTGCGACTNAACAACGACCTGGTAAGGAGTTTATCTGCTTTTCCTGCCAACAGCCTGGGCACAAAGCCTCAGTTTGCCCAGTCCGTAAAGCTAAAGTTAGCGGAGCGTGCTATCCTCCAAGACCAGAGGGCGCTAGTGAGACTGACAGGGCAGTACAGCGCTCTAAAAATGTATTAATTAATGGCCAAGAGGTTACTGCGTTGCTGGACACTGGTAGTTTCACTTCCCTGATTAAACGTAGCTCAGTGCCAGTTAGCAGTATGGACTATGGCAAGACAGTGGACATTTTGTGTGTGCACGGGGACAGCCACCCCTATCCTACTGTGGAGGTTACCGTGACTGTTGCAGACAACCCTACCTTTGTGACTGTGGGAGTAGTAGAGAACTTACCTGTGGCTGCTATTCTCGGTTGGGACTTACCTTTTCTGATGGACCTGTTGTCTGGGAAAGTTGATTCTGGGGAGAATGATGACTGTGGTAGAAATTTGTCATGTCCGGTTCTCACCCGGGCACAAGTGAAAGCCAGCGTCCAACCTCTACCAGACTTGGACAGTAGTCTGTGTGAGGGTGGCACCAAAGGGCCAAGAAAATCCCGGCGTCAGCGACGGTTTGAAAAACAAATGTGGTCTGTAAATCCTGAAAATTCTGATTCTTTTGTGTGGGATGTGCCTGAAAATGTTTCTTCTGTTTGCAAAGCAATGATATCACTTTGAAATGTCTGTTTGCTAAGGTGGGGGAAGAAACCAAGGGTTGTCTGGGTCAAGAGAAGTTTATTATTGACAATGGGGTGTTGTACATTGTTGGTAATGAGTGTAAACGTCTTGTTGTTCCCCTTAGCTGTAGGACCCTAGTCATGCATTTAGCACACACAGTTCCATGGTCCGGTCACCTCGGTCGTCACAAAACATTCCTACGCGTCAGTTCCAGATTTTATTGGCCGTCCATGTATGCCGACATTCACAAATACTGTACAACATGTCCTGTGTGTCAGAAAACATGTCCTGTGCGCAAGTCTGACCGTGCCTTTTTGCAGCCCTCTTCCAGTTATCTCCACTCCCTTCCGAAGGATTGCTATGGACATTGTGGGGGCCCTGGTGAAGAGCAGCAGTGGACATCAATACATCCTTGTCATTTCGGACTATGCCACCAGATTTCCAGAGGCTTTTCCGCTGAGAACCATCACTGCGCCTGCTGTCCTTCGAGCGCTTGTCCAACTGTTCTCCAGGGTTGGATTACCCGATGAGATTCTCACGGACCAAGGCACAAACTTCACGTCTCGTCTGATGCACCTCTTCCAGCAGCAACTTGGAATTACATCCATCAAAACCACCCCGTACCATCCACAAACTGATGGACTAGTTGAGAGGTTTAATCAAACGCTGAAGCGGATGCTCCAGAAGTTTGTGGATGATACGGCAAAGACTGGGACTGCTGGCTACCCTTTGTTTTGTTTGCCTATCGAGAGGTCCCACAGGCGTCAACTGGATTTTCTCCATTTGAGCTGTTGTATGGCTGGGATGTTCAGGGGCCGTTGGACCTTCTCCGCAAACAATGGGAGGGCCCCCCAGCACTACAAAGTGACCGGAGCATTGTCAAGTTTGTACTTGAAATGAGGGAGAGACTGTCCAAGTACTTAGAGGAGGCAGAAAAGAACTTGCAAGGTGCTCAAAAAGCCCAGAAAGCCTGGTACGACCGCCAAGCCCGCAGTCGTGTGTTCCAACCTGGTCAGAAGGTGCTGCTTCTTCTGCCATCCTCCACCATAAACTTTTGGCAAATGGCAGGGCCCATACACGGTAACACGCAAGATGGGGCCAGTCACCTACGAAGTTCTACATCCGGAGAAAAAGAAAAGACTAAAAACAGACGTACACCGCGATGTCAACCTCCTGGAAGCTCGAATTGGAAGAGAACGTCCAGTCCAAGCTCCAACAAACGTCCTTTTCGCAAGTCAAAAGGATAAGGTGGAGGTTAAAGATGAAGGGAAACGAGAAGGACCTGGACGCCGAGAACATTGGACCGTCATTAAAGGAGGGAAAAAACTTGTCAATGTATTACACATAATATGCACGGATAGCTGCCCCACACATATAACTACCTGGTTATCACAAGATCTCACATATCCTGTAGGCAAGACCTTGCTCGGGATGTCACAAAATCTACATCATAAACAAGAATAACGTTCAAATTGGAATGACTGATCCGTTTCTCACATCTCTGTTCCTAGTGCAGTCATGTTCCTGGAGAAGAGACACATAGAACAAGATGTGACGATGTCGCGCGAAAATTCATGAGTTACATCGACTGTCAATCTGAGAACGGTCGATGATTGAAAACTTGTAGTCTAAAGTGAAGGTGTTTACAGCAAAGAAATGTCGGATTCCAAATGTCAGAGCCTTACTCTTAGGTTCCACAGCAGCTTTGTTATGGGAAGCTCCATCTGAGAGAGGAGATCACAGGAAATGCTCATGAGACTCAGGGAGGGGTGTAAATTGAAGCCATCCCAACTACTAGAACTCGAAGCAGCAGTCCTTGATTGAGTGCAATTGGGTGTTTCAGGAGAAGAAGGACGGATCACTACTCAGGATAGTGCATGTCGAGCCTCCTTAACGGAAACTGAACTCTGTGTCAGTAAGTTTGACGCATACCCAATTGCCAGAGAGATTGAGTGACCTGCATGGAGAAGATTTGAGACGCTTCAGCCAAGTACATCAGCCTGACAATTGGACCGCTTTGTAGAAGGATCAACTCGGCAAAACGTGCCGAACCGCTCGAGGAACAGAAGAAGCGCGCGATAAGACTGTTTCTTGAGTGCTCTCTCACGTCTCACATCGACACGACGATATCCAAGGTTTCCGAGCTGGCTCATATACGTCCGATGGTCGCAGGGGCTGTATCTGGCTGAGAGGTGTGTATTCGGTGAATGGGCCGTTTCGGGCTACATGGACGTGCATTTGGGTTAAGGATTAACCGCGAGCCACGTTTCAACGTCTGATGGATCGAGTTCTCACGGCTGCCCTGTGTAGTCAATGTTCAAATGCCGACGCGGCTTATCTATCCTCGGACGATAGTCGTCATCTTCAGCGAGACTTGGGGAATGATCATCGTCCGATCAACCTCTTGCACCAAGATTCTGAAGGCAGAATGACCAAGCGAGCGCGGTCTATCGTAATTAAACGCTGAATCCGGGTCAAAATGTGAGTGGGGCTCGGCAGGAAACAGCGCTAATCATTTGCTATTGGATTCGCGTTAGTCCAGATGAGGTCGAGGGAGGTGAGGCCTCAAGTCCGGACAAGGTCGAAATGGAGATCTGTCCTGAGGTCTCCGAGGCCACGTAACTATGAGAAAGAGCGTGCACAGGTGCCTTTCTGGGCGGATATAGCTGGATGTGCCTCATACAGCCGGAGGAAATTGTGACGGGTTTGTTCCACAAACTCAGTTCTGCAACCATTCCGCTTCTTTAAATTGCCGTCCGCTCACTGCACTTCACACACCTAAAGACAAGCGCGCGGAAAATCCCTCAGTCCATCTGGACATGAAGATTGCGAGACTGCTTTCACCGACCCTCCGAAAGAACCCACTTTTTGTGCCTCGATCGTGTCTCCCTCGTGCTATGAAGAGCTCCAGACTTTCACCAAGCGGGCGGCTTCTTGGTAGCACGGTGGAACATCGCCTCTATGGTTGGCCTCGGAAGCACGTCCTGGCTCAGGGGGAACCCCTGGAGACGGAGCGTCCAATACTGTACCTAGGAGGGTCGCAAACTCCTCGCAGCCAACTTTATGTGACGCGTACCGACCCCGCTAACGTACCCTTGTCGTGTTTGAGGAAAGAGGGCCTTGCCATCAAATGGTACGCTTGGATCGAGCTTGCGCTCTATACTTTACCCCTGCTTGAAGGCACGATGCAAATGTTTGATACTGGAAACTGATAAAATCATCGTGCCCTGACGTGGATCAACATCCATGAACGGGATCACAAAGTCGCCTAACCAGATGGTTACCCCTGGGATCCTGGATCAAATGCCTTTCACGGATTCTCCAGTACGTTGTGTGTACCGTTGCCCGGCAGCTTGAACATTGTGACCCTTCTCATCCGTCACCAGAACGTGAACGGCAGAGATGAGATTCATGTTGCGGGCTTGTATGTTACCGTCCAGGTTGGACCACAGTGCCTATGCCGTTAACGCCGGAGGGGAGGGTATAATGTGACGGAGACCAGTCCGTCAGAGGTTCTAGTCGATCGTTACACTGCACAAGTGCGGAGCCCGATTCTATGGCCCTCGCCTTCTACAGTGACCAACACACACTCGTTCATTCCCGAAGAGACAAATAAGAAACACTCGTCCCACTAGATTTTCATCCATTCCCAGCTATATTTCCTCACCCGCCTCCTTGTTATCATTCATCTCGCACCACACGCATCAATACCACATTACGTCCCCGTACCCTCTGACACTAATTCGGCCCAGAGAGGAATGCACACTAAATCCGCGCGGCGTTAGAATAATCTCGTAATCGCCAGCTCAATTACTACATGATTAGCTTTTTATAGCCATCGCTCCTCGATGTCGGAGCGTTGGACACGAATACCGTAGGCCTAGGCCATGTTACTCTAATTGGTATGTTAAATAGGCCGCTGTTCGCGAATAAAGCCGTGTTTGGGCTCAGTGGGAGGGGCCAAGTGACCACAAATTAAAGTGGAGCCGCGCTTTTTATAAGGCCTGGGGCGGTGAGTCGGGCACCGGTTACAGTGCAGGTATAACAACGGGCGTGCGAGATATAGAGCCAGAAAGGGATTTGGATAAGTTAAAGTTAAAGTTAAAGCTGAACTTTATGTTTGAACGCTGGTAATGCTGTAGGTATATATGTAATTATTTGGACACAGGTTGCTGCCTAACTTCTTTTTTCACTGCTAAATATTTAATGGTCATTGGTTGCAACTATTTGGGGATTGGGCACAATAAATATCGGCACGTTTGGAGCACGATTAGGGAAATTCGACTTCGATCCGTAATATAATTTATTGAAGAGTAGTTTCCCGCCACATATTTCAATCCTCTCATACAAAAGCATCATACACCTCCTCCGCTTTTTGTTTTCTCGTGTTTCAGGATTCAAACAATAAAGTTGGGTTGGAGCAGATTCTATTAGGAACAAAAATTTCCTGTGTATTCAGTTATCAATATTAAGATGTAAAGAAGCCAAATTCAATTATTAATTGAAATTAATTAATTAAAAATTATTTGTTACATAAGGATCTCGCATTTTGTTTTTCCCCACCTGTGTGACGTTTACTACTACAGAAATAGACTAACTAGGACGAGGCTGTGCCTTTTTACACAGGGCCCTGACGTGGGTTGAAAGGTTCGATTTTTATTATGACTCTAAAGTGACCGGCAACTGGCGCTGAGGGACACAGTGCATCCTAGCTATGCTGGAGATACCTATAGGTGCAAAGGCTGAGACAAAACCAGTAGCACAAAGTCCAATAAGCTATGGTGAGGATACCAGGTGTGAAAATCAGGCGAGGGGGGATCAGGTCGGGAAGAGGCTTTTTTGTTGGTGTAAAACGACGGGACCAGGTGAAAGGCGGAAGGGGGGATAGGAAAATGGGGGGCTTTTGTCGGTGTAGCGGGAGCCGGGGTGAGAGTTTGGGGACCAAGATGAAAGGCGGGGGGGGTTTAGGTGGGGCGAGTTTTGTCTGTATAGCAGCAGTCAGGGGAGAGTTCATCATCGTTGATATCAGAACTCTTGATCTTGCTATATCAGAAGTGAGTGGAGCCATCTTAATGCCTGATTTGATCAGATATTCAAGATGGCTGGAAGGCCCCTGGGTGAGGGTGGAGATGGAAAGGAGAGTGAGGAATATGTAGTGGGAGTAGATGTTGCAGGGGGGATCCAAGGCTGCTCTGAGGGCAGGAGCGATGGCAGGGATGCTGCCGGGCCCGCCACAGACGGATCCAAGGCCTTTGATGAGGGCCGTGAAGGAAAGAACTGAAATGACTCCTGCGCTAGCCGTGGTGAAGATTGTTGTGGTGCTGCTGCAGATGAGTCCTACGCTGGAGGCGGTGGAGGTGATCGTGGAGCAGCTGGAGTTGAATTCTTTGCTGGTGGTGGTGGAGCGGCTGCTAATAAATCCTTTGGTGGAGGTTGTGGTTGTGGTGCTTCTGATGTTGAAACATTGGCTCGGTCTCTGGCTGATGGAGCAGGAATTCTTCTCTCATTCCTCTCTTCTCTAACTATCTGCTCAGGACCCTGTCCAGGCCCAGTCCAGTGCCTCAGAGCGTGGAGCAGGTTCTCTGTCAGCACCCTCACTCCACCTCTGCATAGGTGTGGGCCATTTCTCTTAAACAGGTCCTCTCGTTTCCAGAAAAGATAGAAGTTCTCAATGTAGTGCAATCCTCTTGTTGCACACTCTTTGGACAGACATGTGTTCAGCTGAAGCAGCCGGCTAAACTTGTTTATCTTCCTGTTGATGTTTGGAGAGGTCCACTTATGAATGTTTTTATTTCCATTTTATAAAGCACGTTGAATAACTCCAAGAAGTCTCTTTTCCAAACTTCAGTCACTTCGCATCGTATGTCCACTGCTCCCACGTGCACAATCAGCTGTTTAGCTCCTTTATATGTGGCCAAAACATTAGAAATACGTGACGTAATATCAGTGATTGTGGCGCTGGGGAAAGAATGTGTTTTCATTTTTTCATGCATCACGTGACTTATCGCACCATCCCCAATCAAGACGACCTTGACGTTAGGTGTGGCACTGTTATTTAATCAGACTGTAAAATGGTTGCCCCCATATATTTTTTGTTTAACTAGTATTAACAAGAACTATCACTACTGTTTAGATGTTGTGTTTTGAAGTGTAATACTCGATGTCACCAGCAGAGGGTGCTTGATGCTTTCGCTACTAAGTGCTGACGCCCGGCCGAAGAAAGTGGCCTGTATTAAGTGTTTGATATCTGTTGCAGATGCTGTAATAAAGAAATTAAATATGTTGCACACGTGAATGACGTGTAACATTAGGCACAGATTCTCTCTCTGTCTCTGTCTGCCTTTTCGCCACGTCATGTCTCTCATTTTTTCCTTTGTTCATTTACTTCAGTCTTTGAAAGTGGTAAAAATCGGTTTGTAAGCTGTATTTTAGGTGGTGTTACATTATCTTTGTATCGCTTAGGCATCGCACCAAATTCGTGGCAAGCTTGGTCTTTGAAAAGTTTTGGGAAGGAAGTAGCTGTTCATCTTGTAAAAAAATGTGGATTTCTTACCACTGGATGACACTGGGATTGTATCGTGCAGTCCTTTTTCAGATTCCAAACCAAATATCCCTGCTCGTAGCTCATGAATTTCTTGTTGAAATTTCCAACAGTGTTCACAAGAGTTTGTTTCTCTTCTCACTGACATGTCGCTGGTTCATCAGATTTGTTGATTAAAACTCAAAAAATGCTCTTAAAATGAATATAAACTATAATCAAATAAAATGCCTAAAAGAATGTTACAATAAAAATAAAAATGACGAAATAGACACAGCATGGCCAGAAAAGTGCAAAACTAGCAGTGAAAATAGATTAAGTTTTGCTGACGTGAGTGGTGTTGACAGGTGTTATAAAAGTGTTGATGAGTCCATCCGCAGAGGGAAAGAAACTGTTCTTGGGTAAAAGGTTCTGATCTGCCTGGGGTTCAAATAGTCAATGAAAGAAGTCAGACATGATTTGACCTGCTCATCCCCGAATCCTGAGACAAAGTAAAGTAGTGGAGAGCACGACATCGCCAGGGCATCCGTACTCAGCCCTCTCTTGGTTAGCTCTATCATACACTCAGCAGATCAGCCGCAGCTTGTCACAAAACACAGAAGCAAACTTTGTGGGGACTGTGGTTTTTCAGTTGCTGCTCCGTGGGCAGTCGAAATGACTTTATATCACTTTGGTTCTTTGCGTTGACACTGGGCTTCTTATGCTGACAAAAACATACCGTGAAACTTTTTCCACTGTTGCAGGAACTGCGACCTGGGACTTTCCTCATGCATTACATACATTAACATGTACTCGAGCAAAATAATAAAACCACTTGTTGGTAGGGATGTCAAGCATATTAGATAAATCGATAATAGATGAATATGCATAGGTCACAAAATAATCATATGAACCAAAAAAATAATAATCCAAAAATAATAATTTAGCTGTTATTGTTGTATTTAATCTTGATTTTTGTCATTCAGACAGTTTGATTACATAAACCATGTTCAACAATGAGAATGAATGAAAGATTAAACATGTCAATAATCATGAATAATCGTTCAATCGTAAAGCTAAAATTTGATATGGTGAGGGACATCCCTACTTGTTGGGAAACTACAGAAAGCTTACTTTTTAGCATCGCAGATGGTACATGTAGCTGCTACCTGCTCCTGTAGCCCCCGCTGCGGGGCGAAGCTTATTGGGTCCGGTAACCTCGTGGGACGCCCTTAAACTAACAAACTGATGCTGTATCCGTATTGGTTAAAGTTGTAGTTTTTAATGGCGCAGGAACATAAACGAACGTGGACACAGAGGACAGAATATTGCATGGATGGAAAGTATTGATAAAAAAGTAATCCAAAGTCAAAAAGCGGTCAACAAAAAATACGGCTACCCAGAACCAACTTCTTCCCTGCCCCCCAGGTGAATTCAATTTATTTCATCCCACTGAGGCACACCCATGCCCACGTGACACCCCTCCACTCCTCCACAGGAGAAGCAACACAAACACACCCACACATGTCAACAGTACTAACAGGGAAAGAAGGTGGCTGTCATGTTGCTCAACCACTTTGTTTAACTGTAAATTGAGAATGCCTGTAAAGACTGTAAATCGTAGCTATAAAGTACAGAAAACTGACAACACAAAGGTTTACTTTAAAGGCGCTTTATATTTCTATTTGTATATAACGTGCCCTCTGAACTCGTTTAGAACATTAAGAACGTGGCTGTATTTCACTTTGTTTAGTGTAATTACTTTTATTCCAACTACTTTTATGACTACTTCTTTTATTACTACTACTTTTATGACTACTATTACCACAACAGCTAATTAGTTCCATATTGTACTTTGTAGCCTTTTTCTCATAACCCTTAATTTCATTTTTTTGTGTGTGGCTTGCTTTGAAATGAAAGAATTAAAGAGTGAAAATACATTCATGCAACGGGGACCGGTTTGACAGGATGTGCGTTGACTCACAATTGACTTTGAGTTCAGTTAGTTTTAATCCGAATACATTTATCATTATGCAATGCATGCAGATTCACTTTTTATTTATTAGGTCTATATTTTTTATTTGTTTAATCCATTAATTCAGCATTTTAGTAAACATTTTGCAGTAAAACATTGGTAGTGGCTACATAAATTGAGTTTATTATTAACACGTTAATTATAATGTACAGTATAGTAAAAATACATCATGACAACAGTACTAATAATGGTGGACATCTAATTACATGGTTATTACAAGATTAACCTGCCTAAATCCTCAAATTGGCATTACATTAGAAATAATTTATGGGGCAGTAAATAGACAAATACAATGACACACCTGTGCTTGGGAAAAATGCATTCTCCCTTTTACCTCTGCAGGGTTTGCCTCAGATGACATCCTAATATGCTAAATTTAGACATATGAGAATGTAACGTTGTCTATAAAATCACTTTATTTGATCATTACAGGTATTAACCGAGATGAATCCAGGTCCAGGTGTCTAAAGTGTAAACTAGGCCAGAACTATATGGACAAAAGGCAAAAAACAAAACAAATTTCAGTACATGTTTTACACTATGTAACTTTTCTAATGGAGGTTACTTGAGTCAATGGAGATGCTATTGCTTTGCCTTGAATGATCTACAGTCAGTTTACTTGTACTTATCTTCATGGAGACACAAAAGGTGAAAGAGATTCACTTGAAAAGTAAAAAGCATGCTATGGCATGAATCCACTGAAACATGCGACGGACGTGCAAATGTTTCTATTTGTAGATAAATGTAGTAACTTATGTTTGCTCTTTTACTTGGCATATCAAACCGACCTTTACCATCCGGCAGCAGTGATTGATCGATGTTGTGTTTGAGATCAACACAGTACAAAAAATAACTTTGTCCATCTCTAGGTTCAATTTAATTCAGATAGATTAATAAACAAAAAGTACCATAAGTGACAAGGTGTCCCAAGCCTAGAGTATGACTGTTGTAAGAGTGTAGTGTCATAAAATGACATACTGTGTAAAACGTGTTCCAAATGCAGAGCATGGTAGAAAGCTGGTGATTGGCCATGGTGACTGGAAAATAGAGGAAAGAAGTTGGCTGTCATGTTGCTCAACCGCTTTGTTGAAATGTAAATTGAGCCTGTAAAGTGTGTAAACCATAGCGATGAGGTACAAGAAAACTGACAACACAAAGGTTTACTTTAAAGCTTCTGTATATATAGCCTAAAGGCTCTTTATATTTGTATTTGTATATAACGTTCCCTCTGAACTCATTTAGAACATTAAGAAAGTGGCTGTATTTCACTTAGTTTAGTGTAACTATCTTTTATTCCAACTACTTTTATCACTACTATTCTACTACTAACAACAACAACAACAACAACAACAACAGCAGCTAATTAGTACCATATTGTAAATTGTAGCCTTTTTCTCATAACCCTTAATTTCTTTTTTTGTGTGTGGCTTGCTTTGAAAATACATTCATACAACGGGGACCGGTTTGACAAGGATGTGCGTTGGCTCACAATTGACTTTGAGTTGAGTTAGTTTTAATGTGGATACATTTATCATTATGCAATGCATGTACATTCACTTTATTATTTCGCAGTAAACCATTGGTAGTGGGTACATAAATTGAGTTTGTAATGGTTTTTAACTTCTTGTTTTCTTGTTGTTGTCTTTGTTGACCCTCCTTTGGCAGGTATGTACTATTAACACGTTCATTATAATGCGGTTGATAAGTTCTTACAGTCTGTTTATCAATCTACAGTGGGTTGTTCAGTTGTGTAGATTCTCGATTTAACTACGTGTTTGGTTGTGTTAGAGTTGAGTACTGCCTTATCCTCAGGTCACCCAGCGCATAATGTCTCTTTGAGTAGAGTCTGCAAATTCATTTTGGATCAAAATAAAAGTTAAAGTACTACAGGAACAAATGTGCCATCAATAATATTTTTCTTTAGATAACACATTTTGATGCCTGGTGAGTCTTGTTAAAAAATAATTAGTATTCAATAGAATGTATTTTGTTTTGTCGCTCTGGTCTAGATAATGTTTAATACAGGGGTAGTTAGTGCTTACATAGTCAATAGTCCATGAATGTGCATTTGCATTTACTGTTCGTTTCCAGCATTTGAGACCTCGACTTGTGCGAATTCTATTTAAATTAATTCAGGGTAAAGTGTTGCAAGTCCTTGTAATGTTGAACCACAGTACTACAAATTATATTGGCTCTTATATTCATTTAAAAAAGTGTATCGTCACCGGGACGGGGGTAAAAAGAAATGGAAAATTGTATTTCTTGTTGTGACACCAGTGTTTGATGATGATGTAACAAACAGTGCAGGGACGTAAAAGTAAATGGTCGTGGTAATCTTTTGTAATGCCCCTAAAGAAACGTTTTCCTTTTTAGTTCTAACACTTCATAAAAACAATCTTTCAAAATTGTAGCAATGAATAAATAGTTAAACCAACCGCCACTACAGTGGACATCTCCACCCCCTTCCTGCAGCCAATCAAAGAGCTTGAACCATCTGTGAGCTCACTCAGCCCCTCCCCCACTTCGACATGGTTCTGTCACCTTTTCTCTGCCTCTTTCTTTTCCTTTTCTCCTCTGCTTGATGGCTTAGCCGGCCTTTTTTTTTTTTTTTTTTTTTATCATTTCGCTATTAATTTTTTACATTTTAAGTAAGGAAATATATATATAATAGAAAGGGTGTGGATCCTCTGACGCGCGGGATGGAAAAGCATGTCGGCATTTTTTCCCACAACCCTCATGTGAGTCATTTATATCTTATTTATTTTCAGTTCGTGCTTCCATTGGCCGTTAACATTCTTGGCTCTTATCAGTGCCTCTGTTGTGTCGAGCTGCCATAGCCTTAGCCTTTCTGCATGCATCCCGCCCCCATACCCTAAGGCCGGCTGCTGATGCTGTCTTTGTGACGTGGCTGGAGTGGGAGTCATGATGAGGGTGTGCTCTGTGTGCTTTGGGTTCACAATAAGGAAGATACGTACTTTTCTTTGAATGTTGTGAGAGATTAAACACATTGGCTTCTCCAGCATGTGCTCATGCTTTATTTGGGAAGACAACATAACAAAATAAAAATAAAAAAGGAAAAGCGGTTCTCTTGGAAATGATTTGAAAGATTTGACCAGTCTGTGTAATAAATTCAGTATTTCTCAAAAATAAGGCTCTCTTTAATTTTAATGTGTCATTCCAAATATACATTAGCATTTATCACTATATTTTTCATATTTTTGCTAGACTTACTGTACTACACCTGATTTAACTCAGATACCCTCCAAATGATATATAACTTCCCCTTTTACCCAGTGGTTTGGTCAAATACACAGGCCTTTGGGTCATATTTGAGCATAATGTGGCCCAAACATTAACCATTTTGATGGTAGACAAAGCGATGTTAGACATATCCTATTGTCAGTCCGGAAACACTTCACAACTTTCCATTTGTCAAACCATAACCGAGCTCTGACCGATCTAAAACATGTAACATGTAATACATTGTAATACATCCTTTTTCTCCACCACAGCCTGAGCCGTGATATCTAGCTGTGACTGTTTGTATTCTCCTGGATCAATGACCTTTGACTCAATTTTTACAAAACCTCATTCAGACTTAGAATTCCTTCAGTCTCTGTTTATTATAATGGGATCTCTACATCATGTGGTCTGTTTTCAGTGATACGTGATGTTTCACGATAGTCACAAAAAATGTAATTCGTATAATTCTTTACACAGGGTTAGTTTGTTGATAACCAAATCTCATTTTCTAAAATAGAGGAAAAGGCGTTAAACTGGTCAAACTTGTTCCTGGTATTCATGACACGCTGTAGGCGGATGCATGAAAGGAAGTGAATGGAAACCTTGGATATTTAGATATTATATTTACAATAGAAATGTAATTTGCTGCCACCACAGCAGTTGTAGTACAAGACGCCTGGTTTCACAAACAATAATTACATATAATAAATGTCATAGAGGATGATTTGTGCTGTTCTTCCACCAAAAATGTGCTCCACCCCTCAACTGCAAACATTTAGATTCTGCCCTATGTATTGCTTGTTGAGTGACAAGAAAAAGATTCTTGCACAGTTTTTAACTTTAGTATCATGTATTCTGCATACACAGCATGTACAGAAATCTTTAAACAACATTTGAAATCTAAAACTTAGTGTAATTGTCCTCATATTCTTAAGCATCTGCCCATTTGGAAAACCCAAGTGAGTAAATCTGGAAGGTTCTGTATTGAAATCATTAAAAATTGCTATTAGACGTAGCCATGATTTTTTTTTTTTTTTTTGTGTTTCAACAGGAATTATATTATCTGAGAATCTTAAAAAGCAAAGAAAATATGGAGAAAGGATTATTTGAAGATCCACACCCGGTAAGGGCAGCATTATGAAGACGTAATTTAGATGTATAAATGTTTAACGTTACTCACTGACTTGTGTGTGTCTTGTTTACTGTAGCCGCAAAGGCGACTAAGGGTGTGCGTGGCCACCTGCAACAGAGCAGACTACTCCAAACTGGCACCCATCATGTTTGGGATCAAAACTCACCCGAGGACTTTGAACTGGAAGTGGTGGTGCTCGGCTCACATCTCATTGATGACTATGGGTAAGGCCAATCAAACCAAAGTAGGGCTGCTCGATCCTGGAAAAGAAATTAGAAAATAAAATCACATATAAACATATTTACATTATTTGAAACTGATTCTTGTGGATTCATGTTTTTAAAAGCCACTGTAGATTAGAGACGAATGGCTTGTGAGCAGAACTAAGGCCCATATAAGATTCACAAAAGTCATTTTTTATTTTGCAAATACATCACTTTTGAAATACAGGATCAAAATTCAATTAATTGCACAGCTCTAAACAGACAAATGCATGAGGTGCAATTAATAGTTTTTGTTTCTAAATCCTGTACACATCTATTACAGTTTGTTATTTTTTTTACTTTGTTTATCTTTAAGCAGACAGGTATTTAGTTATAAAACTAAAACATACGTAAATCATTATTTATATTTAGTTAAATTTAAACTGCAGTATTTAACAACTTAATAGAAACCGGTCCATTGTCTTCAAAACTGTGTACCTGCTCAGAGTGAACTTTCACCTTAACAGGAAGTAGATTTTCAATTCCTTCACTTGACACCGAGTGCAACTTGCTGACCTTCAGGAGGTCCCGCCCTGTGGGCAGGGCTTCTCAGAGTAGGGTAAATATCGGAGTTCCCAGACTCGATCTGCAGATTGATAATGACTTTTGGACGAGAGTTGAAACATTTTGTTCTTCTAAAAACAGTGTCCAGATGACTACAACTGAAACTTTTTCTCCAGTGAAACACTCCTGCACAAATGAGTGATTACACCGCCCCAGAATACATATTACCTTCAGGAAGAAGGCTCCGCACCCTCAAACAGACTTTTATCCCAACATCAGTTAAACTACTCATCGCTAAATGACTTAAACAAGCATAATGCACTTTAACATCACACATGCACTTTCTTTGTTGTTGTCTTTACGCTTCATGTGCATCGGGCATGAATCAAAAGCTTGATACACTGAATGTTTTTGATTATTATGCTGTCCATTTGTAACATTTCCAAGGCTACTAACTGATTTATTATTATTATCATTATTATTATTATTTGTAATTCCACAGGAACACATTCCGTATGATTGAACAGGATGACTTTGACATCGGCTCCAAACTTCACACAATAGTGAGAGGGGAGGATGAGGCAGCCATGGTGGAAAGTGTGGGTCTCGCCTTAGTGAAGCTTCCAGATGTCCTACACCGACTGAATCCGGACATTTTGATTGTCCACGGTGATCGTTTTGATGCACTGGCCCTAGCAACTGCAGCCGCTCTAATGAACATTCGAATACTGCATGTCGAAGGAGGAGAAGTGAGTAGAACTGGGTGCATTTTGTATTAGCGCTCACATTCCCAAAGCCCCTTTCCCTTTCACGCCACACTTTCCTTTCAAATAAAGCACATGAGAAGAACTGTGTATTGAGCGTCTCACAGGCCAAAACAAGCAAACAAACAACAAACAAAGCTTTTTTCAGTGTTGGATGATACTTCATTGCTGTCTTTTCTAGACTGAAGTGTGACGAGTGAATTGGAAAAGCATTTAGAAAGTCAAGATAAAATATTTCTTTGCAATTCAAAATTCCCAAAATCTTTAACCACTTCTGTACTGAAAGGAATGTAAAAAAAACAACAACCTGTAGTTCTTGTTTTAATCATTCTGATCACTTTATTTTAGGTGAGCGGTACAATCGATGACTCAATCCGCCATGCCATCAGTAAACTGGCGCATTACCACGCTTGTTGCACCCGCCGGGCAGAGCAGCACCTCATAGCCATGTGTGAAGACCATTCTCGCATATTATTGGCTGGCTGCCCTTCTTATGATAAGCTGTTGGCAAAACATCACAAAGAAGACTATATGGACATCATTAAGAGCTGGCTTGGTATTCACTCATTGAAATATGTGTGTGTAAATATTGCGTGAACAGTATGTACGTCAGTGTGTACTTTGATTTCCAGGTGAAAATGTCAAAGAGAATGATTATATTGTGGCTTTGCAACATCCGGTCACCACAGATATTCAACACTCTATCAAAATATATGGTTTAATGCTGGATGCGCTTCTGTCTTTTAACAAGAAGACCCTAATTCTCTTTCCCAATATTGATGCAGGTCAGTTTCCAGCTTCATTTACCAATAGGCAAGGTTTATAAAATAATTGTATGAC
The DNA here is from genome assembly GCA_015082035.1 of Chaenogobius annularis. NCBI lineage: Eukaryota > Metazoa > Chordata > Actinopteri > Gobiiformes > Gobiidae > Chaenogobius > Chaenogobius annularis. The sequence continues at coordinate 1,151,416 of BJKM01000111.1, read as the reverse complement.
ATTATATTGAACAGGGAGTAAAGAGTTGGTGCGTGTGATGAGGAAGAAGGGCATAGAACAGCACCCTAATTTCCGAGCTGTGAAGCATGTTCCTTTTGATCAGTTCATCCAGATGGTATCCCACGCTGGCTGCATGATCGGAAACAGCAGCTGTGGAGTCCGAGAAGCAGGGGCCTTCGGCACTCCTGTCGTAAACCTGGGCACAAGACAGACTGGCAGAGAAACTGGTACATAATCTCAACCCCAATGTGAAGGCAATGACCACCACGTATTGTTGTTGATGTGATTCATTTTTCATTCATGTTGAAATGTAGGTGAAAATGTTCTGCACGTGAGAGATGCTGATACTCAGAGTAAGATCTACCACGCCCTGGAGTTGCAGTTTGGGAAACGATACCCCTGGTTAGTCATACAACCCGCTTCATTTTATGTAATCTAATAATGTACTATGGATAATGTGCTGTTTCTTCAGCTCCAAGATTTACGGTGATGGAAATGCAGTGCCGCGTATACTCAAATTTCTACATTCTATTAACATGAACGAGCCGCTACAGAAGACATTCTGTTTTCCGATTGTGAAAGAGAGCAACTCTCAGGACATTGATCATATTCTGGAGACGCAAAGTGCCCTTGCTGTTGATCTTGGAGGAACTAATCTTCGGGTGGCCATTGTTTGCATGAGAGTAAGTAAACTATGTTTTCATAAGTTTTATAAATAATAGACATTCATATTTCAGTTATTGTTCCCCTTTCTTTTATATCAGGGAAGCATAGTCAAGAAATATATTCAGTTGAATCCAAAAACCTATGAGGCAAGGATGAACCTCATATTAAAGATGTGTACTGAAGCCATGCAGGATGCTGTACGGCTCAACTGTAGGATACTTGGTGTTGGTATGAGAGAACCTGATCACTTTGTGAATTTCTTTAATGTAATTTGTTTTAATATTAATAATGCATTACAGGAATCTCATCAGGCGGCCGAGTCAATCCACAGGAGGGTGTGATTCTGCATTCCACAAAACTCATTCAAGAGTGGTCATCAGTGGATCTGAGGAGGACGCCCATCTCTGACGCCCTGCATCTCCCTGTTTGGGTGGACAACGACGGAAACTGTGCGGCGCTGGCTGAGAAGAAGTTTGGTCATGGCAGAGGGGTGGAGAACTTTGCTACTGTAATCACTGGAACCTTAAGTGATTCATCTAAGTGCTCATCCTAAGTGCTCATCCTAATGCTCATCCTAAGTGCTCATCCTAAGTGCTCATCCTAAGTGCTCATCCTAAGTGCTCATCCTAAGTGCTCATCCTAATGCTCATCCTAAATGCTCATCCTAAATGCTCATCCTCATCCTAAGTGCTCATCCTAAGTGCTCATCCTAAGTGCTCATCCTAAGTTTATTTTCTGTTCTCTAGGCATTGGTGGAGGCATCATACTTAATAATGAATTGATTCATGGGAGCACTTTTTGCGCTGCTGAGCTGGGACACATCATAGTTTCATTGGACGGACCAGAGTGTTCATGTGGCAGCCAAGGATGCATAGAAGCATATGCATCTGGCATGGCATTGCAGAGAGAGGCTAAAAAACTTAATGATGGTGAGTTGATTAGGCCAATGCTAAAAGTAAAGTACTGTTTAAATCAGACATGGCTAAATAAACTGGGGTTTGGCACATGTCATGAAAAACATGGATTTTGTGATGTAATCTAAACGGCATGCATATTTCAGAGGACATCATGACGATAGAGGGAATGAAGGTTGTGGAGCCGGTTACAGCCATTCACCTCATCTCCGCAGCAAAAATGGGCAACTCAAAGGCTCAAGCTGTTCTCAATAAAGGTATGGCTTCGACTCCTATCAATAGTGACGAGCAATACAGACGACTTTTTGATTTGCTACGACACCAGTAATACTACGGCAACTGGCGAGTATTGCAATCTGATACCAATACAAATGTGTTTAGTGAAAAAAATGCATTGTAACTGCTCTACAACAAAGAATTTTTCCATGGTGCTTCACCACAGTTTTAACTAAAATATAAGTACATTTTTTGGAAGGAAATTGAATATTTATTTTTCCATGAGAATTGATACAATATCTTATCCATATATCAAAATATCACTATTTTGGTATCCATCCTCCCATCACTAGTTCAAATGCTTCCTAAATTGTGCTCATTACAAGCTCAGATTCATGTAAATATGTATTGTTGCAGAATCGTAACACATTGTATTCATGATTATCTTTCTGTCCAGCTTCCACAGCCCTTGGTGTAGGTATTATCAACATCCTCCACACAGTGAACCCATCGCTGATCATTCTATCTGGAGTACTAGCTTCGTGCTACCAGGCCTCGGTGCAGCGCGTCATCTCAGAGAGAGCACTGTCCTCTGCACAGAATATCAAGGTTCTCACATCAGATCTGGAGGAACCAGCTCTACTTGGAGCTGCTACTATGGTGTTAGACTACACAACTAGAAGAATATACTGAAGGACAAAGAGCTTGCCTTACTCAAACACTTATGGAGTGCATTTGAAGACATGAAGTTCAACCCTGTTAAGGTTAGAAAAAATTATGTTTCTTTACATTTTGACAATCAAAATATGATTATTTTACTTATGTCCTCCAAAGTGAATACAGGAAATGTTTTTATTTGAATAATTGCGCCAATATGACCCACTCTTTAATCTGTTGTGACCAAATGTGTATATTTATTTTATGCTTATTATCGTTACATTGCAAGTTCTTTTTAAATAAATTTTTGAACATATTATTTATCATTTAATTTATTGTAATTATGTCAATTTGGACATCAGAGATTTTGATCAAATACATTTTCAGCAGCATTTTTTTTTTGTGCATCTTAGTTTTGGTTCCTTATTTTTATTTTCTTTTGCATCATGAGCTCAATAAACTGCCTTTTGTTGTCCAAATTAAAAACTCGATTAAAAATGCTTTGACCTTTCTTGCAACATGAATTCCGTGTAATGTTATTTCTCTACCAAAGACAGTCAAAGACAGAAGCCAGTTCCTCTTCGGTCAGGTGTGTGTCACCTGACACCTATCAGGCTGACACTTGAAATGGTACATCATTTTAAACAGTCAGGCTTCAACTGGGTTTCTTTTGAATTTTAAAGAGAAATATGCAATTTGACTTGAATTGTTTTAGCTCATCATTCAATTATTTCTGTTTAGAAAGAAAGAACATTTAATCCAACAAAACCTCCTTTATCATAGTCTGAGTGAATTACTCCACACCATGAGCTGTCTCAGTCGCGGGACCGTTTTGTGAATTCAATTGTAGATTTCATTGGTCCTAAATGAAAATGTATGTTTTCTGATTGGATGACAAAACAGTTTTATTTATATTTTAGCTGCTTTACTTTTGGTCGGCTTGACCAGTTTCCATTAGCTTTGTTATTTTTAATTACGCTTCTTTTTCCTTTCCTTTTTAATAAAAAACACAAACAGCTCAAAGTTTAAAAAAACACAAAGTATTTGCTCTTTTACAAAATCTTCAGCTAAAATATAAATAAAACTGTTTGGATAGATGTCACTTCCTGTGCCACCAGAATGTCCCCGCCCCCTTTTGGGTGAAAACCGTTAATATAATACATCCATGGTAAAAACAAATGGGAGATTAAAATTGTTAAAATGTTATCGTTGTAAAGGTCGTTTTAACACATTTAACGTTGTATTATAAGGTTTTGCGTTTATTTTGGTAAATTCCTGTGTGACCGGAAGTAGTGGTAAAACGAAAACCTACTTGACGGAAAAAGGAAAGACGCAAAGTAAGAGAACTACGGCTAATGTTAAAAACATGGACAGACTCTGAGCGTTGTTCAAACACAAGGATCTAGCTACAGTCGACAGGGGAACAAGGTCTGTAGTAGATATGAATGTATGTTTGAGTTGGTTGAAATGTTTAATTTGCAAATGTGTGGTAAAATGGTTAAACTAATGTAATGAGCTAGTTATACGGTGGTTTTACGGACGAAATGTAATTTTGTTATTTATCTGTTCTTGTCTAGCTCTTACGTTGGTTGAATGGCACGGAAGGAAAGCATTAAACTTCATTTAACCATCAGTTCTGGCCTTCTCAATTCGACTGGAAGCTACAATCGTTTTGCTCCAAAATATGATACTTGCAACACAGCAGCCATGGACGGAGAAGTTGGTGAATATTTTAATTTAATCCCGAGGGATGGAGATGTATAGTGTCAAACAAATTACCAGGAGATTGAATAAAATGTTGATGTTGGAATACAACACTTCCGGCCACTGTGTGGGGTTATTTTGCCTTTTGGTAAACTAAACAGACAGCTCTCCCTCTCGCATTTTTTCTTTATTTAATTAAAATATTCACCAACTTCTTCTACTTGCTGGAGGAGCAGTTAGTTGGCTAAGTAAGAGACAAGCCACAGTAGCACTTTGAAATGCAGAAGCGGAGTATGTCGCGCTCAGCAGAGCTGCACAAGAAGGAACTTGGCTGAGAAGACTACTAACTGAACTTAGAATGGAGACCACACCAACAGAGATCGTGGAGGATAACCAAGGAGCCATCGCAACAGTAAAGAATCATGTTAATCATGCAAGAACAAAGCACGTAGACACTCGCTACCACTGCATTTGTAATGCGTGCAAAATGGCAAACAATTTTAGAGAAGAACGGTGTCCAGTTTATGAAGTTAATTATTCCACACTTGTTTGTTTAGACCGGTGTAATTATTTGTAATAAAAGGGGAAGTCTTTCTTAAAAAGAGAATGTTATGTTTTGTTTTTTTAAGTATTGGGTTTGTTTTCTAAGGTATGACTAAAATGATATGTCAATGTCAAGGTAAAATTAATTGGGAGTGTTGTAATGCAGTCATTTTGCATTGTAAATGCTGCACTGCCCCCTTGTGGTGCTTTTACTATTAATTAATCTGAAAGTCAAAACCTGGACACAAAATCTGATCATTATCTGATTTCTGACATGACATGCAAACTCTGACCGGGAGACTGTAATCAGCAAGAAACAAGAGTATACTTCACAAATAATTTTTTGAATCACATATATTGACTTTAGGTGCCTGGCTGCTGCTGCTCCAGCGATGACTGAACCTTAGATGTCACAATCCTGACCTGTGAACCTCTCCCTACGCTAGATTAGCCACCCTCTGCCCCTCTTGTCTTGACTGTTTCTGAGTATGAAAGAAGAAATTAAGAGTCTCTTCTTTGGGCCCTCCTTTGAATAATAATCGGTTTCTCCCTTTAAAAATATGATAACACACCTTTTTTTCTTTTTAGTAATTTCTTTTTTTTCTTTTCTTTTTTTAGTGCGTAGGCTTTATTAGACAGGACAGCTCGGAGCCGGGATTCAAACTCACGACACTGCGGCCAGCTGCACATGGAACCTCTACAACGACCACTTGTTATAGCACTCTATTTAATAAGTTAAGATATTTTTTTCAAATATACAGACTGGTCTGTCAGAAACCACAATCTCAATCTTTTGTATATAATGACTGTTGTGGTTTACAATTGTGTGTACAATTTCTGAGGTCTACCAAGGATTGTACCTCAAAAAAATCTATTTAGAGTAGAGTCCTGCAGGAGATGTACCTAACAGTGGGTAGTTCAGGAGAGCTACTGTTACGTAACATCTTCTCAAGCTTTTTCAGCGCTTAATATAGAAACCAAGGCTAAGACACAGAGTAACACTTCCACGAAAGGCTTTTTATCACATCAAAAGCAAGTAATGACAGAAAAACCAGACATGTTTCTACTATTTTATCATCATGGATTCAAGTAGCAACTGCAACATGTTTCCAATGAGAGAAGTTAAAGCAGTCTGGATTGACTTCACTGTTTCTCTTAAACTCAATAATCTGCAGCAGTGTTTCACGACTAGGAGTACGGGTGAACAAGCAGTTACTTTGGAATTATTTCAGATGTAGAAAGAAGGTGAAATTCAAGTTTTGACTATAAAATGTACAATTTACATTCTTATGAATGTTTTGTTGGAATATTTGGACATCAGTATTATTACAACGCAAAAATGTAAAACAATAATTGATAATATATACGAGTAATCTAATGTTAGAAAAAAACGCTATCTTTATTGTTTGTCTATGTTTGTCTCCTTATGTAAAGCGTCTTCGAGCACAATACAAATGTTATGTATTATTATTATTACATAATTATACTTAGTGAAAAGTGAAGTGGGGGTTACACTGGAGTGTGTGTGGGGACTCCAGACAAAAAAGGTTGGGAACCATTTTTCTACAGCACAAATCAAGCATTGTCAAACTATTCTATTGAAACATTAATTACATATTGAAGGAGTGTTACAATGTTGTATAAATAGCTTACACAATGGCCTAAAATTAAAGAAAAAATAAATATATCTTTAACGGTGAAGCGGCAATGTGGCCCAGCACAGTCACACAGGTCAGATAGTTTGCACAGGTAGCTAATGAAGCTTAGTTCTCACGTGTAAACCCTGACCTGGCTTCAACCATTCACATGCTTCCAGGCAAATCCATCATCAAGACTTCAAAATAAGTTTTAATTGTGCTAGGTAAAAAATTATGTCATGTCTCATCTGGTATACTGAAGATTTATAGTGTGACAGGTGTTTTTTAACGTTAAATGGCTTTGTATGTCTTTCAGCAGGGCTCTATGACCTTATGAAGCCACTTTTCATCTCTGGGCTCAGGAATATGCATTGTCAGGTGATGTTGGTGGGAAAAGATGGACAATGTTGGATAAAAGTGTTGGATAATCTGAGCCCTGGGATGATGCTGTGGAGGCAAGAGTAAATGACAAGGGGGTGGGATCATTGGGTAGGAGGAGTCATCAGCCCTGTCTCCTGACCCAGCGCTTTGGAGATGCAGTTGGGCTCCGCAACCGAAATCTCAAGGGATTTACAGATAGAGGCTTCAGTCTGGACCCACACCAGGTTCGTAGTTTACTAACATTCAGACTTCTGCACTTGGACCTGTATGGAGAGACCAAGAAGACATTTTCTTGTGAGGTAAAATTATTTTAAATGTGGTGTGATAGTTTGAATTGAGTGAATGAGTCTAATGTCTTGTGTAATGTTATTTTGCAGTAAGTGGTGCTTTTTTCTGTCTAAGTAATCTATGCTATGGACATATTTAGGAGTGATGTCTTTCTTTTTTAATTTAATGCTGTCTAACCTAAGTTATGTGTTGTTGTTTGTCTTTATTTGGTAATGATTATTTGGTCTACTTTTTACTTTGTGCTGTGGCATCAGTGAACAGGTACTCAGGCTAATCTAAGTATATCTTCTCAGGGATTAAATAGCATCCTAATGAGCTTTGTCCAAAGTCAGAGCTCCTTTTGAGGCGGTGTTCTCAGCACAATGTCAAGCAGGCCGTTCAACAATCAAAACCCTGTCGTTAATACCCACCACTGCTAATTTATGCTTTAAGTTAAAGTTAATTGACCTGACAAAAATAAAAGGAAATATAACATATTTTTCGAAAACAAGTATAATTTAAGACAGAAACATACAATGAAAAGAATAATAGAAGATAACTTTATTCATCTGTTCCAAGATAAAACTGAAATTTGTCTTCAAACTAGTCCAAACCAGGCTCTGATGTCGTTTGTCTAAATATATCATTGAATTTAAACCTTAAATCTTTGTATGTTCTGTTTTTATATATGTAATTTACATGTGTTATTTGAATAATAATGATGTCTCTCTGTGTGCCACAGGAAATTGTATGAGGAAGCCTTTGAATGGGTAGAACAAAAACAGCAGTGTTTCCACTGTGTTTAGACCACGGCGCAGCATGCAGACAAATCGGTGAACCGCTGCGTCCAGTCAAGCCCCCACCCTCATAGTTGACCCTGGGCTGTTTACACTATACAACATGGAGTTCATGCTGCCCCAACACGGTCAGGATGTATGTTCCTCTGTCCCGCTCCTGGACGCCCCCAGCAGCTGCTCCAGGATGCACTACCATGGAGTCAGGAGGAAGATGCGGCCTGGGCGGATCTTAGGTTTTGTCCTCAGTCTGGTGGTGGTCTGCACAGTCTGTTCATGGAGTGCCTTGTCACTGACCACAACCACATCGGTGCTACAATCTGAGGGTTCAGAGGCAGAAGTGCCCCAAAGGACTCTTCTGCAGCACCTTAACTTCACAGAGGACACACCAGTGGCCATGAAGTCATCTGAGATTGAGATGAACCATGGCGACTACCCAACGGACTACTTTACAGTGGAGGAGAGGCGCCAGGGCTTTGTGGTGCTTCACATGTTTGGCATGTTATACATGTTCATAGCTTTAGCAATAGTCTGCGATGAGTTCTTTGTCCCTGCACTCACTGTCATCACTGAGAAGTTGGAGATCTCAGATGATGTGGCAGGAGCCACCTTCATGGCAGCAGGAGGTTCAGCCCCAGAGCTCTTCACTTCAGTGATAGGAGTCTTTGTATCACACAGCAATGTCGGCATTGGTACCATTGTGGGCTCTGCCGTCTTCAACATCTTGTTTGTGATCGGCATGTGTGCCCTGTTCTCCAAAGAGGTGCTGAACCTCACCTGGTGGCCTCTGTTCAGAGATGTCTCATTCTACATAATTGGTCTTCTCATGCTCATCTATTTCTTTTTGGATAATCAAATCACTGTGGGAGAGAGTATAAGCCTGCTTCTGTGCTACGCCAGCTATGTGACATTCATGAAGTACAATGCCAAAGTAGAATCATTTATCAAGAATACAATAGGCAGAAACCAGGTGGACAAACTGGAGAGTGAACCCAAGGTGAGCTACAGTCCTGCACCCACACATGTCTCTTTGACTCCATGGCTGTTGTTGGTTATGATAATATAATCTAAATCTGTTAAATAGATCCCCATAACATGAGAACAGGGAGGGTGAAGTCTTTTCTAATGTCCTGTGGCTTTGGTCCAAGAAGCAGAGGCAGACCTCTGTGCTGACTAACAGGCCTAATCCTCACCTTCTTATAAAAACAAAGTCCAGACCAGAATATACTCTAGGTCTTAGAACAGTATGACATAACAATTCAGGAAATGCCCCAAAAATGCAACTTGTTGTAAAAGAATGAAGCAATTATAACTACTATTTATCTGATATGAATCTAAATATTTGATATCAGAATCAGATAATTATCATTACACATTACTCCATTGTTTCTTTAATTGTCGTGTGGCTGACCTCTATTCTACAAAAACACTCACCACTCTTGACTTTATTTAAGTCTGAGAGAAATGTATGATTTTGAAATGACTGCTGAGTGCTCCTCAGAATAAACAGTGGAGTGTGTTTGAAGAGTCAAGGGCCATGCTCCTTGGTCTTAATTACGGTACTTGAGTGGCAGGTCTTGTTAAATGCATGTGAATTTGTTGTTTGAATGTGCAGTTGGAGTCAGATCTGTTGCTCTCTGATGCTGTAATCTTATATGACACATTTAGCATGATTAACTATTATATTAGCCGTTTGCCTATAGCATATATAGGTCACCTCCCCAAGTCCTCAGGGGGGTATACAGTACATTTTAATACTATTGGCGATTATAGTAGAAAAACTTTCAATGAAATAAGATCAATGAAATGAAAGTGCTACATATTTTCAAAATGAATACATTTCTAAACAAATTTTAAACCAGAAAACGGAGCTTACTGTTTTTTATTGGCGGGTGTATCTGTAGCTCTCTATAAACACACTTTTCACTGTCTGCTGTGGCTGTACAACATGTCCATCTCCCTTGGCCTCATATGTCAGTGGCTGCTAAATAATCTTCAAGTTAATCCCCTCCAATCTCATTAGAGCTGCTAATAATAGTTTGACACTTGCTGTGGAGCAGGAATCAGGAGATCTCACAAAGAGAATGCTTCTTTACATTATTATCAAAAGACATTACAATCTCTGGATTTTAGTGCAGCTGTGTGTGCATAGAAGATGTGAAAGATCAGCAGATATGCTTGCTGTAAACACGAAAGACTTCAGTCCTTTCTGATCCCTTTATCAACTGCTTACCTGCAGTGACGATAACAAGCACAGTCAGACATATTGTCACAGAGCTCCTGTTTAACTAATTTGTCAACCAGACAATTTTTGAAACTACTTTTTTAACAAAGATAATGCACTGTAAAAATATAAAGGTTTTAAAATGAAGTGTGTTGTCTTTTTGCATTATGCGCAGACTCAAGTTTTAATACATGATTTTTAGGTGTAATTATGCTTCTCGAGGGGGCAGCTTCTAGAAGAGTGAATTAAGAGCTCTCCAATGAGCTATGAAGGGTGCGGGCTTTAACACGCAGGTTCATAAAAGACAACTCTAAGAATGTCTGCCAATTTATCCTGCAAAACCTGATGAATCCAAATGTTCAAATAAACACAAAAAGGAGCAACTCACAAAGACATTAGCAGTGGTGGAAAGAGGAGTCGAATTGTGCACTCAGGTAAAAGTACAGTTACAGAGCTGAAAATGTACTCAATTATAAGTGCAAGGAATGCTGTTAAAATGTTACAAATTAATGCCATTTTAGCAGCATTTTAGATTTGTTTTTGAAACGTGATTAATTCAGAATCAGAATTCATTGTCAATGAACAAAATTCATAAACATAGGAACTTGCTTTGGTGATTCGGTGCAACATACAACGATGAACAATAATAAAACAACATGTATAAAATCAAAAAGGGTATGCATTCAAGAAAAACTGTTTACTGCTGAATTAAGTTGTTTAAACCACAATGTTCTGTGTGTTATGGTTATGGTTTAGAATAGCAGTGGATGATTAGGACTTGTGCTCTTCTCAGTAAGTCCAATGATATTAATTGTAACAAATTACAATTACATGGCTATAATTATACTCAAGTACAGGTAGAGTTTTATCTACTCAAGAAAGTACAATTATTTTCAACCCCTGGACATTTGCGTCTCTCTTATCCAATGCAAGCTTCAGCTCAGTTGTGTAAAAACACAGATCACAATATGATTCATACTACCAGTATATTAAATCATATTTCGAGAGAACTCAAAGTCGTTTCACAATTTGATGGATATTCAAAATATTCATTGACAACATAACAATTATTCGAGGAAGTTACGAGATTGGGGCTGACTGCTGAAACAACAAGGGCCTCTCCAGCACAAATTACACAACCACATTTTCAAACACCAGGACCACTGCTGCTTGTAGTTTGACTGGCACTTGTGAACATACATTAATATGTATCATTATCAACACTATTGTTGATAATGAACAACAAAAGTGTTGTTCATTATCAACAACAAGTTGACAGACATGATGTAATCATTTTTGCTGAAAATATTACATTTCTGTAGCATTTACTGAGGGGCCACACATCTAAACGTGTTTGTGATTGTGATGTATAACAGGATATATATTGTACATTCTTATGAAATGCTGGTAACTGCATTACATTAACCCATTCACCTATATCACTATGTTTGTCAGTAACTTCCATTTTATTTGCTCATAACAACCTTATTGATGCATTCTGTAAACATTTAATTGAAATGTCTCCAAATCCCACTTTCACCCCTTCGGCCTCGACACTTCCTCTCTTGACAAACGGCACCTGCACAGTGTGTGTTTTTCTGTGATGTATATGTCTCTTAACAGTAGTGCCCACACCCCTCCCCTCTCCAATGGACTCTCAGTTAAGCAACAGTTTATGTTGCGCCACAATGAACGTAACTGACAAATGTTTTGGAGGAATAGTGTAAACTTTACTTTTTTTATGTCCAAAGGTTGTCCCACCAAGTGAAAATGAGAACAAGCTCACGGTGAGTACCAGTATTTTTGGTTTATGTTACGTAATATTGTCACATAAAAAATGTTTTGGGATAAAAGTATTACTACAGAAACAAATAAAATACTCAAGTCATCACATTTCTGTAAAACAGGCTAAGCCCAGACTCCAAAGGGAAGGAAGCTGTGCCTCTCTACACAACTCTCTGATGAGGAACAGCATCTTCCAGCTCATGATCCACACCTTGGACCCTTTAAGCGGTGAAGGTACAACTAAGTATTCAGATTGTCAAATTCTTTAACAAGGCTAACACAGGCTAATCTGCTTTGTTTCAGGACAATTCAAAGAGAAGGCATCAATCCTCCACAAAATGGCCAAGCAACCATGTAAAGAGGAAACAATTAATGCCAATGGTGTAAATGAACAGAGGAGAGGTGCGTAAGACTTCCCACTAATCATTAAGGCTCACTTTGAAATAGGGTTTTGGAAGATAATTTTGGAAGATAAAATCGGCAATTTTTCCAAAAGTTTTTTTTCTTATTGCGGATTTTGTTCTAACAACTGAGCATTAACTTTTGAGAGAAGACTAAAATATGAACTGGTAAATTAATACTATAAAGAATCCCGTGAATTTCAGAACACGTTTGTAGAGGTCTAAACTACAACTACAAGATTTTTCTATGTAGAGACAGGATATTTAATTATTCACAGCCTTTGCAATTTCATAATTTGTGTCAACTTTCAATTTCTATTTGATTGCAATATATTATGCAGGCCCACTCTACACTTGTTATTATGTCTTTCTTTCTTACCAGCCGATAAAAACATTCCCAATAACACCAATGTTGCAGTTGAAGTCACACCACCAATGAATGGTGTTGCTGGTGGTAATGAGGTACAGATCACTACCAAATCTTAATACAGTACATTCACACTGTACAGGACATTTATTTATGGTTCTGTCTTAGGGCCCAGAGGAGGAGGAAGATGATGAAGACCAGCCTCTGAGCTTGGCTTGGCCGGACACGGCCAGAAAACGAGTCACATACCTCATTGTTCTGCCCATTATCCTTCCTCTTTGGATCACACTGCCTGATGTCAGGAGAGAGGTGAGCCCTCTTTACACGAAGATAAAAAAATAAAACACATTTCAGAATGACATGCCGTGCACGTTCAGTCAAAATTGCAGCGGACCACAGGTTAGTTTTGAGCATTTAAAGGATTCAAAAAGCTGAGTTTAAAAACGTAAAAACTAGATCTGCAGACGCATGCGAACTGAAATCCTAAAAGATGAAGACATTAATTCACTGCAATACCAAAGCACACTTTCCCATCCACCGTACACTAGGAATGGTTAAGAAACCCAATTTTCACCATAAGTAGCTTGTTTCCAAACATAGTCAAATTTACACATAGCTTTTATCTAATAGTTCCCCCACGACAGATATTTTGTTTTCAGTTCAGCTCTGCAAGTTCATGATCATCAACCTACTTTATCCAAATGGCACTCTTTCCACACGGTAAATATGATATGTTTATTTTTCTCCAGACTTCAGCAAGGTTTTTCCCATTAACCTTTCTTGGCGCTATCAGCTGGATTGCATTCTTCTCATACTTGATGGTGTGGTGGGCTCATCAGGTACATTGCAATCTCACAATTCAACACATTACCTATGTAACTGTCAGCAAGCCCCACATTACCCTGTGGTAGAGAGCAGTTGTCAGGGTGTTGGATGTGTGACTGTGGTAGCTAATGCCAGTTAATCTGTCCTGATCCCCTGCCAGATCAACCTGTAACAATCTATTTTAACTGCATAAGGCAGCCCTGGAGCGTGTGCTGTGTGGTACAAGGTGACTGAAGAGCCCTCAGGCCACCTTTAATTCAAATAGATGTGTGGCAGGCACACTATCATTGATCCTGTACCAAGAATACAGCAACCAAAAATAAGTTAACCTATTCACCAAATAAATATTTATAGAATGGATTTCTGTTTTAGGAGAACTGCTAAAATTTAGATAATGTAAACATGAATGATTTATATTGAATGGGCCTGAAGGTTGGCCAGTTTATACTATTGCGTCTTTGGGCAATGCACTTTGTATGTGAATGTGGAGTGTAAGTGTGGGATTGTTGGTCAGTGTGGCAGAAGCTCCTCCGACAGTTTGCGACAGGGCAGCTGTGTTTTCAGCTAGCTTGTGCCTGCTGAGTGTGAAATGTGACTGAATAATGCACCACAATAATTTTATTATTAAACCAGTTTTTAACCTGGTAATATTCTCTAGGTTGGAGAAACCTTCTGGATAACAGAGGAGATCATGGGACTGACCATTTTAGCAGCTGGCACCTCAATCCCTGACTTGATCACCAGTGTCATTGTGGCACGCAAAGGCCTCGGAGACATGGCAGTCTCCAGTTCAGTGGGCTCAAACATCTTTGACATCACAGTGGGGTGAGTGCATCAGTTCTCTTGCACATACTGTAAAGTGATCCATAATGTTACACGTAAACATTACCCTTCCTTCTCTTCCCCTGCGCAGCCTGCCCTTCCCGTGGCTCCTGTTCAACATCATCAATGACTTCAAGGCCGTGGAGGTGAGCAGCAACGGACTGTTCTGTGCAATCGTGCTGCTCTTCCTCATGCTGCTGTTCGTCATCAGCTCCATCGCTGCATGCAAGTGGAAAATGAGCAAGTTCCTGGGCTTCTTCATGTTTGTGTTGTACTTTGTGTTCCTGGTCGTCAGCGTGATGTTGGAGGACAAAATTATCACATGCCCCGTCACAGTTTGAGAGGGCAGCCCATGGAAGGAGTGAAGACAAAAGAGAGTTCGCACAAAAACTTTATGAAACTCATCAATAGAAAAATATTACATTAGCATGAACCAGAGTTAAAATGAACTGCTACCATCAAAATGTGTGGCAGAAAAGAACCTTGCCTGTTTGTGACCTGGGACTAAACTAAGCTACAGACGGCATCTGGTGATTTTTGGCATGTGTGGCTGTTTTGAAACGTTTTTTCAAGAAGGACATCATCTAAAAAAAAAAAAAACGTCAGCCATGCTCCAAGACTCATGTTAAGCATTTTTTTCAAGAAGGACATCATCTAAAAAAAAAAAAAACGTCAGCCATGCTCCAAGACTCATGTTAAGCATTATGTAAGCAGATTACAGGCATTATTTAACTGTATCAATGACTTTAACCTTCATCACATGGTTCAATGGCAGTGAAGTTAAATATCACAGAGACATATTACTCTGCTTCTTTTGAGACTATACTTTACAAGAAGCCAGTCATGACCTGATGTGGCAGCATCAGAATATTTTTAAATCATGATGAAAGGGGCATCATAAAGCCAAAAAAAGTACATATGGTAAATATTTCCTTTGCTGCATCTTGTTTCACAAACATGGATCTGTTTCAGACCTACAGTGAGCACAGACTCTGCACTTTCACTGCTTGGTTGGCCTTCTACATGAACCACTTAAGAGAGATTACTTCAGGTACTTCTGCATTAAGCTCAGGAATAAAATACAGCTGGCACTGAATTTAAAATTAAGTATAGTTGTTCAATAGGTTGCAAAAACCTTTTTTTTCCCTGCAATTTTATGAAAGGTAGGGTGTCTTTGGGGTCTGTGGGTTTTCTTATTGGATGTAAACGATGTATTAAGCGAAGAGAAGACGCTGGTTTTGGATTTGTCCTCTCACTCATCACAGATACAGGTATTTTGTGGAAACAATGGATAATCAACAAATGTGTTTGTTTAAATGCTTCTCGAGCAGTGTTTCTCAAACTGTTGTACATGTATCACTGGTGGTACACGAATCACCACTGATACAGTTTTATTTAGAGAGCATTTTTTTTCGCTCTTCTTTAGTTAATTTCTTAGTTCAAACTAGTGTGTCAATGTTTTAGTCCTCTTTAAGACCTGGTTTAGCCCTAATTTAAACCTGGAGTAGTACTTTTTATAGACCTGGTTTAGAGCTCATGGAACTCAAAAAACCTCGGTTAGGTGGTATTCAGTGTGAATAGTTTGAGAACCATTGCTCTAGAGTATGACCCACACTTGAAAATGAAGTCCTCTGCAGCTGATCAGAAAATATTAAAGAATATTTTGAGAACATACCCTTTTAAGAAAACCACTTGAGACAACCATTGTAAATGCTTAAATTACAACTGAATATCATGTCTGTGTAAAATATCAGTCTAATATGTTGTAAAATGTCCAAAGGACAACAACGACTGTATTCACGTAGGACTTTTTCTTTAGTTATTCCATTTTGTCCACGAGCTTATAAAAGAAAACTCTCTAGGCTGTACATAAAAATAAAGCTGTAACCCTTTTATTTCCAGTCAAATCAATCATTCTGGAAAGCATCAGGGTCAGTTTGTACTCCAAGCCCACAAGGAAAAAATTACCCTAAAATAAAATGAAAAATCAATAGGACTTTTATATGGCTCTATTACAAGTCCCTAAACTCATCTTTTTAGTAAATTTACCTTCAGCTTTTAAAAGAGAACGGTCAAAACCTAATAAATGCTCAAACTAGTGTCAATCAGTCCTCACCTCCAGACTCCAGCTTTACTCACTCATATATTTAACAAAGAAAATGTAGGCGAGATTAAAAATCTGAATTCCTCTGTGCAGAGCTTGTTTTTACTTATAATTAGAGTAAAACAGACATCAGAGTCTAAAACTACAGAGTCTCAGCTTCACAAATGCTCTGGCCAATTGTTTGTGCTCAGAGGGTTCAGGAACAGCTTCAGTTTTAAATGGGGGTCATTTTTTCAAGCGTTTTTTGAAAAATAGACCTCCAGCATAAGGAGTTAATGATATATTATTATTATGAAAATTCATCATCATTCCAACAGACATTTGTTGTTTAAGTGTGAATGAAAGTAAGCCTAAAACACATACACTCTGTCTCTTGTCATATTTCAAGTAATAATGAAACATGCAGTAATGCCTAAAACTCTATGAGTCAATAGATTGTAAGACTGTGTGCTGAGTTTGGGGGATCTGTTTGTTGATTGTGATGGCACTTGGTGAAACATTTGTTTGTTTGGTATGTTCCTGTAATTATGTCCTACTTGAATTATGTCCTATACTGTAAAATACATCCAAATAATACACGCAAATACATGCAACTCAATTTTGCTTTCAGCAGTTCAGTAAAAAAAATCAACAGCAAATCCTTCCAGAATTTAGACTCTAGTGGTGGCATTATCACCTCAAAGTCCACTGATATCGCTAACATTAAAAATCTAACTGGCACCATCTGACCTTCACATCATCACTCTCTCTGGTCCTTATGGTCCCTCTGGTCCTTATGGTCCCCCTGGTCCCTCGGGTCCCTCTGGTCCCTCGGGTCCCTCTGGTCTGTCTAGTCCCTCTGGTCTTCATGGCCCCTCTGATCCCTCGGGTCCCTTTGGTCCTTCTGGTTCCTCTGGTTCCTCTGGTCCTTATGGCCCCTCTGGTCTCTCTGGTCCCTCTGGTCCCTCTGATTTCTCTGCTCCCTCTGGTCTCTTTGGTCCACATCTGTCAAACTCAAGGCCCACGGGTCAGATGTGGCCCACCAGACGTTTTAATCCGGAATATGGACTTTAATCCAAGTCCATATTCCTGTTCCTGCTGCATGAATATGGACTCAGTCTTTCACCTGCTGCAGATTTGTGCAACAGTGTCCACATATAACTATTACTAGGCTATATAACATTTGTTATATTTGTTATTGCTTCATTTTTTACATTATGTTCGGCCCGCGACCCAGCCTGAGCGTCGAAATTCGACCCGTGGCCCAATATGAGTTTGACACCCCTGCTCTAGTCCCTCTGGTCCCTCTGGTCTCCCTGGTCTCCCTGGTCCCTCTGGTCCCTCTGGTCCCTCTGGTCTCTCTGGTCCCTCTGGTCTCTCTGGTCCCTCTGGTCTCTCTGGTCTCTCTGGTCTGGTCTCTCTGGTCCCTCTGGTCTCTCTGGTCCCTCTGTCCCTCTGTCTCTCTCTGGTCTCTCTGGTCTCTCTGGTCCCTCTGGTCTCTCTGGTCCCTCTGGTCTCTGGTCTCTCTGGTCCCTCTGGTCTGGTCTCTGGTCCCTCTGGTCTCTCTGGTCTGTCCTCTGGTCTCTCTGGTCCCTCTGGTCTCTCTGGTCCCTCTGGTCTCTCTCCTTCAAGCTCACTGTACTCTGCCCAGCCCCCTTCTGACCTCTCCACAAGCACAGCATTTATTCTCTACCACTTTTAAAATCCAGACACAAAACTGGCCTGTTCAGACAATAACACATAATCTTCTAATTCTGTCTCGTTTCATTGTTTTTAAACCTGTTTATACGCTGTACTATGTCCTTGGGGGTTTTGAGCACCTATAAATAAAATGTATTATTGTCCAACTTTTTTTTTTAATTAACTGTTATAGTTAAACCAAACAATGTGAAATATCTGATAGCACAGTACATTAGAGCCCTTAGGATGCAGGCTCCACTGTGATCTTCTTAACTTTACACAAGCCTCTTTACTTCAGCGGGCCTGGCTCCATGCACTGATACTATGATGCAACACAGGACACGCTTTCATTCTTTACCACATCAGTGACAGACTCCGCTGCCTGTAACCAAGATCAAATGTGAAATTAATGTTACATTCAGTTTAAAATAAGCATTAGGCTACTCAGCAAGATGCTATTTGAATGGAACTCAACAATTGTAATTAAAGTTTATCCATGGGTTTCAGAATTATTAGATATCATTGCCATAGTGATTAAAGATTTTAAACTAAATATTACATGCTCATTATTTTTCAATTCAATGTCATTGTCAGTGAAAGAAAATACATAGATGATACATTTTGGCTCGACCTACCTTCTGAAATAAATAAAACGTGTCAAAATCAAGTGTAATGAAAAATGAATAATCAGGGCGAATGTAATTGATTCAGGCTTCTAAACTAAGCACAAACATTTAAATGCTTAACAATACAAACAAACTGCTAAAAGATAAGTATTCCGCCTTACATTGTCCTGTTCTGCACGTGGACGTTACACTTCCATGGATCTCCACGTCTGCTGATTGTATTTTCCTCTCCAAAGCTACAGGGGGCGGTAAATGAAAGTTCACAGGAAACAGCAGACCGACACGAGTAGTCATGTTTTGGTTTTGTATAATCGGTTATAAGAGGTGCATTGTTATGAGTTAACGTCTGTGTGCGGTCAGCATGGATCTGCCCATGGACCCGGACCATGGACCTGACCCAGACCGTGGATCAGACCCGGACCGTGGATCAGAGCCGGCCCCGGTCCCTAAAGTCGAGCTCTCTGCGGCCATGCGGGCGAAAATTGAACGGAATCGACAGCGGGCTCTGATGCTCAGACAAGCCCGACTGGCGAGCCGCTCTTTGTCCGCAGTGGAAGGCGCAACCTCCGCAAAAGTGTCCAAGACGATTGACTCGGGGGCTGGGTTCTTCATTGACGAAGAGGAGGATGCAGATGAAGAGCAGAGGAGCAGAAAAGTGGTCCAGCAGCCAGGTCTGTAGCACGTGACCTGCTGTTTACAGTTTTATTGCGGTGATCTAATGTAAAGCTGTGGTTTTTGCAGCTCCGGTGATTGAGCCTGACTATTTAGTGTGTGACGACTGTGAAAAACCCTTCATGGATTCTTACCTCAGCAACAGCTTTGACCTGTCTGTGTGCGACAAGTGCAGGTAGTGACACGTTCAAGTACCGTCTCAGAGCAGAAAGCAAATGTATCTCAGAACGCATTAGTAACACAACTTTAACTTACTCTCACCGGAAGTTATTAAAGGTATTGGCTATTAAGTCTATGTTAGGCATTTCTTAAAGGATACGTACTACGCCAAATCAACTCTTCTTTTAATTAACTTTAGTCATAGTAATATTTCTTTGGATTGATTCGTTGTCTGTGTGATTCTGTTTTGTTCTTGAGGGTTTTCACCTACTCCCTGTACCCACATCCTTGTACTCTTGTTGTGATTGTTTTATTAAGACTTTGAATGAAGTCTGAATGATGTCGGTGTAATCCCTCATTCGTCCTAGAGTGTTCCATTGTAGAAAAAGATTCAGTTGTAGTCATCTGAACTCTGCTTTAGAAAAAACAAAACGTTTCGACTCTCATTCAAGAGTCATTGTCAATCTGTCTGAGTCTGAGAACTCAAGTTTTATATCCTACTCTGTGAAAGCCCTGCCCACAGGCCGGGACCTCCTGATAATGGGCCCATTGAAACTTAACTGAGATGGGCCATCTACATCCTATTGTGACCTGACTTTGGCTCCCTCCTCATTGAGTACCTGATTAGCATCAGAATGCCCTGGGCGTCTCCAGGGTTTCAGCAGACCATTATAAACAACTGGAAGGTTGAATATTAAACCTCCATTACGATATAAGGAAGGATTCTCTTTTTTAACAAAGATTGCCTCCTTAACTCCTCTTTCAAACCATCTTTTCTCCTGCTCAGAATCTCCACCTCACAGTCTTCAATAGAGTGGTTTGTGGCTTTGAGAAGAAGACGCACGGCGCTCTGTGGTCCTGAACTCGTGTGTCTTCTGTGTTGATAAAGCCTCTTGTGAAGTGGCTCTAATATGAAGTACCTGAAAAAAGTGTAATATGTCTTCTTTCAATAGGCTATACAGCGGTGTCCCCCGGATAAAGTAAACCTGTTTGAATCAATCGGGGGTCATTTTCATCTTGATTATCCAATCGCCAAGCAAAATGAGTTTATAGTCCTACGTCTCAAACCAGATTGCAATAAACTCAAAGGAACCTGTGTGTCTTCAAGAGGCCGAAATGAAAGCTAATTAGAACTTAAGTTCAGTTCTGATTGTATTTCAGTTTCTAAACTAGTGTGGGCACATTACTATTACACTATTACCATTAAAGATGTCATCTCTCTTCCATTGCAGGGATAATGAGGAAAAGCACAAACTAATATCTAGAACTGAGTCCAAACAGCGTTATTTGTTGAAAGACTGTGACCTGGATAAGCGAGAGCCTCCGCTTCGATTTATATTGAAGAAAAATCCACACAACTCTCAGTGGGGAGATATGAAACTGTATCTGAAAATGCAGGTAACAACTGACATACATGACTGACCCACTCTTTAAGAAATACACATTAAAGGAGACGAAATTGACCGTTATGGGCTTTTAATGTCAGTGGTTTTCTTTTATCATTAGCTCTCTGCTTCTGCTTGCCTATTCATCACATCAAAATTGAGAATAAACTAAAACTAAACCTGAAATTAAACATGGCACTAGATCTGTACTTGAACAGGACCAACCCAAGTCCACATCAGGACCTAAATGGTCTAAATTTAGGACCAAATAACTAAAAGTGTAAACAAAGCCCCAAAGTTTTGTTTTTAATGATTCATGCATGTTTTAGATCTCTTCCACCAAGCCCCATGTCACAGAAATCCACAAATGATGAACACTCTCATTTCAACAATCATGTCTTTGGAGTTGAATAATGGCACCACTTTCGGAGAGTATTGTGAATAAAATATTTCCCTTTAGTTTAGCTATTTATGAAAAACAATGAACTGGGCCAGTTTTCGTTTCATGAGGCTTGGCCATTGAGCGATTTTCATTATAAACCAGGTTGACAAATCGGCCATCTGACAGTTAAAAGGCAAATTTTACCTGAGAAAAAATCTGCTTGCTATGGTGAAAGCCACTGTGACGCAGCAGAGTCACTTCTGCAGTTAACGGCACACTTTCTATTTTAAGTTGTTTACTGTTTTGATTAATATTGCAGTTTTACAACGGTCAAAATGTAGAATTTTCCACATTTGTAACTGAGTATCACTACTTCTCAGAAGAAAAAAACATAACATGTGTCTTCTTTGAATTGGTGTAAATGCTTTGTTTGGTATATTTCTTTTCAACGTGGCAGTTTGCTTAACAGGTTGAAAAGAGGTCCATGGAGGTCTGGGGGTCAGAGGAAGCCCTCGAGGAGGCCAGGGAGGCAAGGGAGGAGAACAAAGAAGTACAGAAGCAAAAGCGATTCAACAAGAAAGTAAAAGGTTAGTTACATTCAAACACTGAAATTATTCGAAAAACAAATCTGAGCTTTCAATGTAAAATCACTTTATTTTGGTATGATCCCATTGCAGAACTCCGCAAGGCAGTGAGGAGCAGTATGTGGACCAAAGACCTCAGCGCTCACCAACACGAATATGGGCCAGAGGAGGTGGTGGATCCAGACGAAGACCAGTACAAGAAAACCTGCATCTCCTGTGGACATGAACTCGCATATGAGAAAATGTAGGGAACAAAGCCAGACTCTTAACGCACAAGGGAACTGTCAACACGTGTGCTCCTGCAGTGCCTTTTTACTGGATCGTGAGTGCAGTCACATAATACTTGCCCCTTCTTCCAAATGGCTTATTGCTAGTTTTGTAAATTGTTGAGACCTAAACTAAAAGAATTCTAATGACAGTTCTAAACTTCACTGTCCTCACTATAACATTTACATTTTGTATGTCCGTCAATAACTAAATTATAACTATATCCTAATATAAGGGCCGCTAAGCTACTATTTGTCAGCATTTTGATGTACTTTAGGCTGATGTGTATACAAAATGAAATAACTGCACAAATACTGAGCCTAAATACTGTCAGCTATAGATTTTCATTCCACAAACAATATTTTTTAAAGAAAATGTTCTTTAAAAAAGGTGTATAGATTTCAAACAATGGTATAAAGTATGAGTTTACTATGAATACTCCCTGAAAATATCGGTTCTTTAGAGCCTCAAATGGTATAGGTTGTCCAGAGCACTGTTTTCATGTTTTTGGATTTTAAAAACTCAACTCTGAAGTCAGCCCAATGGCTCAGATGAGTAACTCAAGTTTATAATCTGGTCTGGAGCAGGGTTTACCTCAGACCTGGAGTTAAACCTGAGTCGTCTGGAGGAGCGCTCTGGACAGAAGTACATTAGAATTGATTTTACATTTCAAGTATTAAATTGTACTCTTGAATAGTTTCACACTTTTAAATTGAGGGGGATGACTACACTTCAAAGTTGAACACATTTTACTTGTCTTTGTACTAGGGACAGTTTTTTACTGCAAATCCGTCTGGGCTTTGGTTCTTGCAGCTCTCCAAACTAGTTTTAAGTCTCGCAATCACCCGTGGCACCCAGGCTGTCAAGATTTAGTAACGTGCCAACATTTAGACTACCACTTACGGGAAATTTCAGTGTGAATGCCACTTTTCCTAAATATTTTCCCTGGTCAAGATGCCTCCTTTAAAAAAGTAGAGTTGAAACTCAATTACAGGAAGTGTAAAAAACACGTGGATTTTAAGTATCAATCGTTGCAAAATATGCCAGTTATTTTGGAATTGGTAGACTGCGCGAAATGAAACGGGAAATAGTAAAAGGCTCAAACCAGCAGTAGTGTGACAATTTATTCTTTTACACAATGTTAAAAATCAAATGCCTTCTTAACGTCAGGAGTTTGAAACATAAATGCTTGATCTGTGGCGTCGACTGCATGAGTTTCAATGTCCTCCTGAAAAGTTAAACAATCCATCATCAAGTTCATTTTGGCAGATGCACAATCTGCCACAACTTACATCTGAAAAGTACTTCTCAATGAGGTTATGAGCAGAATGGTAAACCATCTCATTGTCATGGTTCTGCAGCGTTTCTACACGATCCAAGCCTCCCAGCTCCTCAAAGAGCAAGCACAACTTTTCCATCTCGCCAAGCTTCTCTGCAGCCTAAGAATTTATAAAAACGAGAAGTTAAAAGGGACTGAGAATAAGGGTTGTGCATTTAACTTAAACCTACAATGAAGATGTTGTTAATGGCGTCCAGAATGACCAGGATGACTTTGGCATCTTTGACCTGCAGTAAGTTAATGATGGCTTCCAGGGCCCCACTTTGCACCAGCTGCACCACCTGCTCCACAGTCCCTCCACTGGTGAAGTTTGTGACAGCCCATACAGCTTCCCGCTGAGTCTTAAAGTCTCCCTGAAAATTAAGTCAAATATTAAAGTGTGCTTTTGAAAAACTAAGCCCATTACAACTCACATTTCTCAGTTGTTCTACCAGAGGTGGGAGAAGGCCACAAGTGATGAGCTGTTGTATTTGCTTGGATGGGCCAGCAGCGATGTTTGACAGTGCCCACGTGGCCTCCTTCTGTACACTGGGCTTTGGATGTCTCATGAGTTGGGGCAGAACATTTAATACCCCAGCGTCAATAACGGCTTGAGTTTGTGTGTCTGAGCCACTCACGATGTTCCCGATGGAGCGCAGAGATGGGGTCTGGAGGGGTACATTTTAGAGGCAGTGCAGTTTCAAATATTAGAGACTTCACTCAGTAAATGTACATTTGACATTAAAAAAATAAAAATGCACCATCACACTGAGCTCGCTGTGGCCCATAAGCTCAACCAACCGAGGGACTATGCCAGTTATAACAACCACGTCAATGCGGTCATTGTCACCATCTGACAAATATGACATGGCCCAACACGCGTCAGATAAGATGTCCTTATCACTTAGATGAAGCAACTGGATCAGCGAGGGAAGCATCTGGTGGACAGAACATATCTGGGAGTTACGCACAGACTATGATTAACAGACTCACTCACCTGCTGAACAGCAGACAGAGGAGGAGAGGGGTTTTTATTTCGGCACAGGTTGGACAGGGTCCAGGTTAAATTACGCAAATAGCCAATCTGTGGGTGGCAAGATACAAATTCAGGCCATTTTGATGCATGTAATTTGCCAGGTTAAAAAAAAAACTTACAGGCGTGTCTGGAGAGATGCGGGAAAGCAGAGCAGGGATTACGTTACAGTCAAGGAGAACATCCCGATAACGTGGACCATCACCTGCCATCAACACAGTCAGTCAGTCAACCTGCAGCAAGGGGTCAACAAACCGAACATAAAACTGGTTTCCATTACCAGCAATATTGCCAAGTGCCCAGACTGCCTGTTCACTGATGTGCAACAGAGGCGAGGCCAAGAGAGAAATGAAAGCCGGCACAGCCCCATGTTCCACCACCTGCACACAAGACAAATGAGCGAGACAGTTCAGTTGATCTTCGAGTTGAGCAGCTCAAGTGCCATTGTACCTGTTGCGTGTGCCATGAAGTTCCAGAGGCGATGTTTGTGAGGGCCCAGGCAGCTTCAAACTGAAGAGTGGGCTCATCATCCATACTCAAGAAGGACACAAAACGAGAGAGTAGCCCAGCATCTATGACCTCCTTCAGGGGAGGATTTCTCTCTTGAGAAAGAAGCTTTCTGTTTTTAGTTAGGAGAATGAAAATTATATAAAAATTTAAAAATTAAAATGTAAAGTGACAACTTTAAATGAGCTCACCTCGCCGCTTGACATCCCCTCGATTGGGTCTCTCTGCTGTTGCTATTCACATCTTTGATTAAGTCTTCAATTGAGAAAGCGGTGACCTACAGAACACGCGTTTAAACATTACTTTGATGCAGTGCAATCAAGCCGTGCCCAATTAACAAAGAGCACCACCTTGTCATCAGGGACATACTCCGGAGACAAAGCCTCTTCATCAGGCAGAGACGAGAGAGTCACGTGACGCCTTTTCATGAAGTTTTCATCTCGGTGAGCTTTACGCAACTCCACGTTAACAGTAATCCTCTTCTCCCGTAGTTTCTGACAAGGTAAAGCACTCAAATTAACATAGTTACCCCTGTGTTGAAAAATGCACGGACTTACTGTGGGGTCTTTGCCTTTGTTTTTGAACTTGGCCAGGCGCTCGTCGATGACATTCTTGGTGGGCATGGTGGACACGTGCGTCTGTGCGGCTCTCTCTACTGAACATCACTGACTCTGCAGTCGGTTTTAATGGCACACAATGGCACGCAGCGGCACGCACACAACAGCACAGGTGCAGGTCATTACTGTAATGATTCATCGCCCCCTCGTCTTCAAGCGCCGCCTGATCGGTGCGTCCCACCACCTGTTATGGCGTGTTTGTCACACTAGATGGCAGCATAATAATGTCACTGTCACAAGGATTGAATCAAATCTACTAGAGTTGAATCTACTGTAGAGGGGCAACAAGTGCGGCGTGGTAACTGACGTGTAATAAGTGTTATAAACACTTGGGCTACAGGCCAGCCTGATTAGTTTGTGAGTTTAAAAGACCCAGCTTTTCAAATAGAGCAGTAATTTAACAGAATTATTGCATTTTAACAAATATGATATTATCCATCCATCCAAGAGATTTATCAAACATTGTGTTTTGATAAATCTCTTGTTTTGTTTTTCAAGCAAAGTTTCTTTGCTAAACTCCTGAAACCTCCTGAAGTACATTATTCATTTAAAGTTCTTTTACACTGCACTAAGCTGAGTGAGAAGCTGATGGCTGAAGGGTACGTTCAGTCTCCTACCGTTGATGGTTCTTCCTCTTCATAATTTGTGTGTTGAGAATTCTTTAATTTGAATATAATTTATAGCCACTTATTGTACACAATAGATCGTTTTGTGCCTTGAATTTTTTTCTCTACTGGCACATTGTTGTATTTTTTTATTTATTTTTTGATTCTGTCTTTTTGTCTCAACTATGTTTTTTTGTCTTTTTACTTTTAATTTATTTTTTCAATGGATTTTCACTGGTTTTGCTATAGTTTCTTTTTTTCAATGTACATTTGACTTAAAGTAAGCTAAAAGATCATCACTGGCTGATACATTTAACTAGTAAAATCTGCTTGAATTAAGATATACTATGAATTAAATTGTTTTTAAATGTGATTTATTAAATTTCACATTGGCCACAATGATGATTGTAACAAACTTGTCACTTGTGGCTCTGTACCTGAATTTGTCTCACATCCTCCCTGTTCAGATCAATTTGAGGTGTCTATGGGAAATCATTACAGAATAGATTGTACTGCTGGGCTACGCCTCTTCTACCACAGTGCAAAATGTTCTTGTTGCAGGTGTGCTTTAGTGTAGCATGGCTCTATGGAATTACAATGTGTTTACAAAGACCTTACATCTACTTACAATAAGAATATTCCCTTCTTTTAAATGTGAAGAGTCGCTGAGCTTTGGTCATGTCAGTCAGAGCTTGCTCTTCACAGTTTTTCCCCATTCTTTTCAAATTGGTTTAATTAATACGTCATGCAACTGCTGCAATAGCTGCCCATCAATAGCACAGACAGGAGCCACCTTTGGTCCCATCCATCATCTTCACCTCTGACTCGGCTGAAAAATCCGCTCTGTGTTGGGCGTTTTTGCTGACAAGGCTCTGGGCCCTAGACTCCAAAATGCTGAGTTGTTGAGGTTAAGCGTTTAAAGATGAAAATGGGTCATAAATCATTTTCTACATGGACATGCAGGGGATAAAAATAGAACATACTTGAGGAAGATGATGACCAATGTGCAATGTGTCCGGGTTAAAACATTTAGATTCAAAAGCTGTTAACAAACTTCAGGTGAAAGTGCCAGTTAAGTCTTTGCAAACGAACAGCCGTTTGATGGTTACAGCTTTGGTAAAGAAGCAGTAAAAAAGTTTTCTGCTATTGTCCCAACCCCTGCTCAGTTAAACACTAATTAACAGCCATGTGTCAGTTCTTTTGTAATTTCCTCTATAGCAGCTCTTTCAGCATTTCCAGCACTTTGGTGACATGCAGTAAATGGTTATTTAAGTTGTTGGACACGTGGCAAACTCAAACAGAGACAAAATACAAAGGTGCGAAAGCAAGCTCCAGCAAAAACTTGATTTACAAATAATTTTTCTCTTTGTATACATGGGCAAAATTGTAGTTGTATAGTGGTGAAAGAAGTACTTTATTTTGTAAAATTGTACTCAAGTAAATGTAAAAAGCGTGTCGCGTCAGTTTTGGACAATCTGAAGCTTGCTGGTTCTCCCTGAGGTTTTTACTTTTTCCCATTGGGTTTTGGGGATTTTTTGCATTACAAAAATACATTGAATTGAGAAATTGACGCAAGTAAATGTATTGAAGTACAAATACCCGCTCTTAAATGTAGTGATGTAAAAGTAAAAAGTATCCACTGTAAAATGTACTAAAGTAAAATATATACACCTAAACATTTTACTTAATACAGTACTTTTACGTTTGTTCTTCGTTACTTACCAACCCTGAGTGTAACAAAGGTTCAGGATAATGCGTTTTTCAATAGAATACAAAACTTCAAAGTCAGAACTTTCTCATTAATCCTCATAAGATGGTTTTCATACTCAAAAAAAACAACACAAATATCATCAACAAAAAACATCAACATTAAACGCCTAAAGCAGCTGGCAAAGGAACATGAACGATTTAAAAAGTTTTGAGGCTCCTGTGAGCGTAACTGTGGGCTCCGGGGCCATGTATCAGGTGTGGAGGGGCCCCTCACATGGGCAGCCCGAAGTTCACCTGATGCCCGCCGCTTGGACAAAGAACACTTCACGCACACCATGTAACTTTAGAAGGACTTAATGGCACCGAGATGAAGGGACTGGTCACACAAAGATTACAACATGGGGAAAAGGTCGGGATAAAGACAGAACTTGATTTTCTCACAGTGCACACATACACACGCGCACACACACACACACGCACACACACACACACACACACACACACACACACACACACACACACACACACACACACACACACACACACACACACACACACACACACACACACACACACACACACACACACACACACACACACACACACACACACACATGAAACGTCACAATTGCACAGAAACATACAGGCCAATTACATGTTTCAAAAATATTCAAGCAATGTATCAAAAGACAAATACAACTTTTGGCAATTCTCGTCTGTTGCCACCATTAATATATTTGCTGTGATTGATTGTTATTTTTTATTGGTAATATAAAGCCAGATACGTGCTGGAATCCTCTTCATTTATCTGACTTTGAGACTGGCACAAAATGTACAAGGACCAAATTTGCAAAACAAATACAAATTTAAAAGGAGAAATACCCAAAAAATTTTGAAAATGTTTGCGCACACAAGGATAGACTGGCTTTACCTTGAATGTTATGTTGTTCTCACTCACATACTTCAAATACATCAGTTGTACAGTGAGAATAGGCAGATTCGAGGTGATCATGAAATATTACATGCTCAAAGTAGTTACCATTCTTCACTGACAAACACAGATGTGCCTCTAAATTTCAACAAGGTGTGCACTCTTTAGCCATAACATCTCAGTCTGATTTTGTTGACCATGTTAAATCAACTTCCCTTTGAAGCTAGATTCCTTGCTGTATTTTACAATGAATTTCTCTATAATTTAAAAAAGACTAAGTATGGTTATTTCAAAATATTAAATTATCATCTAACAGCAGTCATAATAACTGAAGGCAGCGAGCTGGGAAATTATTTACAGCGTGTGTGTGTGTGTGTGTGTGTGTTTCTGCAGGGCTGGATGCAAGTGGTGGGTAGGATGGAAAAAGTGGAGACATCAAAGACAGAGGAGAGAGGAACAGCTGGTCGGTTCGAGTGTGTATGAAAACACACCTTCAAAGAGCAGCGCGATGTGCCAGCTTCAGCCATCACTGCAGGACACGCAAACACCGCCACATACATCCAGAGATAGAGCCACTGAACTCTGCACTGTCTCTGCGCATACGTTTCATGTCGGGACAAGTCCTGCTCCAGCACTCCGCAGCTGCGAGAGAACGGCTTAAATATGATGAAGTCTGGGCTGAAGGAAGACAAGGGGATATAATCTATTATAATTTATAGTTTGCAGTGATTTGCATATTGATTTTTACACAACCAGGTGCCTTTCCTCACAGCCATCTCCATTTAAGGTGCAGAACAAGAAGGTTAAAGGCCATCTACAGCTCTCACATACAGAGAAACAAAAGTTTATACTGCCACTCGCATTGTTGATACTTCTACTAATACTAAGTGCGATACCAAATATTTATATATCGATACTTACAGAGGTATTGAAAAGTATCGCTACAAATCCAGGAAATAATTTTTTTTAATCCATTTTGTTTCTATTTTTGTAATTGCTTTTTTATATTTTAGGTTTTCTGCACATATATCTACTATGCACGGGTGCACGGTGGCAGAGCGGTTAGAGCTCTCGCCTCCCAAGAAGGAAATCATGGGTTCGATTCCTGGGCGAACATTACATCACATGATTTCTCTGGGTGGAGTCTGCATGTCCTCCCCGTGTTACCGTGGGTTCTCTCCGGGGTCTCTGGCTTCCTCCCACTGTCCAAAGACATGCACGTGTTAGGTAAATTGGCAACTGTAAATTGGCCCTAGTGAATGAGTGTGAGAGTGAATGGTTGTCTGTGTGTCAATGTCTGTGTGTCAATGTCTCTGTGTTAGCCCTGCGACGAGTTGGCCACTGTCCAGGGTGTACCCCGCCTAAGGCCCAAAGGATAGGCTCCAGTCACCCGCGACCCCTAACGGGAACAAGCGGTAGATAATGGATGGATGGATGGATTTTTACTATTCATATTGGTTCAAGCAGAGGTTGAAAGATCGAAAAATAATGATGGCCAACATCACATTTTTCATAAATGAGAAGTTTCTATGCATTTTAGTACTCATTCGTATCGGTATCGGATCGATACCGCAATATTTGCCATAGTAGGAGAGGAACTTCCTCTAATAAAGAGTGGGTGATCCCAGCGATGTCCTGATCCAATAACGTCATGGTTTGCATCACAAGAGAGCTGTAATCTCCACTTGGTCTTTGGCACTTTTTATCTTGTGTAAGTGCTAAACACACCGTATTGTCACTGTTTGTTCACGAACGTTTCATTTAAAGTTTAGAGTGACATAACTACCAATGACTCCATGATCAACTAAAAGCATTTCTACATCTGACAAATGCATTAATCAGTGTTTTTATAGCCCTACACTGCTTGTTGAATGAACTTCCAAAACTCCTGCCAAAGCTTTTTTTCCAGACATATTTGAAGATCCACACCAGCTGATCTCAGTCTGTATCTGTGGATGGATTAATCCTTCCTGATTATAAGTTGCATTAAGCCATCACAGCTTTGAGCAAGCCAGCATCATTGAAATCGTGTTGTTTTCTGAATTGGCGAGTTGTCTGCAGGCTGACTGCTGTCCACACCTCTCCCAGCTGAGAACACACTTTGCACAAACTGCCTCAGCACACACACTGTTCTGGAGAAAAGGTGTAATAAAACTTCCCTGTCAGTCTTTCATGTGCGATGCTCAGGAGCTGTCGCAGGCTTTGATAGTGGCTATGCATCAAGCTCAAATCTACAGTCAGCACAGATGTGTTCTTGATGGCTTTTTACCAAACAGCACAACACCACGCTGACCTGAGACACTTAAAGCTGGTATACTTGATTTTCACACTGCCAAATTGGACGTTTTTTAATCTAACTCATGCCTAGTGCTCACAAACCCTTTGATAATATTCACATGCATTCATTTTCGGGCTCATGCACATCTTTATTCAGAAGGCAAAGTTAATTTGGGGTGTACCAAGCGTAGCCAATCAGAGCGCTGCTTACTTCTGGGTTGACGAGACATAAAATACTTAATTATTAGATGCAGGCCGAGTGCAACCGTTTCATTTTTGTCACAAACTGTTGCTTTTAAGATATGCTTTGGTGAGAAACATAAAATTAAAAAAGTCAGGTATCCCAGCTTTAACCTTGCACCTATGAACATCTAGTGGAAGGAGTAGTTGCAGCCAACCAGCTGAGCCTGCAGAGTAACTTGTCAGTGGCTGAGGAATTCAATAATCTGATATGGTCAATACATTGTTATTATAGTGTGCCGTGTGCCAAATCAATATGCAAATGTAGAGGTATTTGCTGCGGCAGAAGAGTCGGCTTCCCTCACGTTACTGCATATTATTGAAACTCCAGTATAATGTATGTATCCACCTCCATATAGCGCCAAAGTGTGAGTCATCTCAAACCATGTACAACACATCTCACATTTAGTGGGATGTTTAGAGATTTCAACAAACAGAAAGTGTGGAGGAGCAGCGGGCTCGTAGGCTCAGTCACAGTGTGAGGACAGAGCCTGTGGATGCTAACGCACTTAGCATTGATCGCAGATCACAGTTAATCAATTCAACTCAAATTGAATTCACATCAAGCTGGGGAATAGGCATTTCAACATAGCTGCAATGACTTTCCCTTCTTCCTCCATTGACAGCACATTTGTCATGTCGAGACCTCAGAAAGAGAGCCTGTTCTCCATTCAATACAAATCTATAGCTTTTATTTTCATGCCGCTTCTACAGAAATGCTCCATTGCCATTCATTTGTTATCATCAAATTGTGTGATAGAAACCCCTGTAGTCTACATGTTCCTGACGACTAAAGTCTCTCTCGTCCAGTTAACTTAATGGGATTGTTCTTGTAAGACCAATGAGCAGAAGAAAGTGAAGGGACAAGGTCACACGGAATGGCAACGGCATCTTGAAATAGTGGAATATTCACATCTTTAAGACTGTAGTTTGTGGTGCTTGTTTCTGAAAATGATTATATACCAAGCGGGAGCATCAGAATGACATAAAAGGTATTTTTTATTATGTGCTCTATAGATCCAGAACATCATGTTGAAATTTCTCTGTATACCTGAACTAGAATATCCCAGATAAAAGCAAAAGCTAACATACAGAGCCAGTTATCCAAAATGTAAACCCACAAACGCTGAACCAGATCATTGCTATTAGTGCAGGACTTTGAACCCCCTATAATGTATTAAAATAATAAGACTAATAACAATATTATTTTGTATTTATTTTATTAATATGTATTAAACCATCTTGAAAAAAACCTTGAGATTTGAATAATATTTTCAAGAGTGCCCTGGGCCAAAGTTAAGTGCTGCACAAATCATAACAATTACACTAAAATATAAAACATTGTAGGCGATTAAAACAGCACAGCATTTAAAAGCACAGACAATGTTCACAGGATTTGTTTCTTAAAATAACAAGGAAACCCTGTATGTCCTTGCATACACAACCTCAATTTCAGTTTTAGGTTTTGCAAGCTTCCAAGAGTAACCGAGCGCTAATTTCCCCCAATCAGTCCGCAGTGACAAACAGGCTGAACGCAGTCATTTTACCAGGTCTCATCTCTCACCTTAGATAATAGTAGATACAGGCATGTACAATGTGTTAATCTAATCTGTAATCTGTAATCCATCCATTGAACATAGTTGTATTTTGGGCAGCAGTTTGGTTTGCCTTGTTCATCCTCTCTTTGCCTCTGACTCTTTCTGTCCAGGCAGCAGCAGACATGAGTGTTTTGCAGATGGGAGTCTTTGCAGCAGGTCAATAGAGTGATCTATTGACAGAGCAGCAGCGTGTGAGAGATGAGTTCAATATACTTTCATTTAGCAGCACTTGCTTTAATTACTCCCAGCCAGGATCTGCTCAGACCCTGGTGCAATACAGTTTTGAAATGAATGAATTCCTTCATGAATTCCATGCCTTTGAAGGATGTTTCCAGGATTTTGCAGTTATTGTCAATTAGTACAACTGCTGGGGGTCTTTTGTGGTATTTACACCAATCAAGAACATTATACAAGAAACATATAGTACATACAACACAAGTCCACACTCCTCACCGCACAGTTTATTCTTTCACCTTTCTATCATACTCCAAACGAGTTTTATTTTATTTATTTATTTAACACTCTTGTTGTTGGATTGGATGAGGCCAGTGCCACCCAACAAGAGCTGCAATTTTAGAAAAGATTTAACCAGTCATCCTAAAAGATGCATGAACACCTTTGTCTTCTATTGATTCAACTACAAACTTATTTTTGATGGCAATAAGTTAGGAGACGTGACATGTTACAGCTGCTAACTGTGAGCCATCTTCAGAACTATCACGTCACCACATAGACCAGGGACAGTTCTGAAGTTGGCAGCTGAATCGTATCAACAAGGTAATATCTATTGACTTATTGTGGACTGGAATTTCCCCATTGTGGGACATATAAATGTTCTCTTATCTTAAATTGGATAAATACAAGATAGATAAGCGGACACCCCAACAGAAAAGTTACTCAATAAATCCCACCTCAGCATGCACCGAAGATAATATGTTTGTTATTTAATTACATTATCCTCCACAATGTGAAAAAGTTTTTCAATAGTTGGTGAAGTTGGCAAGTGCTGAGGGGAGGGAGAGCTATCTGCTGTAATTTGGAATGAAGTGACAATAATGACAAAGTGTGCACCTGTGGGCCCTAAAACCTCATTACCTTGATGGATGCATGAAGTGTGGAGCAGTAACTCCTTCATAGGTGGCTGCTTCACTTCCTGGGCTGTGGGAATGAAAGTGGGGACATTTCACACATGCTGGTCAAAAGGGGAAATGAAGTAAACTCCCTCAGTGTCTCGTACAGAGGTTGTGCTTGAGCAGCTTAGGAGGTTATTCAGCTTGAGCTCATCTCAAAGAACGTTTCCTGAACAGGTGTCAAAGGAATCTTGTGCTGTTGTTTTCCCCTCTTGCTGCAGGTTCAGCTGAGTTCCTATTTCACTAAACTGACTCAAGGCTTAAGTGGGCAATGTAGAGGTGAAATGAAAGTTTACTTCAACTAATTACATTGAGTGTTTTAATCTGAAGCTGTTGCCATGAGTATATAGAGTTTATGTCAGGACAAACTCCTCTGACTGAATAACAATATGACAGCCCAAAATATGACACATTATAAATGCTTCAGTGTGACCAAAACTGCAGATAAATACACTGAACAGTGCTTCATTCTTTGTCCATTTTCATGTCGGACACATGTTGCTCGTAATTTGTGGTTTCCAGATTGTGGATATGAGCTAAAGACAGTGGTTAGATGGGTATTTGCCTTCCGCCCAAAAACATGTTGTACAGCCGCTCCACAACTGTCGATGATAACAGGGTTGAAAATATGTGTACGGCCGGAATCTTTCATCTGCAATATGTCACTAACACTCTTTCATTTAAAGACACTAAAACAGGATACGCACTTTAGTTTTATTGTGAAATATACATCAACTTGTATGTTTAAATTATTTCTCATAATAATTTTATGTTGTGTGTGTTACATGTTTACGTGTTATAGAGGAGAAAAAGAGAATTAAATCTTTAAAGGTGCCTCCATCTGCTAAACTGACTTTCAGAGTTTAAACTCATTTTTATGACGTCGTTCTCTTGTGAAAAACATTTTTATGTTTAACTTCATTCATGCATGTTTGTCCAGCAATATTCAAAGCATGTCCTGCTTGAGCCTTATTCCCCTCTATTCTCTTTAAAAATCATTGTATATGCATGAAAAATGGGGCTGCTTTACTTTTGTCTTTGTTTTACATACATAGTATAGATTTTTAATACAACATGAAAAAGTAAAATATGAATATTGCATAATGCTCTCTCTATTATTTCTTATGCACATAACTATTAGAGGGCCTCTAAATCAATTGTAAAACAAAATGATGCCGTCACATGCAGCGACTGTCCACTGTCGATATGGATGTGTTAATTACAGCAAGTGCAGTGTAATTGTATGGTAGTCAGCTCATATAATGTGAAAGAAAAATGTCATTTGTTATGAAAGCTTTGATAAGTTAATTGATGCCTAATACGTATAAATTCAGGCTTCAGACTGGACTTCTCTCTTTGTTTCTGAAATCACAACGGCTGAGTCACTCCCACATGAGTCTCAGAGGCGTGTTGACAGGACGTGTGCTCATGTGTTTCATGTCCCACATCAGTGCAGTTTAACCCTGCCTCTCACTCACGTACAGGGCAGTCTGACTTACAACATAAGGTTGTTTATGACACAAGTCTCTTGATATAGTCATTCTCTATTTTTGTCAGTCTGCTTTGCTCCAGCTGTGAAGCAGTGGTGCATGAGGTTTGTCCCTTCAGAGCAGCCTTTGCTACTGTCATTCCTTCTCTATTTTGCATTGCTGTTGTTATTATTATTGCCTACAAAAGTCTTAGGCTTGTTGGGACCATGATATATTCTAAATCTGCACAGACCATTTAAATTATTAGTATTACTATTAGATGCAGTAGTGCACATTACATGGTGGAAACCCCCACAGAGGACACACACAAAGGGTGGAGGTCCTTCACACATCAGACAGACAGCCCTCTAGTCTGGAGAACCCCTGGCTCACCTTCATACACTCGAGGAAGCTGTGCTGACATGAATGCACGCAGTGACTTTGACTCACACAAACAGGCCTCCCTCTGCTCACACACACACACACACACACACACACACACACACACACACTTGAAAGAAGGAGAGGAACCTGACAGGCCAGCAACTCTAATAATCCACAAATCGCTCTTTTTTCTATTTGCTATGAACCCACCTGTTTCCTAAAGTTCAGCCTCTCTTACAATCATATGCTGGTACTCAGGCTGTCTGAAGTCTTCTCCCCTCTTCCCTCTTTGTTTACCCCTATCACAGGATTACCCTGCTGTTCCTTGTCCCGATACAACATGGCTCTCGTCTGTACATCTGGGCAGATGAAGCGGCACTGCTCTGTAATCTTATCTGACACAAGTCGCACTCAATGAGCCTGTATGATGGCAACAGCGTATACATCACACAATCTCCTTGAAGTCAGATGCAGCTGGAGATGAGAC
Source organism: Chaenogobius annularis (assembly GCA_015082035.1). NCBI lineage: Eukaryota > Metazoa > Chordata > Actinopteri > Gobiiformes > Gobiidae > Chaenogobius > Chaenogobius annularis. The sequence goes on along the minus strand of BJKM01000111.1, from coordinate 1,115,069 downwards.
AATTTCAAAGGCACAACTGACAAAACAATGGTACAATTTTGTGATTGTCCTCAAAGGCACTTCAACTTTTTTTTTCACTGGACGCGTAATAAACAGAACTAAAAACATCGACAAACAAGGCTATCCAAAATATCTGAAAGGTATGTAGTTTAGATGAATGTTTAGGAATACTATTACTACACAATTTGAATTACAAATATTTTACCATGACTTTAGGCTGCTCAACGTGACCAAAATGTGTGTATTTTATGCACCACATACTTTAAATACCCTTTGTGCCTGTGTCTGTCACGTGAATTGTATCACATTGGACTGATTTGGTCTGATGTGTTGTAAACAATGGTTAAGTTGAGGAAAATCCAAGAGATAAAATATAGATGGACATGATGTAATGGGAGGCAGTCACCTGCTTAATTATAATGTAAAGTTCATTGTCTTTTTCTCACAATGACTTTATCCTATTTGTTACTCCAATTATGTCTACCTCGCACACCCTAAAAATGACAAAAATCCTAGTCTTCTTCATCCATTCACTTTGCAATATTTTTAACCTCGAAATCCCAAACAGCAATGACAGCAATTTCCCTTGTATGTTCTGAATGTTTTTTTTATTTTCTCATAACTGTAAAAATATATTCTCAAAATAAATTAATATATGAAATAAATATACTGTATGTTCTAGGAAACAGAAGCTCATAAATAAGAATATAATTTTATGTCTTTGTCGGTCCCATACTTCCACAGTCCAAGGGAGAGCCACACGAGTCCTTCACACAGTAATCCACCATCTTGATTCATAACTCCTCATGGCATTATTTTAGAATCACATTCTCAGAACAGTGCTTGTTTAGGAAGAAATTACTATTCCTCCGTTGTGTTACGAGATCTGTTTCCCCAAACAAACATGATTTTCCAGTGCATGACATTACAGTGTAAACAAGCCACACAAAATCGTGGATAATAATGCATTTTGATAAAATAGCAGCCACATTTGTAAAGAGCAACTAACATCAGTGTGGAACCGACAAAAACAGCCACAGTATAGAACAAGCAGCTGGTATCAGGTCCAAAGCTTTTTGTGCCCTTGAACATGCAGTTTTGTATTAATGGAGACTCCATAGCATTGTCTGCGTGGCCACCAAGGCCCCTGCACAGGCCAATGAGTGGGACAATGGTGGCTGTCTCTGCCTCCTTCTGCAGCACGCTCCCTGGAGAGGCTCTGGTTCCTTCCAGCATGTCAGCAGTGGGACGTGTGGATTAGTGCACTTCATACAATCCTGGTGGGCCACAGTATTTTATCTGCACTTCAGCTTTCCCTTTGAAGCAGTGTCCTCTACACATTCAGCTCTGTCCCAGTATGTCCCTGTACAGCTCTGGTACTCTGTCTGGATCCACCGGTCTGGGCAAGAAGTGAGTAAACCTTTGGTGTCGCCTGGATCTCGTTCCGTCTCGTGAAGTCCCGTCTTTATTCAGAGCAACAAAGTAAAAAGCTCCTCTCTCCCCGTGTCGGTATATATTTGAGGAGTATGTGTTGTACCAGTTCTCCTCGAACTGCTCTCGGAAAACACACTCTGCAGACAGCTTCTCCTGTGGAAGATGAAAATGAATTAATTTCATGTAAATCTTATCCTTTGGTCTACATTCAAATGATTAGTTAAAAAGGTTTGCTACTTACAGAGCCATACAGTTCCCCTTTGCTGTTCATGGCCAAGTAGAGGCCACTGTCCACTCCTCTGATACTGACCAGCCCCACAGCTAGACTGATGAACTCCAGAATACCTGCACAGATAATCACAGTCAATGACATCCATAACAAGAGTTTCATCTTGACAAGCTTTGTGTAAAAAAGTTAGAAACGATTAGAATATAGTGCACCTACATTCTAATCAAACTGACATGCAGGTGTATCTTGATGAGCTAATGAGATGCAAATGTGTTGTATTGTTATATAAAGTACAAAAGAGGTGGATCTTATAAAGCAAGGGTATTTTTCCTTATCCAATCACATTTTCAAACCACTCAGCTGCGCATCCATTCACAACTGCCCATGTACTACAGTCACTACGTCAACTGCGCATAGTAGAAAAGCCATGGATAGTTGGCTACTCACCGAATCTGCTGTGGTCCTTTCTCGTCCCCTGCACGGTGCCATCGGGATGGATTTCCAGGTGAAAGCCCGTCCTGCAGTATAGTTGCCTCCGCCTCAAAATCCCCTTTAGATGACTGAGGTCCGTGAGGCTCCGGGACAGCCTCTCTGCGGACGCCAGGTGCTCGTGCGGTCCTATCCCGTGTCCCCCCATCATCATGAGTCCTGTAACCGAGTTGTAGTCCATGGCCCCGGCTGGAGTGAGCAGCAAATGAGAGCCAACGGGAGCCGAAGCAGCACCGGCGGAGCCAATAAAGCTGTCCACGAATACGTTGGCGAAGCTCCCAACCTCAGCCGCTGCCCCCATCACAGATGAAGCCACCCGGTGGTTCTTGACGTGTTATCCCAAAAGACGAGCCTCGGTGTAGAAGCGATGGAGAAGAAAAGTTGCGGGTTAAGGCAATTCCCTCAGTGAGAGCGCGTTTTGGCGCAGTCAGCACAATTAATTAGACTGCCATCTAATTAAGATAGACTCCCGCCTTATCTCCCTGTGCAGCCCGGCTCGCTGCTGTAGCCTCCTCTTCTCGTCTTGAGCTATTTATCCCTGTGTCCTCTCCTCTTTCCCCTCTGCTGCTCGGGATACTCCCCTTTGCTCCAGTGCACATCAGGCTTTCCTCTCTCTCTTTCTCTCCTTCATTCACTGATGCCTTTCCTTCCTGCGCCAGCTCCTCTCATCAGCAGTCAGCAGCACAGTGTGAGGACAGGCTCAGACCCACGTCTATTTAACGCAATATAGATATTCACCCCGACTTGCCTTTTTATGCAAATGAACCGAAATCTCCTCCTTTTATGGCTTATTGCTGTTTGATACAGAGCCCCTTCATCCTTGTTCTGCATCACCTTTGATGTTCAGTTTCAGCTGAGAGTGCATTAGATATTAAAGGCTAGTATAATGCCACTGCAAATAGGCTGTTAACTTAAGATGGCACTGAGTTAGTTTTATTTGTATTCCCGTATGTGGCTTGCGCAAAACAACTTTTATGAAAACATTAAGTCAGGGTGTCAAAAGGCTTGAAAGCGAAAGACTATCACCACGACCCTAAACGCTTTACAACCTCACGCCCCATATTTCCAAATGACTCAGGTGCAAGACAGAAGCAGAATAGGAAAGCCCCCATTTGCGAAATTTTCGCACTCGCTTGTTGATTTATTGCCCCTTTTTATGTGTCCCGCAGCCTCACTTTTACAGCGCCCGCATAGACACAGAGAGGAAGACTACACATTCTCACAGAGGCACACACACCTGTGTAAACGACATCACTTGACTGTCAATCCCTGCATTGATCTTTTTACCATCCTTTGAACAGCACAAGAACCATAGATCCTTAATTGTGGTCTTTAAAGACAAATCAAAGACACTGACGCTTCAAAGTGGAAAGATCTTGTAAGAGGATCAGGCAATAACAACCTCAAGAGGGGAATAAGAACTGTTTGAACTGCAAAGCTCCAAAAGTACCCGAACACATGAAACTTATCATAACTCATGATGTAAACTGTCAGGTGTGTCATCGCAGGTGAAGTCTATAACCAACAACACTAACATTTATACTAAAAACGAAATGGTCAAACAATGGACAAGCTAAACTTTCAGGCCCTGACCTTATGGTGAAATGTATTGTTTGATGTTTTGGCCAGTAGAAACAATACGGATGATTCTGAAATGTTGGTACACGATTGACGCCTTAAACGAGTCTAATGCTCAATGTTAGAGAACTTGTGGCTCTAATCTAACAATGCATCTTTGTCAAACCACTATTTTTTCCTCGAGCTGCCTGCGTAATATGCACATGTGCTTTTTAATCACGCTCATATAGAGTTTAGTGCAGGCCTTTACTAATTCACGTGTAAACTTGCAGCAATGGTGATCTTTAAACTCCGTGAACTGGCGGAGCTTTTGAGTGTTTTTGTCGTGGCAGTTGCACAGAGGGACCATGTTGTTGAGGCCCTGCCACAGATGACATTGATTTTGGCCACTACTGACACGCGCTTAGCTCGAACACACCACGGCACGCGCTCACAGCTGCCCCCTCCCCTGGGAATCACATTGATAAATGACTGAAGGTGCAGAGGTGTGTTGACGTGTCTGTGTGCGTGTCTGTTTGTGGTGTCTCGTGCTACATACAGATTGTTTCTCACGCACTCACCTCCAAATGAGAGTAATGTTGGCGATTTTTGCGTGGTTTAAGTTGTCTAAAGTGCTGAGTGCAGCCGCTGCGCGTCTGTGGGCGTCTCTCCTCAGCTGGCCATTATTTCATGAATATTAATGAGCCTCGAAGAATAACTTTCTAAAGGAGACAGAATCGATTGGAATCGCCTCTAGGCTGATCGGATACTGATGTATTGGATATCGATCCAACCACAATGAAGATGTCAGTTACAATGCCACATTTCCACGCGCACTTATACGCACTGGTCACGTGGCTTTTATGGAAAAATAATTCAAGCTTAAGCTGGCTCTGGTTTTTGACATGAAAAAGAGAGGAAGGTCAAGCATGAAGGCACCATATATAGAATTCATGAAGAAGGAGGCGGAGGTGAGGAAGCCCCCAGGGTTAGACCCACCACCCCCAACACACACCCACACGTGCCACAAAGAAATTACAACCTAATCGAAAGCCCGGGTAATGGAATAACTGAATATGTAGCCTAGAGGTTATTAATGCAAGTGGTATTCAAACTGTGGGGCCTGGGAACAGGGATGCTCTTTTAAACTATTGGAACTATAGAACCAAAACATTTGGATTCATACTGACACTTTACTTGAAATTATCCACGTTTTGTGCAAACAAGACTTTATTACAAAGTGTCACAAATCTAATAAACTTTTTACTTGGCCAAGATGTGTCATAACATTAAGAAACTTATGACACTGTTCAAAGCACTGTTTTATCACATTGCCTTGTGCCAGTTCCTGAGAACATGTGCTTTTTAGCCGAAACGATAATTCTGTTATTTATAACATAACATTTATAACATTTTAAATATTTGAGGCAATTCATTTTACTTTTCATGCAACTGTTATCCTGGATTCACTGTCCAAACACAAGTAAAATAGTTGTACCAAATGTTTTAAAAATAATCCACACCAGTATCTCTACATCTTGTATCGATAAATTGATGGGTTTATTTTCTATTGATGACATATTGTTTGATCTGTTTGTAGTTTCAGTGCATAGATTACAGTGATCTTAATGCATTAATAGACTCTCCCCTTTATTCTCTCAGCTTCAAAGTCACACAAGTTAACGCCTTATGCACAGGCTTATCACCCATCTTTGATATTTGTTTGATACATGGTTTCTATTGACTGCTTTGATCTTGATTAAAGTAAACAACACAATGAGTAACGATCAAACCTTATTCAAATCGGTCACTTTGATTCAGTGCAACCAGTTAACTTGATGCACAAGTTTGCATGATGTTTTATAACAAATAATCATGGCACCTGTGTCAGGTAAAATGGGCAACTGTAAATTGGCCGTAGTGAATGAATGTGAGAGTAAGTAAGGCCCATAGTCACTGGGATAGGCTCCAGTCACTGGTGACCCCTAACGGGAACAAGCGGTAGAAAATGAATGAATGAATAATAACACCATTATTATTGTGGAGAAACGGGTACTACTGTTGGTTGTAAACATAATTTTTTTATAAGGCCTCCATAAAATTAAAAGGACCCTGGACAGACAGCATCTTATTATACTTCCATGGGTCACAACATCAGCATCAGCAACATTGGGACTCCAGTTCTCGCGATGACACCGACAACAGCCGCGATAGTTTTGCGCCTGTAGTTTACAATCCTGGCACCAGAGCCACAGCTGCAGCAATGGCCGCCTTCCGCAGAGTGTCGGTCCTGGCCGCGAAGTTAAACCTGCGGTCCGCGGCGAAACACGAACTCACGGGCGCACACACGGCCGGAGGCAGGGGTCGGGGGTCTTTGACAGCTGCAGTGTGTCTGGCAACCGGAGGAGTCGTGGCGTATTATTTCTACAGTGATCTGATACGCGACAGAGCAGGGAAGAGGATGGAGAGACGCGGCATCAATGGACAGGGTTTATTGCCTTACATCCCCACAGTCGAAGCCAAAGATAAGGTAAGAACAGAGTCGGTCAGTGTTCATACATCCACATTATCTGTCTTATTGTTTTGTATAAGTGGGGACACAATTATAGAGTGCGTGTATTTGTGGAGGAGATATTAAAACAACGTACTAAGGAATTGTTGGTATCCTTTCGTGCGTCACATTGTCTAAATTTAGCACACGGGCAGCTTGCATTTGGACAAGTCTTGTTTTGAAGGTGTGGTTGGACAAAAAAAAAAATTCTGTCCCGGACCAGAGTAATAGTGTCATTCATTCCCCGCTGCACGCCCAGTGGAAACAGTTTCTCACAGTTTGGCTGCGGACTGCGCAGTTGCGAAAGTGGCGCTCTCCAGGCGCGCTGGTGCTGAAGTCACTGCGCGCGTCGAGACGTTGATGCTTTGCACAGAAACAGTCCTGAGTCTGCTGACATCACAAGTGCTATACACAGGTTTAGTATTTTATTTTTCAGTTATTGAGTGTGGAAATACATACATCACTGCTATAAATTAAAGTGTAGACTAATGTTCTACACATTTGTAGCAGTCAGTTTTGAGGGTGTTTTCACTATTGGGTCTTGCTTTGAACCCGGTGAAGTCCAGAGGTTTTGTCATGCTCTAGTCCTGGTTTAGTCCTGGTCTAGTCTTGCTTTAGTTTCAAACTTATCTCCAGTTTAGTCCTAATTTTGATGTATGGTCTATGTTCAAGTGTGGATGCACCCTATGTAGCTAAACAATCATACAAAGTAAATGCTCTATTACTGGTATTCATCTTTATGTTAGTTTTGCATCTACTTGCCATTGAGGTATAAGGCTAAGTTTACTTTCACTTATAATGATATACCACACCACTATTAAAGTACAGTACAAACCTTCAACAGTTGGCCAAAATGCACAACATTATAAAAGACCCAAAATGTGCCCAGTTTGTAAAAGGTGCTGATGATGTACATTACAACCAAAATCTCATACATTGTTAAAAGCCAAAGAGAAAAAGTGCATTTTAAGAAGTGATATAAAATCAGCAGCAACTGAGAAACCACAGTCCCCATATGGTTTGCATGTGTGTTTTGTGACAAGCTGCGGCTGATCTGCTGAGTGTATGATAGAGGGCAAAAAACATCCATCATGTAGAGTCTAGACTATACACTTGGTATTTCGTTGTTAATCTTCAGTAAGGGCCACAATACACTATTTTTCTTTAGTTTTTATTATCAAAAGGGCAGGTCTGTGCAAACTGCTGCTTTAATTTATATAATGTTTATTCCTAAAAATGATTGTCAGCAGAGGCAATTTGTTTAAAGTTTCATATTACAAAGGTATAAAAATGGTTAACTAAAATATTCATAAATACATTTGTGGCTTAGAGTCAACTATCTAAAGACTAGGCTACCTGATAAACATCAAATAACCATACAGAACAAGCAAACACTCAAAAATGTATACAATTTGTCCTAAACATTAATAGACAGTGCATAGCAACAAATATCATCTCGTTTCGAATCGTTTCTCATTTTTTAAAATTAGCATAAAGATGTGTTTATCAAATACAAAAGATATAGATACACGTAAATAAAAAAGCTCCATTTAATTTGCGAAACTAGCTCTGAGACTGAGTGCTAACCAAGAGAGGGCTGAGTACGGATGCCCTGGCGATGTCGTGCTCTTCACTACTTTACTTTGTCTCAGAATTCGGGGATGAGCAGGTCAAATCATGGCTGACTTCTTTCATTGACTATTTGAACCCCAGGCAGATCAGAACATTTTACCCAAGAACAGTTTCTTTCCCTCTGCGGATGGACTCATCAACACTTTATAACACCTGTCAATTTAAACCACTCACGTCAGCAAAACTTAATCTATTTTCACTGCTAGTTTTGCACTGTTCTGGCCATGCTGTCTATTTAGTCAATTTTTATTTTTATTGTAACCTTCTTTTAGGCATTTTATTTGATTATAGTTTATATTTCACTATTATTTTCCATTGTTTTATGCAACACCTATAATCTGTGAATTTTGCTCACTGACAATGGCAATAAAATATTTTCTGAATTTTGAATCTGATCTATGCCTCGGAAATATCAGGTTTCACATTTAAGAATTGTATAATGTCACACATATGTGTTTTCAAAAGTAAAATTTTTCAAAAGTACAACCGCAAATTACAAAATTCACAGTTTAAATCATTGATTAGCTCCAGGGTCTCACTTCACCACACCAAAAACTCAAGATTAACAAAAGACACTTAACTCTCCTTCACGTCTCTGGTGTGTCGCCTCCTACAGTTGATTACAGTTTATTCACGTCACAGTGGAGCTCCTGCCTTCTCCCTTCTCCCTTTGCCCTGAAACGCCCCCACGGTGAAGCGGCATCAAAGCCGTTTGAATGAACGCACGCGCTCATTTGCCTTGGTGCACCGGGCCCTGCAGTCAAGGCAGGTTTGAATTTGGAAAGCCTCTCTGTTAATTACCGCTCCCCATGCAGCACAATCTGTCCATATCTATTGCAGCTAATCAAGATGAAACCTCCTCACCGTACACACACACACACACACACATGCACGCACTCACACACACGTACACACGTACACACACACACACATACACCAATGCTAATCAAGAAGAAGCCTGTGTGAGAGAGTTTGCCATTTTTGTAGTACTCTCCCTGGAGATGTTGTGTGTTGTAATCATTGAAAGTACATTTTGTGTGATGTTAATAATAGTTTTATGTGACACAATAAAACACTCCCACACGTCCTATTTGCTTTCAGATAGGTTACATTCATGGTCTAGGATTTGATTAACCCAACCTATTGTGATCATTTGTATCAATTCTCAATATGCATTTATTCTACTGCACTTAATTAAAATAAAATAAAATGGATGTTTTTATTGAACAGAAACACACACATTTTTCGATATATTGTTGATAATTAACAGTGACTTTGAGCTTGCAAGAAACCAATTTCCATATTTCGTAAAATCGGCATTTAACACAATTCCTCATAACTTCATTACAATACATAATACATAAAGTATACGTAAGTTCATGTGTAGATGCTTCTGCTGTTTCTCTGTAGAGGGGAAAATATATGACATATGAAATTATAGAAAACTACTGGACTAATAACACATGCTACGATTTCAGCATTTCAATTAAAACCTAATGTTTTGTGTATTATAATAGTATTGTCGTAAGGTATTTCAGCCTAATACTTGTGATGTGTGTTCTGTACAGTAATACTTGAGGTGTGTTTTTGTGATGCCCGCAGACTGTTGTGTTCGACTTTGAGACCGGGGATGTGCACATGTCGTCTCATGAACATCGATTCCGGATCTTCAGTTCCGTTGAATACGAAGGACAGCTCTACATGACGCCTCAAAACTTCATCGAGTCTGTGACCATGAGCGAACCCAGGAGTAAGTGCAAACATTTATTATCATTAGACCTTTGTATCTGCAGTAATCTTTAATGTGGTTTTTCATTTAGTGTGGGTTTAGGACAGTAGTAATTAGGACATAATAAATTAATAAATTGCATACATAACATTGAAGAATTTTTTTTGCCGTGATTAAGATGCCTTCAATACTCACAGCGACATATTAATCCCCCTCATGCTACTAATATATCACACTATTATGCATACAATATTTTCATCAGAGATGACAATTTAAGATCATTTGAGACTTTATGCCAATTTTGTTTTATGTCGATGAACCCATTTGAAGAGAGTTAACCCTAAACTAGGTCCCAAAATCTCTCAATGTGAACCCAAACAATTTAATAATTCAATTCTGTTCATAATGCGTTCAACCTGTTAGGGACCGATGTTCAGGAACAGAACACTAACAAAGACCACACAAGACAACCATTTAAACTGGCCAATCAGACCAGCTTTAATGAAAAGGGGGGTGACAAGACAATGGACAATGGGTACATAAATAACTCAAGGGAATTCAATTACCAGTAAGCGAAATCAATCAAAAACAAATTATATTCAAATATACTAGCAAAATATTGTAGATAACAAATTCCAATATGCACAACTGAAATAAACTTGAACCTAAACCCCCCTAACCTGCCTGCCATGGTTCAGGCAATAGGGTGGAGCCTGGAGGTCACGCCTAGGGCTGGGTGAGTCGGAGCACCTCACGTTGTGTACACTGACTCCGATCCAGGCGCGTTTAGGACCCACACTTATCCCGGCAGACTTACAAAGTGCAATGTTGCACTGACCGTCGAGCATAGTGGCTGCGGGTCCGCAGAAAAAATCCCCAATGAATCTGCGTGGCGTTTGTCAAAAACAGACCGCAGTGGACCGGAGTTGGTGTATCAAGCAATCTGCAAGTATACCGCATGGCTCCAAGCACCAGCGCTGGGGTCAGTGTACGTGAGGCGCCAGTGTGGGGGCAGCCGTCACACTACCTAAACAAAACAAAAAAAATACTACTTATCATGGATAGTTTATAAGTACTTGTGTCCAGACATGTTTGATATTGTTACAAATCTTCATTTATTATCTGTTTTACTGTGCAGATGCAGCTTATGCGTGTCAATTAGCAGTCATAACCATTTTCTTTATAAACCATAAGTTTTTTGCCTTAGAGCTGAATCTTCCAAAAACTACACATTTATCTGTTTGAAATCTCGTGAAGGACATTTCTTTTTTGCTGTCAGTTGTAAAATATTAGTCCTGGGCAGCCAGCCTCTCGGCAGATGGCTTTACAACTATTGTTTAGTCTGAGTTTAACATTAGACCGACCCACTCTGACATGCCTGCTGTATCACTGTACACTTAACACTTGCCTTGCCTTGTCTTGCAGAAAATAGACACGTTGTAACTTCAGATTTGCAATTTCCTTTATTAAAAAGAAAAAGAAAACTTTATGTGGCTCTCCTGTCTAGTGTGCATAATTCTATTGCGTGCAAACAGTGCACCTGTCTGTATGTGTTTACGTCTGCCCCTACTCCCTGACATATGATACGGCCTCACAAAGCCCTCTGCAGCCTACATCCTCTAATGTGCCCTTTGAAGTAGAATTAGATGAACCTTGTTGTATAAAACAGAACAAAAGTCGTATGCCATTTTACCGGGACATTCCACACACTTCAAAGCCAAGCACGGGGCACTTTAGACACTACAAATGGGGCCGTAATGATGACAAGTGTATACACTGAAGAGCTCCGAGTGTGTGTGTGTCTGTTGTGACTGTACGCAGCGCATTAAAACCCATTTCTAGATCATACAGATGCTATCAGAGCAAGCCCACCCAAATGCTCTTCTCTTCTTTCTCTCTGGCAGACAAGAAGCCCTGGAAGTCCCTGACCAAACAGGTGGGAAACTCACTAGACATGCTTCTCCTTTTTTCCAAAGTTGCAGGAATCTTTTGCAAGTTTCGTCTTTCCAAGGATAAATTTTGACTGCTAAGACTTTGCTATTGTTCTCCAAAATGTGTTCAATAATTACACATTTCTTAATAGCGTAACTCAAATCAGATTATTTTGTTCAGTCGTTATGCATTAAAACTCGTTGTAATTTATTTATAACTTCATCTCCAAATGTCCTTCTGAAAATCTTAATGTACATCATTTATAGAATCACAATTTAACCTGTGATGCTACATCTGCCATAATCTGACAATCTGGCTGTTTTTTTTTTCTGATTGGATAATGGTATTCTTTATGTATTTTCTAAACTGACGTTACAAATGTGATTACTGAAATCAATTTTAGATTTGAACATTGAGGACACAACTGGGTAAGAAGTTCTGCAAACTTCACTCTCTATATTTCTGCCTGTTTCTCTCATTTTCACATCTGACATTTCTCTGTGCAAACTGTGCAAAAATAGCTGTATGTTGTTGGTGGTCAATTCTGATTATATTTTTTGCAGGAACTGGAAAAGATTCTCACAGACACTCCGCCAGTTTGGAAAGGAACATCCAAACTGTTTCGTAATCTCCGAGAAAGAGGTATGAGCACTCAAACAATGATGAGTAATGGTATAAATCATGACATAAAAATCCCAAACACTTAACTTTAAAATTCCCGAGCAATGATAGTATAAACACAAAGAACTTGTATGTTGATGACATTTTAGTAAAAAATTATAATTTGTGTTTGCCTTTCAAAAACAAAGCTTTGCAGTAATAGCATGATAATAGGACAGTAGCATGAGAACTTCTCCCAGTGTCAGCTTCGGTTTCCCAAACTCTAAAAAACATGTACAATAGGCTTCCCTCTCGGGCCGCGACTCTCCTGAAAAAAGAGATTCTACATCTCAGCAGGTCCAATAAATAAAGGTTATTAAAAAGTGTAATGGTGATGTCTCATGGAAGCAGGACACATCTGTCAATCTGTCAATCTGTCAATCATTCCGTGGCATTATGATTGATCCTAATCAATTATGAAGACTGTTAATTACCAGAAAACATGGTTTGTTTTTATCAGCTGCAAAATGCATTTAACCCTTCTTAGCCCAGTTACCTTCTTATTATCTCTTGTGTGACATTGTCAAACATCCACATCTGTTTACAGTGAAAAGCTGCAAGTTTATTTGTCGAGCACAATTCTTAGACATGACATAAAAGATCAAAGTGCAGATAAATTCCTTTCAGTCATATGCACAGCTAAACAAAATTGTAACATTTCCATTGCATGTTCATACAAAATCTATCGAATGTGTTGTTCAAAGTTTAGTGCAATACAGTGTTTTGTGCCAGTGTAGTGCATATTATACGTGTGTGTGAGTGTGTGTGTGTGTGTCCCTGTAGGTGTCTTTAATCCGGGTTTGGAGCCATGCTGTCCCTGTTTCGAGCCAAACTACCTGCTGAAAGGGCTAAAAATAAACCTCCTCTTCTTTCCTCTTTTTAGTGGGGACTGAAATACATCACGACGGAGGCAGGAGACTGTGCAGCATGAGCGTCCCTGTTGTGATAATTAACCACACACTTTGAGTTATATATAACCAGTCATGTGCAACACAGCTCTGTTTCTTTCTACACAGCAATGCATCTCATCTGTAAAATGTTTATAACTTTATGAACGGATGAGTAAAATGTTAAAACATTTGGCAGTGGTTTATAAAATATCATAATAGCACAACACATTTATTTGAATATTTGGATTGCTCGGCCTTGAACCAATAGTTGCTGATATTGACTCAAAGATACAAAGCGTTGCAAAACAATACACTCTCTAAATGAATGAATGAATGTTAATGTTTAAAATCATCCCCCTCTGTTTTAAAGACAATGACAGCTTAAATTCCAATGTCCAAGTTTGTGGTATACTTTTCACTTTCAGCCCCAAACTGACATAGGGAAATGTGTGGTAAAAACAAACCAAAGAATGTTAAATGCTCAATATTCAATTAAAAGACAGTAATGGAGGCGCGGAGGCAGAAGAATAAAGAGAAGAGTAAGACTATCCCATTTCTTTATCAAAGACAGGGACATTGTTCGGTTCAGCTGTTGATGGCGTCAGGCCAGGACCACACGCAGAACTCTCACACAGACATAAAATATCCTGTAATGCCCAATTTTATTCTTTTCCCTCATAGAAAATATTGGTCTGTTTCCACTTGTATCTCGTACGGCCCATCCTTGCTGTATTTTGTGTCTGTTGGTGTCTGGGCATGCTTTCGTTCTAGGACCTTGATGAAGGAGGGCAGTGAACATCCTTGAAAGAGCTTTACATTTCTGGGCTTGACAAAGGCGCGTGTCACGGAGAGGAATGCACAGGGCTGTTTAACCAGACGGTGCATGTTTGTGAGCTCTGTCCTGGCACTGTCAGGTCAATGATGTTCACTAGAGTCGGCAGATTTATCGAAAAATTGGTAATATCAAATAATAATTGAACTATGGATAATAAAATAATCTTCAGAGATATGCAGAATTACAATATCATATATAAGGGGTATTTTCGCACTTCCGCATTAAAGTTTACAGGCACGTTGTAAGCACGTTTCTGATGGGCTGGCATAATATCGTCTCATCTGAATATCAGGATTTGAGATTTTTTTTTGTAAACATCTCCCTGCACTTAACGTTATGGTTCTATATCAAAAAGAGGACACAGAGATTTGTAATATGCACTATGGAAATTGGCATGGAATTTCAGGTGCAAAAATCACTGAGAGTTGTCCAGTAGATATTTTTTACTAACAATCAAATGATTAACATGGCTGCTTTGGTTTATTTTGAGCTCTTGCCATTTCATTTGATTTAATGGATCTAATTTTTAGTTACCAAATTATATCAAATTAAATGACCATAAACTGGATATTGTCTATACACTACTCTGCTTTTAAGAAGGGTGATTAGAAAAAATATCTAAAGCAATGGTTTTTAGGCATCCTCTATCTACCACTGTCCCAGGAATCTCAAAAACTGCCATGTAGTATAGCGCCCCCTTTTGATGAACCAATGCAAGACATCGGCTCTAGCTCTCGTTTATACTATAACCCCACTTTACTGGAACATGCTGGCCACTATTCCTTATTATTCCTATATTATTAATCAGGAACAAATCCCTCTGCCCAGAAGGCACTTGATCCACTGAAGGAGAATTAGTGCAAACATGTTTTGTATATTTCAGAAACCCGAGGAGTCAGTGAGTGTGTGACCCTGGGCTTCTGTGGGCTCGGGCTTCACAGGGAAAAGGGACTTTGGTTCCAGACCAGCTCCTTGGCACAAAGCGGTCAAGCATCAGGAACACACAAGGCGCACACTGGTTTTTACTGGTGTCATGTTCGTCTACACTCACATTGTCGCACATGGGAAAGCAGTCTCCCGTAACACTCAGGCCACTCACCCCGAACTATCTGAACCATCAGACAGAAAGCGAAAAAAGGAGGCCAAGAGAGATGAGATGGGGCTACAAAGATTCCTAAATGGGCCCGAGGCAAGAAAGGATCACCTCCTAAAACATTTTTCACTTGCTTATCCAAACACACACAAACCCAAATCTCTCTCTTTACTTTGGACACTCGGGGTGTAGAAAACGAAGCGGTGTGTGGTCAAATGGCTGTTGGCGGCTCGAGAAGACACATTTTAAGATGCTATCTTCATGAAAGGAAGGATTATGTGTGTGTCTTAGGAGATCTGTGTCCTTTGAACATCTATAAACATTGTGTATGAGCTGTGTGTGACCTTTGCTTTAACTCTGTCTCTGTCGTTACCAGGTATCATCTCCTACACAGAGTACCTTTTCCTGCTCTGTATCCTCACAAGTGAGTCCAAGCAGACACTTCTATTAAAAACTTGTGTTCAAAATATTTACCATTTTCACTTATAACGCACTATGCTATCAGACGTTACCAGATATTTTGTTTAGTGTAGACATGCTTGTGTTTTCTGATTAAGTTTAGACATTTATAATGTATGTTGGAAACCAAATAGGCAACGCAGTTCTCGTTAAGAATGTTACATTATAAAATTTTAATGTTATGATTATTGTGAGAAAAACTTAATTTAAGGCAAGGCAAGTTTATTTGTAGAGCACAATTCGTACACAAGGCAATTCAAAGTGCTTCACACAACAGGAAAAAAATGCATTAAAATCACATGATTAACAGTTATTCACGATTATTGAGACTGCTGTGAAATCTTTATTTTTTTTTCATTCCTGTTACTAGTCCTCATTTTTGTGACCAGCTTTACGAAAGTCTAATCTTATGATTATAGACCTGAATAATCACGATTATTGATTAATTTAATACTCTTGACATCCGCTGTCATACAACATAACTAATTAAACATGTAACTGCAGCAAGTCTTTGGGATCACTTGTTTGAATTGAATTTGTATGAAGTGGTCAAAAGGTTCAGTCATTCATACAATTGATGGTTCTACTGTAAAATGATCATTTAGAGAAGGGGTGAACCAGTGCGCTACAAAATCTGTGTATTAAAGAGCTTGTGCTCTTGTGAACGCCCCATGCACTCACCTTCTGCTTCTGTCCTCCAGAACCACATGCCGGCTTCAAGATTGCTTTCAATATGTTTGATGCAGACGGTAACCAGATGGTGGACAAGAGAGAGTTCTTAGTGGTGAGCACCTGATAACTGCAGCGCAAAATGTTGTACATTACTGACATTAGGTATTATATTGTCTTTTTGTTTGATCTTTCAGCTGCAAGAAATATTTCGCAAAAAAAATGAGAAGAGAGGACGAAAAGGTGATGCAGAAAAATCAGCCCAATTGGTAAGAAAAAAATTGTCATATGAAGATAATTATGAATAAATCTTTGTAGTTTTAAGCAGGGATGGTGCCAGGGGACATTTAATATCAAGTGTTCAAATTGCAACCACTTAACGTTCAAGACCTTAGTCCTTCCAGGAAAATACATCGCCAGGTTTTAAGAACCTTTAATATGGAAGTATTAAAATGTCTCTACATCATCCAAATTACATTAAACTCATTTGCATAACCTTTGAATGTGCTATAAGGGACAATGGTGAATGCTAAAACCATACCTTATTTAATTTGCAGTATATTTCAAGTACTTAAATGCAGTTTATAGGAAAGTAACACACTTGAGGAATGCCGGGCTGTAATGTTAACTGTGTGTTGTAAAAGTGTGTCCCAGATGTGTTTTTGAGTGACACATCCTCCTGCAGACTCTTTCCCCGCATGTACTAACATGTACCTCTGCCTTCTCTCCTCCTCCCTGTCGCTCTGTGTGAACGCATGTCCTCTTCCTCATCGTGTCTCTCTTTCTCTGTGTTAGACTATGCAGCTGTATGGATATCAGGTTGCCCCCGTGAACAGCGTACGTATCCCTAACCGCTATCTGTCCTCATCTACAAGTTCCGTCAATGTAATGCCATTATAGGGGGGGAACACATCGCGGGCATTTACATTGACCAGGCATGACCAGTTGGTTATATATTTAACCCATTTAGCCGGCACTATCTGGCCTTGCTGTCGAATACTCTGAAATCCTTAAACTTGGCATTTTTTTCAGCATTTAACACATTAGCTTTGAGGAAAAAATACCAGATATGTTTTATAGGATTAAAGAGAATTAAAGGATAATAATAGATCATCTGTACATCTGTTGTATTCACTGAGTACTAGGCTTGTTCAGTGCCTTTATCCCCATACAACATTATTAGACATTATTAGATTAGAAAATACAATGGACGAGGCACGTAAACCACATTACCTCAAAATGTATTGTACTTTAAGAAACCTCTCTCTGTCAGCTGTTTTTGTGGACAGTCTTTGAACCGAGCTTAACCCTGACCTCAACCACGTGATCACTGGCCGTCATGTGACAAGCAACGAAAGAATGAATGAATGAAACACAAAAAACTAAATTCAGGAAGCAGACTGCCCATCTGTCAGAGCAGCTCAAGAAGACACGGCAGGGTATTGGATACATGGTTTGAAAAAAGAAAGTAAATAAACAAATCTCATATTTGAATGCAGACAATAATTTGCATTGACTGCGGAAGGCTAATTTTTATACATCAGTTTATTTGCAGTCTAATTCCTTATGGTTTGTACTGCAAACAGGCGTCATAATATTATATTCATGTATTATAAATGAACAATATATTATAAATTAGTAACAATTATAAATGAATAACATTTTCAAAGAGTTTGCAGGCCTCAAAATCAAGATATAAGTTTTTACAAATTACCAATGATAGACTGGACTGGAGTGCTTTCGCTGGCACAGACGCACTCGTTGTCTTGTCATGGAGGTGATGGATGGCTGCATTGTTATGCTGAAGTTAAGAACGGAGGCCGGGGTCATGATAAAATGGCTGCCTTTTCCCTGGAGAGACGCTCAGAGTGGGTGGTCAGGGCCTCAGCTCCAACGGAGTAACAATGCCCACAATACTGACTACACAAATACTCTTTTTTTCCACACTAATGCAGTACATTTTTTGTAATATTTTATTTGGTTTTGTTTAGTAATAGTAATATTGTAAGTGAATTATTTTAGACAATAACTCATTAATATAAATTACGTTGAAAAACGTTGAATTTAACGAATTTTGGTGGCACAATCTTTCAGAACCACTGACCCAGCCAAGGTTGTAAGTCCATTTATTAAACTAATCACGTACGAGACTGGCTGATAATCTTCAATAATTAGATTTTATATTATCTTCATCCTGTCACTGTATTTCTTAGTTATAAACCTGGAGAACAGTTGCTTTAGCATGTATGTAGCAATCACACTGTAGCAATCACACTGTAGTAATCACACTGACCTTGGCCCTCCTTGACCGCCCCCACAGGTGCTTAAAAAAGAGAGTCAGGAGTTTGTGGCGCGGAGTTACTGGGACGTTCTGAGGAGAGGGGCCAGTCAAGTCCTGTTTTCTGACCTGGCAGAGGTACACAGACCCCAAATCCTCTGTCCTATCATTTGTGCCCATCCCACATAAGTTGTTTTACCCTCAAAGTTTACATTTGACCTTCGTCCATGTTGTACCTTCATCATTAGTGGCATAAGCGCAGACAATTATATTAGAATAAAAGTCATCTCATTTTCAGAAAATACTTTTTTTTATTAATACAAATAGTTTTCCAATTGAAAACGTTAACTACAATTATCACACTGGCTTTTATTCTGACTCTTGGCTCTGATGAAGATGAACCTTTTCTCTTTTCTTTTCCGACAAATCTATTTTTGAACTAATTACATGTTGGTTTGTTTTATTTTATTTTTTTAATCAATCTTTTTCCCATTATGTTCTGTTAAAGCCTTTGTTGGTAGATTCTCCTTGCCATCCCGTTTTGGCTCACTCAATATTTATTTTACTTATAAAATGACCAGACTCACGATCTTTTCTAAGTGCTTTAATAACTGAATAATGAATAAATATGGTCAGTATTGAAACATATGAATGATATAACTCCATCAGTGTATATTTTTTTATTGTCAGTCTTTAACCCTTTCCCGGTGTATCATTTTGTCTGCTCATTATGCTTCTTGTTGTCAAACTTGTGCTGTGTCTTGGTCCCTTTGTGTGGCAAGTGTGGCCGTCTCGTGTCCTTTTACAGTGTTATCCCGGTGAAACGTTTATTATTTAAGGCAAATACTGTCGCTGGATATGAATCACTTTTCCTATTCTGTCCAGGCTATTGTTGGTTCAGTGGAAGTTCATGAGGGGCCTGTAATGATTAATAATGGCTAACACAGCGAGTTTGCTGTATGTTCGCGGTCTAATGATAGGCCGCGTGTGTGTTAGCGGAAACATAGGTGGAGGTAATGACAGTGGAGTGTAATGAGGCTGACCTTGTAGTTACTCTCGGCTGCCTTTCATGTGTCGCAGACGGACAACAGACGAATTAGACGAAGGCGAGACTCAACGTTTGAGCAAAGTTGTGGGATAGTTTGTACGAGGTGTCCGTCATGACTTGGGATCATCTGTTTTATAATCTCCATCAGAGGTTGTATGATAATAGGCCTTCCACTTGCCAGTCCCAAGGATAGATATGTATTTATGGGAGGAAATGTATGTAAACCTCCAGTGTACTATGGAACTCAACTGTGAAGCTCGCAGTGATACATTCCTCATTTGTTTTTAGCCATAGGGATTTACAGTAGTTCAAATATTAAGAGTTAAAAGGCATGACGAATGCTAAGCAGCTCTGTGGTGTCCATAATGTGCTTGTTTTCAGTCTACAAAACATTGTCAAAGTGTTTTAATAACTTTCCGGTTCATAAAGTTTCAAAAACAGATTTTAAATATAATTGCTGGTCTCATGCTCATCACTTATCACAGAGCTGATTAGCCCCGAAATTTAAACATGAATTAATTAATATCCTCTTTTTCCTATCGGTAAAATGTATACAACATTAAAATGAATCGACAAA
Organism: Chaenogobius annularis; assembly: GCA_015082035.1. NCBI lineage: Eukaryota > Metazoa > Chordata > Actinopteri > Gobiiformes > Gobiidae > Chaenogobius > Chaenogobius annularis. The sequence goes on along the minus strand of BJKM01000111.1, from coordinate 1,095,007 downwards.
TAATGAATGTAGATTTTTAAATGTGCACTATGTTACTTCTCTGTTGAACGTCCTGCCATCTGCTTGTGTCCAAGGAGAGTTTTGGCAGAAGCTTGTGGATAGTGCACCTTTAAGTTTGATTAATATGAGTTCACCAATCAACACTACAAGGAGCATAAACGTATGTTTAAAGTTATTACTCAGACTTGATTCAATTCTTAATTAGAATCGTACAAAAATATTTATTCCCATGGTCAGTGAACAAAACTTCACAAAATGTGCTTTGGCGATTGGTGCAACATATTGAGCATTCATAGTAAAGTATCAAGAATAAAATCTAAGTACAAAATGGACAGAATAACAATAGGTAACTTATTGCACAATATTACAATAATATCAAACATGGTTAAATAAAAATCAAATGACAGTGAATAAAAAGATTTTACTAGAAAACATGACGTAATTAGTCATCAGATAAACTTCACACAACAAAGTGCGTGGGCAGAAGTGGGTTTGGGAAGTGCATTTAGGGGAAACGAGCGTAACCGCAGCAGCAGGTTGTGTTTAGAGGACAAAGTATTTACTCAACAGATTAGTCACCATTACCATACCTCTGAGCCTTTGTCTGCAGGAGGAGGGACTGAGTGACAGCAACTCACCTGCGTGTTTGTCAGGTAAAGGAGGTACTGACGGCTCAAAACGACAGCGCCACAAAGCAGAAAAGAACTCTGGGTAATTTGAGCCGGGCCGCAAAGAAAGCGAAGGAAAGACGTGATAAGAGCTAAAAGAAATAGTTGGTTGATAGGGGGTACACACAGAAAGAAGAGAGCGGGTCGTGGGAAGTGAAAAGTTGTTTTTAATCCCTTCAAGGTGTGACTGACTGACACTGTGACCTGTTACTCAAAGGGGAGGGTTAGAGAGAACTTTTAGTGCTTGCATCAGTAATTACTGTTTTTTTTCCGCCATGATCAAAGTTGCTCGAAGCTCATAGACAGTGGCATAGATGGACACGGGCGTAGACCAGGTGTCGGCTCGTGCCTCATGGGCGTGAGAAACGTTACGTAGTCGTCAGGTGAGGTCACGCGAACGCTGCCGCACTTCCAGGAATGATGAAAGTCATTAGGGGCAACAGACTTCACACATAGGGTCTGGAGGATGCAGAAGGAGGGAGGGATGTTTGGGAAAGAACAACATCTGGAGGCTTGTATGATCAGTTGATGTGTCACTTCGATAAAACGGGCTTATATCTGTAATTAAGTACACGGTAAACAGTTTAAAGTACCTGTGACGGGATTTCATGTTTTGACTAATTATTACTTCATTTGCTGTGATTTTTTTGTTTCGAGTAAATATTTATCACCAGTTTGTGAAGAAACATGTAAAAATGAATCCCTCTTGTCTATGTCATTAATAAGCAACATTTCATACACAAAAACGAAATCAAAATCCTCCCTGTACATTTTTTTGGAACTATTATGTCAACATAATGAACCAAGAAATTTAAACCTGACTCTGCCCATTTTTCAGATTTTAATGTCCCAAATATGTGACATTTTGGCCATTTTTACACATAAAACTCCTTAATCTGTATGTTTATTGCTTATATTTATTTGAGTAAACTGATATCAAATTGATATCTTTAAGTTTTTTTCTTTTAAGTTTTAAGTTTTAAGTCGTTATCTGTTATTATTATTTGTCAAATCGTAACTATTGTGTAATTTAGATGGATTTTGGGTCTTATTTACCTTACGGTTGCTATGTAACAGTACCACTACCTGTGTCACATCTGCTGCTCACATCCAACTAGGAATTGCAATTAATAAAATTGTAAAATGGGGGGGAAATAGGCTAAATGTTAAATATAATTATGTTTTAGTGAAATGTTTAGTCATTTGTCATATGCACTTTATGATTTTAAAATAGTGGTCCTGAATCTACACAGTTAGACTTGCACGATCTGAAAGGAAAGTCAAATTTGCCAAGGGGTGGAGCATGTTTCTTTTGTAAACAATCATTGCCATTTTAATGCAAAGTTCCACGTATACTCTACCTTTAGAGTATACAAAACATGCCATACATTTCTTTAGTCATCCTTAATGCATTGTGACACCAAACAATGCAGCTTCAACATCTGTCAGTGATGTTAAATTTGTGTCTTTAGTGAGTTCAGTAATTCCCCAAAATGCTGACATCCTGTTTGACATTTTCTTCTTGTCCCACATTGGACTGTAGGATTATGTCCTTGAGGTAGAACCACGAATGGCATCGTGGTGATAATGAAACTTGAAGCCATCTGGATATGTTTATGGAAATGGCATAACTGCTCTTGTACTCCTTAGAGGGCCCTGTCAACCCACCAAGTTTTTTTTTCTGTTGGCACGGCTGATAGGAACAAAGGCTGTGGCTGGTGGCAGAAGAGATCAATTTGATTATTTCCCCACGTCTGTTTGCTAACTTTTGAATTTAAAAACACCTTCTCTGTCATAATTATAAACATCAAAATTCTCAAAGTGAGCCTGTCAAACCAAAGTCAATCTGAACGTGCAATTGTATGTATTCATTTATTTGACAGAAAAGGATGAACGTGATGCTTTTTTTGCCTATGTGTTTTTGTGTGCGTGTAACTTACATAATATCATGACGTTTGTCAAGACGTGCATGTGATGTGTCCATGTCTGACTGTTTAGTGTTAATATTCACGCCCTCTTTGCTGTTCGTCTGCTTTCTGACTGCAGCTCACTGTTTACATGTTTGCTTGACTTGTCTTTGCGCATTTGTAAACTGTAAGCCATGTTTTGCTTTGCTTCATGTCGCAATCTTTAGTGCCGGTCTAGGCTGCTTATGGCAATCTTGTTTGTGACCAATTTCTCTATGCATTTAACTTATAAAACGAATGCCTGCTGCCTAGACTGGCCGGCCCAAGACATTACCCTGGGTGTGTACTATGGGTGCATATTAAAGTTACCTGTTTTGTTATATAATAAGCATTATTAGAAGACGCTTCCTGCTCGCCTGGCGCAGCGGTGCTGTTGTAGATTGATGGACATGCCCACTGCTTGTCCAAGTGTGTCTTTTATTCAGAAGCTTAACTCATTTGTTTCTTCTCTGGCGATCCATAGCGTGTAGATGAAAATATGACAATTGACACAACGCTTCTGGTCCATTTCTTCGGGAAGAAAGGAAAGGCAGAGCTGACGTTTGATGACTTTTACAGGTAATGGTGAGCAGGGTACCTCTGTTACTGGGTGACCAATTTGACTATCGCCGCTCAATGTTGTACTACTTCTGAACCTAATTGGGGCGTCATTTAAATGTTAACAAGGTATAAACTACGGGTTTTTGGTCAATGTAAAGAATAAAAATGATTTACGGTAACTACAATTTTAAACATCAATACATTTAGTTATGACATAGTTACTGGTTTTGCTGATAGTACAGTGAATTTGCAATATATTAAACATTCAGTCATTGATGTAATTGCACATTGTCGTTGCTCTTTACGTTCAGGTTCATGGACAACCTTCAAACAGAGGTGCTGGAGATCGAGTTTCTGACATACTCAAAAGGGATGACCACCATCAGTGAGGAGGACTTTGCCAAGATTTTGCTGCGCTTCACCAATGTTGAAAATATCAATGCTTATCTGGAGAACGTCCGACAATCTATCCCGGATGAGAAGGTAATCATGGAGTGTCACAGTTTGTACTTCAGTGTGTTGAAGCAACAACCCTCTCTGTTGGTGTCCTTGTGTTTTTAACAGGAACACAACACATAATTTCATCAAAACAGATGCTACAGATTCATTTTACGGAAATCATTTTTCTGTACACATTTTCTGTCTCTGTATTTCTCAAATTGTCCTCATGCGATCCAATGTGTCTTTGTGTCCCTCTGTATTCTCTTTTCGTGCTGTGGAAGTAGCAGGTTTGTCTTTGTCTCGTAATGCTCTGCCTGTGGGTACTTGGTCGCTGCACCTTTAATTTGTTATTCATAAAGTTTTGAAAAGAAATTTTCCTCTTTCCATTCACACACATTTGATCAATGGAGCCATAATTCTGTTATTTTAACTATCTTTGAGTTTAGCTTGGAACAAGGCACGAGGAGGGTTGGTATCATTGCAGCCAAGGCAAATACTTCACTTAGAACTGGAGTCTGCATTTCATCTGCATCATTTTGTGGAAACAGTGCACTTGGCATTGCAACCGGCCAAATTGATTTAAAGCAACTTGTGACTGTGTGGCATTACAGCTGTTGACATTTTCATTTTTGTCCCTCACTTGCCTTACAAAATGGACACTTTCAATTTTTTAACACATCCTTTTTTGCTTTTCAGGGAATCACATTTGATGAGTTCAGGTCATTCTTCCAGTTTCTCAACAACCTTGAGGACTTTGCCATTGCCATGCAGATGTACACATTTGCAGCCCGTTCGATTGGACAAGGTGAAAGAAGTGCAAAGAACTTATAATCACAACATTTATAAGGACAGGTTGTGCTACATATTTCTATTCATAGGCTACGAATTCATTGCACTGTTACATTTCTGGTGAAAGGTACGCCTCCTGCTTCTCTCCATGGAAATGTTATTGCTTTACCTGGAATGTCCCACAATATTAACACAAATTATCTCCTTTGAAACAAGCAGGTGGCACCGATAAAAATGCTATCGATCACTAGTCATCAAGCAAGAGACCTCAGGAGTCTCATGTATTTTTTTTCTAGAGCTGTTAGCATTGCCCGCAAAAACACAACTTATGAATAAGAGGGTTTCTACTGGTACCAACTCACTGACCACATGTACATGAGGCCAAAGACGTGTTAAAAGTCATAGTTGGGCATGTCAACCTTTTTGCATTTTGCTTTACATAATCATAAGTGTGTAAAACTAGCATCTGAGCTGAAGGTTAACCCACTTTAAATTGAGATTTCGGATGTTGTGCTTCTGGCAAGAATCTAGGGACCACTAAACATATTTTACATGTTACATAAATGTCATAATTAACATGTTATAGCCTATACTTTATATAGTTATGGGGATTTGTGTCGCCTTTCATTTCTTTGTGATGTAACGGTTGATTTGACATAACTCCAGGTAACGTGGGCTCACTAAATTATATTGTTGTAGCAAAATATATGGTAGAACTTATTTATGCCCTGATTAGATCATTTTGGTTGCTGTGACTTGTTTGACTAAAACATTTAACATGTCAAAGTTCCTTAAATTTTCTAAGGCCTTGGCACTTTCACATCTTACATAAAGACCAGTATTGACTTTTATTGATTGAGTGTTAAACCCCAGGAAATGCTAAATTATTTTTAAACAAATCAATGTTTTATCTTTTTCCAGATGAGTTTGCCAGGGCTGTATATGTTGCCACAGGTCTGAAGCTCACACGTCATCTTGTCAACACAATTTTTAAGATCTTTGATGTTGATCACGATGACCAATTGTCCCACAAAGAGTTCATCGGCATCATGAAGGACCGGCTACACAGGGGGGCTCGGGTAAGACCCTTGTTTTAAGGTGTATTTTTTAAGCCATACTGACCAGTTGTATTCTTATTAGGGGTACAAATCTGTAGAGCGCGCCACCTCATTCCGTTCTTGTCTGAAGAAAGAGTTGGCTAACAGGTAGTATTTCATTTTCAACAGACGTTTCAGCTGGTATTTACTTTTTCATCTGCTCCCTCTGCACAAGGTAAAAGTTCAGCCTCTATGACGAGGACAACCAGCTCTGTGAAAAGACCAGAAATATGCATCTCACTTTGTTCTCCGGAATGTTCCCCTTGATTATCCAGTTTACAATATGCAAATATGGACATGATGTTTATATTATAAGCCATGCTTAGACTTTTGGTCCCCTTATTGTCAATTGGCTGAACTGCAAAACTGATGAATGTTAATGAAGTGTTCAGTCCTTCTGGAAAACTGAATCACAGATCCCAACATTCACATAGAGGATGTGTTTATTATGCTGTTTTGTCAATGATCAGGATTTATTTCATTGGTTATTTGTTTTAATAAACAGTGTAAATACCTTACATAACATAGCATTACATAAAATTATTATTATTATTATTTAAATGCTTATATTTTATATATGCCTATTGATTGTAGCGGTATAAAGATTGTGTTTGCCAGTGTGGTATTGGCTAATAATAGCCTCTACATTTTTGGGCAATAAAAGTCTTAAAAATCTGATGCTGCAAATGAGTCCTTCCAGATACAGAGCACAAGAATAAATAATAATATTAACAATTCTACACATTCCATTCCTGCTTTCTTTTTTTAATTACATAAGATATATGCTAAATTTCATTATAAGACCTCTGTAATTATTATTTGGGAGCCTTTTGATATGCAATCAGTGATGGTGGCCCAGACCTGTTATGTGAACTAATGATGACTATGACTGTGCTATATTTCATTTAATTATGTAATAAACATATTGATTGATTTAGAATGCACTTTGTCAACACTTTAGTGTATCACAATTGTTTTTGTGTACAACCATGTGCATGAAATAAAAGTTTGCAATCATTTGAAAGAGCATGCGCAAGTTTTTTATTAGACGGAACGGAAGCTATGGAGCTGATGGTGGACATGCAACATTTGTCGATGTGTAACTTTTCGCTTGTACTAGACATAGCAAGACTTTAGGCTAAGAAAAACATGTTTTGGTTTTAACTAACATTCAAAAGTGATTATTCTTAGACGTTCGAGGGTTGTGAGACCATTAGACATTAGCCGAGTCGATTAGCCTTTAGTTTAAATTTTACAAAAACTCCTCGTCGACAGCGCACTTTGAAAAAGTACTCACTATATTCGTCTTTGGTAAGTAAATTAAGACATGCTTATAGAATTGAATTAGTAAAATAATAATATTTTTACGATAAGTCGGTTCCTAGTAGTCAAATTCTGTGATTTCTATGGTCAAATGCTGCCACCGTGCGAACACAAAATGCAATCTTGTGAAAATTTATGTATGGATATTTTTTTTCTCATTGTATTGATTATTTTATAACAAAAAAAAAACATCAATTACATAGTAGTTTGTATTGAATTTCAAAAGTGTCTCGGGATAAACATTAGTTGTGTGACTTTGTTCTCTAAGCGGAACTATAGTTGTGACATCCTCTCCGCACGGTAGCTTTAAAAAGAGTGCTCGAGTTGCTTTGTTTTTAGCATTCATAGCACAAATTTATTGGTGAACCAGATTATATTTCCGTGGTCCTTTTCGCAATATTAACATAGTTGGTATCAGTTGCCACTGGATTTAATGAGAAATAATGTTCGTGCTGTTGTTTTTTGTTTGTTTCGATGTTACAATGCATGCTGGGAAATAATATCAAAATTTGGTCAAATAAATGGATACGTGTCTTTAATATTCGATGTCATTAATTTGTGAGTTGCTGCGTGTTCGCTGCATTTTGTGTTTGGATTGTTTAGCATTTTTCAACATTATGGAAAGAAAACCCTGATCGACTTTGGCGTCTCTGTGAATGGGTTCCCGTCGGAAACCTCTCTACAGTTAAGACTATACTTTCAGGGATCATTTCTATAGTTCTTGACTTGAGAAATGTGTTTCTAAAGTGTTTGGTCTCGCTAACCACGATGAAGAGATGCGATGTTCTCCTCTGAGCGTGAAGCAGGCAGCGAATAATGATTAAGTTCATATGTTCGCTGTCATTGATGAACGTTCACGGTTCCCTAGCGGCGCCATGAGGGGGAGAGCATGATCAGAGCGGTTATCCATGAATGTGAAAACAAACTGACGTAAACTAACATTATGCCTACTTTATTAATGTTAGTAGTTGTAATGGTTCTGCACGACTTATTCAAAATAAAGATACCACAGTAGAAAGTATAGATGGATAATCTTTGGCAGCATGGCCTTTTTACAAAGGTAAAACTGTATCACAGAAGGAAACCTACGTGTTTATGAAAAGTAAGTGCTTTTGTCTCAAAGCTAAAGGCTAACATACATGAACTTAAGTATACAACAAACTTGAATAAAATACATAGAATGCAAAATGTAGTGTTTTTGTAAACAGGTAAATTCTGTTCGTGGTGTTATTTTAACATTATTGTTACAATTTACTCTATGTTAGCATTAGCTTTGAGACCACTTACTTTTATAAAGATATGTTGTTGTTTTTTTATTTTATAGTAATTTTTAAATTTTTTCTCAATGCATGCCCTTTTTGATTGAATATATGTTATTTTATTATTGCTCAGTGTTTTATATTGCACCTTAAGGCCGAGACAAGTTCCTATGTTTGTGAATTTTGTTCATTGACAATGGCAATAAACTCTTTCTGATTCTGATATTCATTTCCTCAGGTGAAGTATTTACATGGTAGTAAAGGTCACTTGTATCTTGCTGCCTGTGATTATCCATTTGTAACTCGCTCTCTGCTTTGTGTTGATTAATAATTTGTTTATTTTAGAAATCGGTTAATTCCCAATAAAGAATGAGTGGAGCAAGAAGTGGCGCTCTGCGGTTTTAAGGCCGGTCGGTTTCGTCGCCCATAGCGATATGACGTTATGAAACATAAACAAGGTCAACACGTGCTCAATTTGTTCTAATGTAGGGAATGTTGGACTGTTTATGTCACGTGAAATCAACCTACGGATTTAAGATTACTGTTTATAGTCATCAAGATTAGGACTTTTCACTATTCAAAGTATATCATAGTTTGTTTTTAAATTGGCAATTGCTATGGCAACTGTCCTAACGTTTAATCATTCTGAAACCGACACCTGAAGCAAGAGAACCGGAAGTTACGCTGTACGTTTTACGTAATGCTAAGTCGATCAGGCTCCTGCTTACTCACAAGGTTGTTTTGATCGCGTTCTCTAGTACACACCGATTCAATTTCGGATATAATTTTTCTCTAAAATTAGCGCTCAATATAAAAAAGATATTTTACGCCTCTCAGGAATTTATCATGCGGCTTTGTACCGAGGAGCTACCATTAAAGACGGCAACATTTGGACACCAACACGCGAGCGGCTAACAAAAGTTAGCATCGCAAAGCTCACTCCGTACAGTTGACGACTGTCTTGTGTTGTGTTTTTCGACTTTGGCTAAAGAGATCACAGTTTCTGTCCCTGCCACTGGTCTCAACAGGAGAGGATGAACTGGCTTTTCCCCCTGTCCAAAGGATCTGGACCTCTCCCACCTCTGAACAGTTTACAGCAACAAAGACAGCGGCAGATCGACTCACTGAAAGCCGCACACCCCAGGTAAAACACACAGTATGTTGTCTGTCTGTACTAATATTTTAGGCCTTTTCACTAAAGTAACTGCTTATGCCTGTGTTCAAGTGCTCTGGGTAGAGCTTAAATCAGTTCAGTTTGACCCTGTCGAGAATCCTGCAAGGTGCTGCTGCGTGTGTTTACACAAGGATACTGTTTCTCTTTTAAAGTTATGTGAAACTTGTGTAACGAAATTAGCCCATTGAGTGTATTTCACCAACTGTCCTGTGACTGCACTCTTCTCACATGTCGCTTTTGTCACATGTGGCTCGGAGACGGCAAATTAGATACAGAGATTAAAGTATTATCAGCATTTGTTTATTCAGGCCCTGCTTCCTTACACCTGTGATTGTTTTTTTTTATAGTAATGGGCACACTGACACTAAACCTCCACTATTGCTCTGCACACTTTTGTGAAATGGCTGTGGCTTTAATCCCCCAAAAACTTCCATGGGTTTCTAACTCTGTCTAACCACCTTTCTATGTGATTTGTCTTTTTTAACTTCAGCCTTGCAGAAATTCAGAAGGATGTGGAGTACCGAATACCATTTACAGTCAACAACTCTACCATTAATGTTAATGTGTGAGTACATGAGAGAATATCCTGGCTAGTGTATGTTGTAATTTTAGTCATTCTGAATACAATTAGTAAATATGAATTATAAACGTAACCTAACAGTAGAGCAGGGCAATCATTACAGAAGCTGTGCATTGGCAAGAAGCCATCGCGAGTGACTGCGTAATGCATTGCCGTTAACCTGTACAGCCATGATCATTGAATGACGAAAACACGTATGATGACATCATGCCTGTGATACCCGGACATGTGACGATATATCGCGCATTTGATTCCTTTCCGCTTTGATCCCATGGGCTTTGAAGACAATGAAACATAAACACAGTGGTATGTTTCACCACTGTGTTTATGCAGTGGTGAATGTGGTCACTCTCACACGCAGTCACTCAATTACAAAAAGCATACTCTTTATTCATTTATTTATTTATTTATTGGAGCGGTAACAATTTATAAGTGAGATCAGCAGTGCGGGCCCTCTGTTCTGTTCACATTTATGGTAAAGCGGTAGGCAGAAATCTGTGTTGAACAGATGTCAGTGAACCCGTTTCTATTATTAACTTGTTTTAAAAGGTACAAAGCATAAAATAGTAAGCTACGTGGGTCATAGATTGTAACTGCACCAAAAGAAATCCTAATATGTCTGATGCAATATGTCCCTGTTCGATGAATGATAGTTAATTGTCATTTTTAAATTGTCTCCAAAGTGAACATTTTCACTCTTAACTTGCCTTCATTAGAACAAGAGGAGTCAAATACAAGGACATCATCTCGGTTAACCTTTTGTCATCTTTGTTTTGCAGTTTGCTTCCCCCTCAGTTCCCTCAAGAAAAGCCGATGGTTAGCGTCTACCCTCCAGTTGGGCACCATTTAGTCGACGGCAATAATGGGACTATTGTCACCAGTCCATTAATTACAAATGTAATTTTTTCCCCTCGCACATCATCAAATGCATGTTATTGCTTTGGTATTATTCTATTGTAACTGCTTCTAAAATTGCTATTTTAACTTTTCTCTTCACATGTTGCAGTTTGGAATGCATTCAGATCTCGGTAAGGTTATACAGAGTTTGTTAGATGAGTTTTGGAACAGTCCCCCGGCATTAATGTCCTCTGGCCCAAGTGGCTTTCCATTGTAAGTCTACTTATTTAACAATTGCTCAACCAGATGGTTGATTTTGATTACGTTTTGATTGTAATATTTCACATCTTTGTGGAACCGCAGCAGCATGTACAAGCCATCCGGCATGGCTCCATATCCAACTCAAGGCTTTCATTATGGTCCTCGCCACATTGGCCCAGGTCAGGCTCCACCTGCTCCTGCCCCCACGTCCCACTCCACGTCTGACTCTGTGCATGGACCTCCTCGAGCCCCGCCTCAATGTGGATTCATCCCTGACCTGCCCATGCCTGTGCCCACGGGAGACCTACAGGTTCCTAGTACACACAAGTACATTTCATGTCAACATTAAGTTCTTTATAGTAGTTCACTACAATACAAACCAATTGACAAATATGTATTAAAATGTTATGGCTTCATTCGAGGTCGGCCCATTGTAATTTACAAATATAAACTAATAATTAGTTAATTGTTATGTCTTCTTTAATAAATTTTTAGGTAGGCCTGAATGGACACCTATACAAGATGCCAGACATTCCAGAGGCTTTTCCTGAACTTTGTGACAAAAAGTATGTTGTTGTAAACGTATTCCAAGTGTTAGTCTTATTCTGTCTATTTATAAATCTTACTTGTATATTTCTGTTCAATTTTAGCCTCACCCAGTTGTCAGACATGGCGGAAAACGAAGATGTCCTGCTTGAGTTCTTTGTGTCTTTGCCACAACTTAAACAAGTTGCAAGCGATAAAGAAGATCTTGTCACGAGTATTGTTAACATGGCCAGTAAGTACAGCTGTTCTGCGAAATGTATCAGAATAGACACATGCCTAACCCTGGATTTACATCAAGAGCACTCCAGCTCATCTTGCTCTAGCTGGGAGAAACTCAGGTTTTCTGCCATCTTTTACAGAGAAAAACCTTCATATTGAGCCACAGTTGGAGGGCAAAAGACAAGAAATGCTGTGCAAAGTATGTACCTCTGTTTTAGTGTTGTGCACTGACAGAATTCCCTTTCACTCTAGTGTAACTCAAGCTACGCTGTGCTTTTGTTTGGCAGTATGAACAGCTCACTCAGATGAAATCGGCTTTTGAATCAAAGATGCAGCGACAGCATGAACTAAGTGAGGTGAGAAAACAACAAGTAAACAGCTTTAAACAAATGCAGTCGTAGCGTATTGGAGGTATGTTTATTTTTTTTCTCTTTGGCTTTGATCAGAGCTGCAGCTTAAGCACTCTTCAGGCTCGGTTAAAAGTTGCAGCTCACCAGGCAGAGGAAGAGTCCGAGGAGACGGCAGAGAACTTCTTGGAAGGACGTACCGATATAGATGAATTCCTAACCAGCTTTATGGAGAAGAGAACCGTAAGAGCTGGACACAGCTGGACATGTGGCATCAACCCAAAGGTGTGAATTGTTCTGTATTTGACTCCTGTTTTGACTTATAGCTTTGCCACAGCAGAAGAGCAAAAGAAGAGAAGTTACAACAGTCCATTAATACACTAGGACAGTTTTCTTCTAGTCACTGAAAGAAAGGTATGTTGGAGAAAATTCAAGGCAACACGAGATACTGATGTTGATACTCATGTACTGATGTTGATACTTCATGTATTTCTGTATGTTACTATATATATAAATATGTATATATATATTATACACCTACTATTAATTATAAAAAAAAAAAATATATATATATATATATATATATATATATATATATATATATTTTTTTTTAATTATTCCCCTGTTTTGATTTGCAGGTCTCAGCTGACTGCTGCCATCAAAATGATTTGGAGGAAATGTAAAGCACACTGAGGGACATTCTGATTACAATGAGTTACTTTTACAGAAACCAAATTATGAAAGACAGGTAAAACTTGTTGAGATCAAATAAGATTGAAGACACTTTGCACCTGATTTGTGTTGAGATTTGTTCAGAGTATCTTGTTGTTTGTGTTTTTTTTTTTTTTTAATAGGAATTTCTCCTCATCCCCTCAAACACATTTGTGTGGACTGTTATGGCTCTTGTTCTCGTTTGAACCCTAGAATATTGAGTCAATTAAATTACGTTTAATCATTTCAATTGTATTTCGGGGCACATTTAAAGTAATTGGTTTGATTCACCATGATGATCTCTGGGCGGAGTCTGCAAGTTTAGTCTGCCAGTTACTGTGGGTTCTCTCACCATGCATGTGTTAGGTAAATTGAATGAATGTGAGAGTGAATGCTTGTCTGTGTGTCTCTGTCTCTGTGTTAACCCTGCAACAAGCTGGCCCCTGTCCAGGGTGTACCCCGCCTAAGACCCAAAGTCACTGGGATAGGCTCCAGTCAACCGCAACTCCTAACGGGAACAAGTGGTAAAAACTGAATGAGGAAATTTCAATACAATTCTGAGCAGGGTCTTCAAACACCTGTCAGTATGTTTACATCTACACCTACTATTAATTATAATTCATTATAAAAACAACCAAGCACCATACCATATTTTGTATCTGTGTCACTTTGTCACATGTACACTCATGTGCAATTGTTAGTTTTCACCAGTTTGGTTAATGGTTATTGGGTGTATAAAGTTTAATTTTATTTTAATATGTGAGATTTATGTATTTATTGTAAAAGTAATTGCCCTCGCGCAAGGTATTTTTAACAGAGCGGTTTGGTTCCGATGCTGTATTTGTATAATACCAGCGGTAATGTGGGTGTGAACATACTGCTGATGTGATGACGACTAAGGGCCTTTTAATGCACCTTCTAGGTTGGATGTTTCTGGATGATGAAACTGACAATATTAGCTTAAATGCAGCAGTAAATATCTTCAACATTGGAAACTGTATTTAAATAATATTAATAAGCTTTATTGTTATCAATGACTTTGACAACTTGTACCATATTTTATTTGGTAGAGAAATAAAGAATTCAGATAAAACTCTTTGTTCGAGTGATTTCACATTATGCTTTACCATGTGAAAGTCATTTTCCAGCATAGTAATAACGTTTTTGACAGGTAGTTCTAGGACTATGAGGAATTGTGATTTACATTAATTTGTTCCGCACGAACCATGGTCTTCGGCCAGCAGAGGGCGCTGCAGTCATGAAAGACAGAAGGAAGTCGAGAGAGAGAGAGAGAGAGAGCGCGCACACTAGGACGGCAAGTAGTATTTGAGTAAATATTGTATAAATAGCCATTTACAGCCGTAACAATATTTTATTTGAGGTTGTGTACGAATTTACAGGTGGCCTTATTAGCCTTCCAACGTTATTTTTACTGACTCGGAACAGTTCAAAACGTTAGCGTCAACTTCACATGAAGCTAATTTACGAGAACCCAAAGTGCCTACAACATAAACAAGAAAGAAATATGGCGATACGTATTGTGTTTGTGGCAGGTGTGTTAATGACGGTGTTTTGTAGATCATGGCTCGCCAATTTGGAGACGTCCACCGGAAGGTTTCTTCAGTCCATGATGTCCAACAGCGTCGTGGAAGAACAGGAAGCAAGCGCACTTTACCAGCACTGTTGTGACATTCATAAGGGTAAGCTGGCCGGCTCTTGTGGCATCCTTTGTGTTACTTAAACGTGTAAAACATTCTGTGATTTTTTTTTTGCGATTTTACAGGCACAGTGTGTCCCTGACAAGTTGGACGAGTTTATCGATACTATCAATTCAAAACTCCAGACTATGTTCATGCAAATAAGAGAAAAGGGATGTCTGAGGACAATGGGCATCAGTTCTACGCCTTAGTAAGTGTGGCAACTCTAAAGTCATTTATTTTGTGTGACAAATAATCAATTTCAAGCCTAAAAGCCTTAATTAGCTTATTAGGCACGGCATTAATGCACGAGGCATTGTGTTACACATATTTGTTTGTTGCATTAATAATATTGCAAAATATTTGAGTAACTGAAAGTTGACTTGCTGGTGTCTAAATCATGTGTAGGTGAACATGGCTGAGACGGATGTGACTAGAATGTCGTCTGATTACGCTGACAATGAACTGGAGCTATTTAGGAAAACGGTGAGTGATCTAATAAACACTAAATCTTTATTTTTTTTTTTAATGGGTTATGTGGTAAAACGCGCCTCTTCTCCTTTTTGTATGCAGATGGATCTAATTGTGAGCTCTGAAAATGGAAAGGTGTCTTCCACTGATGTCCTGAACATTGCTGACACTTTGACGATAAAAAAACTGAAGAAAAGTGAGGCCGAGCTGGTTTTGAACCGGCTTGTGCAGGATAAATGGCTCAATGAGGTATATATTTAGTAGTTTCCAAACAAAAATGCATTAAGTAATACAATATTTAAGTATGGGTTCCTGTTTAATTGTTTGTATTGCCTTCAGAAAAGGGGGGAATTTTCCTTGTCTGTCAAATGTATCATTGAGATGGAGCCATACATTCGGAGAATGCATGAAGAGCAGGTCAAAGTGTGTCACATATGTCACAACATTGCTTTCCAGGTGAGTATTCAGTCCATTTTCAACCATTATTATTGTCTATCTCTGGGATCTAACTGTAATCTTGGTTTTGTAGTGCCAGATTTGTGACAATCCCCTGTGTGGAATAAAAATACACAATCCATGTGTGGCCAGGTACTTCAAGGGAAGAGTTGAGCCACGCTGTCCAGCTTGTGATGAGTTTTGGCCTCATGAAATCCCTGGTATTTCTTTT
The DNA here is from genome assembly GCA_015082035.1 of Chaenogobius annularis. NCBI lineage: Eukaryota > Metazoa > Chordata > Actinopteri > Gobiiformes > Gobiidae > Chaenogobius > Chaenogobius annularis. Next base: position 1,079,413 of record BJKM01000111.1, on the reverse strand, counting down.
TACATTTTCATTTACAAATATAATTTTTTTTAATTAAAATGATTGACTAATATTGAAATATCTAATTGTTCCACACAGATGTCAGGCGAACAAGGTCTGGCTACCGAAGATGATTGTAAAAGCAACCTTTTTTGATTACTTTTTCTTTATGTATTTATATTTTACAGTGCATTTTTTGTTCAATAATAAAGTTTGCTGTACATATTTACAACTCTGTTTGCATAGTTTTGTTTGAAATCGCGAGTTGATCCATCCTCAACCAATTCACCCGCAGGATTTACAAACGAACACACGATGGCCCTGTAGCTAAACGTCTGAATTTTAAATCGGTAAGTATAACTATTAGCTCATTATAAACTATTATAAGTCTCCCAAATGAGCAAATACTGCTGTATTTGAAGTTCTTGAATTACATTTATTGGATCGCCATGGGATAGCCTTTTAGAGTATATAACAAAAATATTAAATATTTGATAGGTGTTGGGCTAATTTATTTTTGTTAACATGTCTACAAAAGTATTATTACTGCTATTATTGTTATGGGATGTCTAGCAGCTGGCTTGTTTAGTCTATTTGACAAAATGGTCCTATTACGTTAGGTGTGTACGCACTGAATACTCTTAACATCACACACTCTAGTATCTAAAATGCTCCTTTCAGAAACTACATGGTTCGTTTAATTCTATATTTTCTATCTACGATCTCGTCTATGCGTCGCGGATGCGCGTGCTGCATGGCGCACTGGGTGCTGTGGGTGCTGATTTGATGCGCAGTGCCGTCGTGAATCACACATCACCACGGCAACCGGTGCGTTCACGGCCAGTCCCAGCATCCGCTTGTCGCACCCCCATATTCACCGCGACAGGGAGACGAGAGGAGCACAACCAACTCACGTAAGTCCTGCTCTGTTCGTATATTGTACTGATTTAATACATTTCTATCTATTACAAACTAGAATTATGGGAAGGTCCGTGTTAAGGTCTTAAATATTTGACGCGAGATTGCCCCATGACCAGATCACGCTTTCCGATTGCCAGCTGTAGATGATTACAAATTGAACTGGTCATTTTACATTACATTTGGCCTACGTAGCACCGTGTCCATTGTGTCAGCGTCAGCCAATAGGCCTTTAAGTGTGTGTTATTACTGCACCAAGTTCAACCATATGCCTTAACACCACAGCATGAGCAACAAAGGACAAATGAAATAGGATTTAAAGAGAAAAAAGAAACCCTCTGGATTATTTACATGAATGGATTTGGTTTTATCGGCGCAATAATACTTTTGATTTGAACATTTGTCTTTGTTTCTCTGTGTGGGATCAGTGTTAGTGGCTAATCACAGTTTCTTGATGATTCACTGCTTGCACACTTTGCTCTCTGATGGTCAGCACTGAGGAACTCCTACGCACCTCCGGGACTATTGTATTCAGACAAATAAAAATAATTCAAATGTCTCAGATAATAAAAAAAATTACTATTAGGTATATTTCACCTTTATTATTAAGTCCCTTATTCTGATAAATAGAAACTTCCAAAGAGAATGAGTGCTTTGACCTAGTGTTCTTGTATAAGCAACAGTGTGCCTCACTGACAGTGAGTCAGATCAGTCTGCGGGGGCCTTGGCAGTGAGAAGCTATTAAAGCCTACTTGTATAACAGTACTGTATAATAATCTTTTTACTTCACAAGTTCTGAGAAAAACTTTCTGAGAAAAAAATGTACATAGTCCGTTTATAGCTGTTTTAAAGTTACATTTTATGGAGCTGTTCTGTGTTTATTTTTTACTAAAGTCATATAATCGTGTACTGCGCAGTGGATCATACCACTGTTTTTTGCTTTGAAAATCAGACTCATCTAAAGCAGCCATGGTGAAACTTGGAGCAAACCTGTCTGATAAACTGGACAAGCAGCCCTCAATGGACGATGGTTTTGATAACATTCCCCTCATCACTCCTCTGGAGGTCAACCAGCTACAGCAAACATTCACAGACAAGGTTAGGTTTCAAAATATAAATCTTGTTGCTTTTACCACAAGAATGTAAAATCAATGATAAATGCAAGAAAACTGGATAGACAGGGAAGAACATGGTTTAGGATGAGAAACTAGTTCAAAACATGTGTGGTGTCAATAGAGTAATGTCAGATAGTTTTTGCATTGATGGATACATGTGCTTAAATGACCACTTTGAAAGTGACATAAGATTCATGTTGTTTTGTTGTAGGTCATTGTGAAGACGTCGACACAGTTCCAACTGCAGCAGAAGAAACGGCGACTGTTTATGCCCAGTATTAAGAGGCTGAATATTCATTTTTTACAGAGATGTTTCAGAGAAAGCAAAGGTACCATACAGACATACCTTTATAGTTGCATTAACTATTGTCCAAAAGTTTTACAAGCATTCATTAATAAAACTGACTTGAGTTTTGTTTGCAGATCACAAGTTTGGTTCTCATGACGCTGGGCTTCCTAACCAGTCTTCTGCTCCTGCTCATGTACAAGGAAATGTGGTACGACCAGCTCACCTGCCCTGAGGGCTTCATCCTCAAGGTACTTGAGGATTTAATTGATGCATGTTTTATTTATTTTAAAGTCTTTTCTATTCTTCATAAATAATAAACACCGTTTATTAAAAAAATTACATTTACTATAATACCTTCTGTTTGGGTCATTTCTTAATATGGTTGACGTGCTACACAAATATCTCTATTAAGTCTTTTATGTCTCCAAAGCTGATGTCAGATAGCACGGACAAATTGTTGTAAGATTAACTTAGATTTTTGCTTGAAAGAGTAGAGGCTTATTTCACAGTGGGGACTTCCTTTTGTATATGATCCTAGTATTAGTTCCTTCTCGGCTGCTTCACTTTATACCTATTTGTTTCCCAGCACACTCTCTCATGTGTCATTTGAATAGCATTCTTGCAGCTGTAAAGCCTGGAAACCAAATCTCATTATCTTTATCTCTCACCTTTGGGGCATTGTACGCATGTTAGTTTAAGAGTCTTGCAGTTTAAAATCAGAGGGAGGAGGAGTGAGAAGCATCTTGGCCTGCTTTCTGTTCAGGCAGAGACTGAGATACCGGCCTGTGAATTCAAGGGGTCTTTAATTAGGGCTGAGCGTGACTAAACTGTGATTAAAGGCTTAACGGTGAAGGGGGGGGGCGGCTGGGGAGAGGGCGGGGGTTCTTCCGATGAGATGTTTGAAGTTTGGGCTGGTTAGAACTCTCTTTTCACAACTTAATATTGTGTCATGTAATGATGCGCTATTAATGATTTGCCTCTTGAAATGAATGCTAAATAATAAGATAGAGGTTTGTAATGCAGGAGCATGTTTTTGTCCCATGTCCCTCTGGCATTCTGTGCCTTCTCAGGAGAAACACTGCAGTCCGGCTGCTCTGGAGATGTACTACTCCGAGCAGGAGCAGGAGCCAACTTTGGATCGGAGCAGGGACCAGAGCAGACTCCTGACTGCCCTGAACCAGGTCAAGAGGACTGGGCTCCAGTCTCCATGGAGACCAGTGCCCAGTGCCCTGAAGGAGGCCCATTATAAGCAAGCTCTTCAAAACCCCACGAACCAGGACAAGTGAGGGTAAAGAGGAGGTGGAAGAGGACAGGCCCAAGCGGCTTTGTCTGTGAATGTCTCTGAGAATATTCTTTATATTAGGACCTGGGATTGTACAGCCTTTGCTGATGCATTGATTTGAAGTTTTAGGTGTTTGGCATTTGTTATAGAATGTAATGGAACCAGGTCATTGACGGAAAGAAAAGCCATTGTTGACTGTGCAAGGGGCTAAACGTTTAATTGAAAATACTTTAACAACAAACAACAATAAACAGGACATTTTGAAACAGGTGCAGACAAATACATTTTGCTGTAATTTACAAGATGAATGTATTTACATGTGTCTTAAAATGATAAGTGAGTATTTACACTATCAATTTAGAAGTTTTGAGTTTCTTTTTATTTTTGATATTGTGGAGGGGGAAAAAAAAAATTGTAGTGAATGACACTGTAGGTAATCGTTTTTGTACAAACAAGCTTTGCCTGTAAAATGTGTGTTGCAGAAATGCAAGTTTAGAGGAACCCATACATGCCTAACTAATTGCATGTTTAAAGTTTAGACAGTTTTTACTATGCGCAATGGTTTCATTCATTGTTTGAATATATTGTAAATATAACTTAATTTCTCTAGCTACAAAAGTAAAATACTGTATGCACCTTTTAACTTTTTTGTCCCAATTATTTGCCACAGTTTTTTCATCTGTACAGAAAACCATGATTGCAGTAGCTGGTGCGGTTTGCTTGTACACTGGTAACACCTGGACTTCTGTTCCTAGAGTCATTTTTGTCAGCTCTGATGTCACCGTGAATATTAATATACCAGTGATGCATAGCGCTTTTGTACAAGCAGACAGCCACTGACAGGTCGCCCCGGCAACATTGAAGGATGGGTCAAATGTGGATCACAAATTTCCCTACAGCGACAATGAAGTGTACTTTACCCTTAGACACAGAAAGTAGATCCTCATTCATCTATCATTAAGGTTAACAGTGATTTATATTTATTTTGGTTTGCATATTTCTATTTTCCTGCTGTTCTTGAACTTTGTGTTGCAACAATGAAATTTCCACACTTTGGAACATATAAAGGTTCTCTTATCTTATTGTAGAGGCTGTATACTGGCTAAGTGGACCATCATTTGGATTTCCCAAACAATAAAATGAAAACTGAAAGCCATAATATCAGTGTGCTGAATCCATATTAAATCTATATTCTGTATGTACTTATCTTTAAAGGTGCACCTTTTAACCCCTGCTTATCCCAGTGTTATTGCGTTGCCTGGATATGTTACCGCAATATTGAGGAATAAATTTGACTTCGTTCTGAATCTGTAACAGTGTTAACCTTTGAGATGTGGGTCCCATGTCAACACTGTAATGTATCCTCAAAATGCATAAAATTCTAACTCCAAATCCGACTTTTTCCTCAAAGTTTACTTAAGCAATTCAAAGCCAAGCCACATCCTCTCTGCCCTCACTTCTGCATCTCATTTACATGCACATATTTCACTGCATTGCTCTACACCCAGAGACATGGGGAGGAAAGTCTGCCAGTGTGTGTTCACTGGTAAATGTGCATGCATATTCCCTATTGGTGTTGCTGTATCAGTGTTTTAATGGTGTGCGTGAGTGTGAGAGCCCCAGCTTGTTAATTAAATCTACATTACACCCTGTTTAGCCTGTGGGCTTCTTCAGCTCCCTGCTGTTCCCCTGTGACATACTTTAAATGCTCTTGGCCCAGGGCATGGAACCATATAACGTGCTAAAGAAATTTATAAGGGCATTTACAGATCTTGTGCTTGAACAAGGCATAACAAACTGTGCCAAAAAGGCTTAGATATGGAGCCAGGGGAAAATCACATAAAATCAACCCGCTCTATTTCCCCCCACTTTATAGCGTCATCAGATGTGAACAGTAAAATAGCAGGTTGGAGGTTTAATTTGTCCTGACCACTTGGAGTCCCCGTGCATTCCTTTTGACCCTTGCCAAGAATGGTTTAGCCAATAAGAGCAACCAAAAACCAAATTCTTCTGATGTCACTCAAATGAGGTTGTTCTAAAAAGTGTTTCTGCAATTGCGTAAAATACTGTTATGGACAAATGTGTACAATGATGGTACATTTAGACAATAAAACTGCCACTGCTGTTTATGGCATTTAGGGATATTATGATTATTATGTATGATGTTTATCTTTATTTCAGACATGCATAAACATTGATATCAAGACAAAAACCAATGAAGACAATAACATATCCTGATTTAGGATTTTTTTCCATAAGAAAAAACCAACATTATTCATTAATAATACTTATGGTATATAAATAATTACATGTTCAAAAAGGAGTGGGTGAAAAACCTATATAAACATATTAAGTCCCAAAATGTTCCCACATTGTTCAAAAATATAATTTTGTATTCGGTATTTTTTATTTATATTTATTATATTTTATTATATTTAATTATTATTTATTATTATTATTAATTATTATTATTATTATTATTATTATATATTATTATTATTATTATTATTATTATTTATTAATAATAATAATAATATTATTATTATTATTATTATTATTATTATTATTATTATTAATTTACTAGAATCATCACCGTCAGTCTAATACATTGTATAATGTGAAGGGGAATGCTATGAATAATTCTGTTGTAATGTTTTTTAATTTTACTTTGTGTTCTTGGTTTTCTGCCGATACTAATTTCTTGTATTGGACAATAACAACATTTTGTAAATGTGGTATTTTGTGCAAATTAGTTCAAGCTGTAATCTAATTCAGACGCATTCTTTTCCAGCGGTATTATGAACTCATACTTGAGCTAACATTTGGGGTAGTGGAGGATATGAGAAAGTGAATGCTGGAGATGGGACATCCCGATGAGGGGCTCCGGTCCTGGGAACAGTAGTGAGGCGGAGGTGGGGCGTGGAGGCAGGCGCTGACCCCTGTGTCTGTGCGGGTTGTTGTGTGTCTCAGTGGGTTTCCTCTGCCCTGGCGCCAGATGGAAATGCCGGCACTAAGCAGAGGCAGTACAGCCATCATCCTCTATTCAAACTCATACAACAGCCTTTGATGAGGGTAACATTATACATACACTGACCGCCTGACTGATCCTATCGCTCCGCTGTTTAAAGGGCCTCCACCAAGTCTCATCATAACTTATCTGTTCCTCAGCAGCTCCTCAGGCAGCCTGCAAATAAAACCCAGCTTTTCAATGGCAATAATGATGCTGTAACTGTGTTTTCAGGAGGCACACTGCCACCTAGGGGTCATCTCCCAGGGTTGCACAGAGGAATGTCGATCCACTTGGAGATGATTACGGCTACAAGTCTTGATAAAGACGTATGTGCAACAAATCTTCAGGAGTTGTTTGCATCGAACAGTTCCCATTATTTCTAATCCATTTTGTTCCAAGCCTGCTTTATTACAAACAACTGCAGTATTTTATGGATAGTGTGAACTCTGTGTATTTTGACTTCACTGCTACTTTGTTCCAGGGATGGAAAGTAACTAATTAGAAATACTCACCTTACTGTAATTGAGTAGGTTTTTTGGGTGGTTTCCCTTTGAGTTGATTTTTAAACATGTTCTTGTATTTGTAATTGAGTAAATGCTGGCATTTTGTAATTTGTAATAATTTCAAAATCATCAGCTCGTCCCCCTGTACGTGGCTGTAACTGCTTCTTTCTAAACCTACAAACAAGCATAACAGCTCTGCATTGCCTGATTGGACAGAGCTCAGAAAATATGGAGACTGGGGTGTAAAACAACTTCATTCAGTTTACACAATTCATACGTTTTGTATAAAATATTGATCCAAAAGACTTCTAGAACAGTAACTAGTAAGCTACTTTGAGTATTATTATTTTTCTTTGCATCCTTTTTACTTTTACTTAAATAAACGTTTGGCACAGTTCATTATTAGCCATGTAACTGTACTTTTACTGTTGTACAAATTTGCTGTACTCTTCCCATCACTGCTCATATAAAATTTACTAATTAAATACCCCAATAAATGTTTTTCTGTAGACTATGATTATTTGATTTGTTGGGGGTTTAAATACATTTAATCTTCCAAATTAATCCAAGTGAAATTTTGATGAATTTCCCAGTCTCATGTGTCATAATTTAAATGTACAAGTTGTACAGCCTAAGGGTTGTTGTATTGCACATGCGCCTGTTAGATGAATAACAGGAACTGATGGAGATTGTTGCTCAGTCTTTATAAACAATAAAAAAGACTCAATGTTCTATCAATAAAGTCATTGAAAAGTCATTACTTGGCAGATTTAGTCAGCACCTGCACTTTTCTGACATATCAAAAGAAAGGTTGCCATATGTAACAGAGCATCTCTAATGATGTGCCTAAGCCACACAGCACTTCTCCATGTCTTTGTTGTACCTGCTATCAGATTAGTCACAGTTGCTCATTAAACTAATCCTTATGATGGTCTTGTTAAAATGACTCAACAGCCATGAAATTAGTCATTAGTTTGTTATGCTGCTGTGATGTTGCTCTCATGCAACAAAGAGTGCGCAAGTAAACAATTATTTAAAGAGGTGAGGTCCCGAAGCTAGTGCAGACATGCCGTGAGAAATCAAAACAACCCACTCCTCCAGCTAACTTTGCCTGCTTTGTTCTGGTCATTACGCTCTTGAAATATTGTCATTACTCATTGCCTAAATCATTTTACAACATCCTGTGATTAAACTTTAGGCTAATGGGTTAATGAGACAAATGGAGTTTGAATGCCGCGAGTTGGTTTCTATTAGTGAGGGTTTTGCAGAAATGCACTGTTGCATGCCCCGCACAAAACAAACAGTGGAGCAGCCTGCTTTGATTTAGCTGTTGTGGTGGTGGCGCCTCAGACTGTCCCGGGACCTGAGCCGATGAACCTCAGAGCAGCCCGACTCGGACGGCTCTGCAAAGCCTCAACATGAAACCATTTCAATTGGGTTTAATCTTTGTTTTGCTTTGCCAATTATCGGCCAGCAGAGCTACATGGCAAATGGGGATGAATGAGCTCTGAGTGGTTGAAAGGGAGGTCAAAATGTGATTAATGCTTATCATGGAAATTCATGAATCAGCATCTATAAAATCAAGGGATAAATAAAAATCAATGTGTCATATGTGTCCGAAAAAGGACAATCGGCCAAACCAGCAACACAAACAATATTCAAAACGTTTTCGATCAATTAGTATTTTAAACACAATTTGCCAGAGATAATCATATAATAATTGTTACCTGACAATTGCTAGAAGCAGAATGTGCATGGCAAGTTTCATAATAGTTCTCAACTATTATCAGTTTTTGACTGAAGAGTTTCCATCTGTTTTCTAACAAGATATATTTTCAAAGTAAGAAAAATATAATAGAAATAGTCGAATTCCCCACAAGTTATAACATTTTTCTAATTATTACTAGGTTTGGTGAGATATTGCCTGTGGTAGATATCAATTACCAGTCAACTAGCAATTAGCAAAAAAAAAAATAAGTTGAAAATTAAGGATGGTCAGATAGAGCTTTGGCTGTTGTTTACAATATGGTTGCCAGGCATTATGGAAATTTCCTCTACATATGTCACATCTGCTCATGTCCGACCAGGAAAAAATGGAAGCCAAGGAATAAAATGGTCTTAAGCAGCAAGCTGCTGCTATTTTAACTGAACAGTTAAGATTTTACAAATTATAATATTATGCTGTAATTTCTTCTTTATATTACCATACTTCACAGTAAAACTGTCATTTTTTATTATTTAGTTATTGATTTCTTTTTTTCAGTTTGGCAACAGTTCTACTTCCTCTATTTTTTACACACATTTGTGCAGAAATAACAGGAAGGGTTTAAAGCAAGGCAATAAATATGAATGACAGCGAATAGCTGTCAACAAATAATGACAGTAGCGATTAAAACACAGAATGACTCTTCTGCCACAAGTCTCTTTGGGAGGAAGAGCAGGCCAAGAATAAATTGCCTGTCTGTAGTCATTTGAATGCAACATTTAGCTCTGATTTATGTGAAGCACAAAGGCATTATGAGCAAACTTTTTCCAAGTTCAACAGCTTGCAGCAATTTACATTATATGGGGGGAAAACCACTGAAACAAATATTTGAGTGGCCTCCACAATGAAATGAATATATTTATACACATTATATTGAGTCAAAGGCTGTGTAACAAACGTGAGCTTTCTCCAAAGAGCATTCCTGCTGTAAACATTTTAGTGATGCTACAGGGGCCTAGGACCACACTTATTAGAGCCATAAGTCTCCCAGTGGGTTGCCAGATACAACGATAATCCAAATAAAGAAGGAGAAGACACGCTGCAGGGAAATGACTTTGTTGTTTGTCTCTGTTTCAAAAAAACACTCAGGAATTAACAAATTTGATTTCAATTTAACTTTGTTTAAACTGGCCCAAGCTGCAGTTGGTTTAGCTTTGCCTCGCCTCCAAAACAAAGTGTGCTCCTTGATTTATCCTTCCATCTCCCACTTGGCACATGGGCACACAAGAAGGAAAGAATTACAATTCTGGACAGTGCCAACTTAAATAGTGGCAGTTAATATTAATCGTTTTTTGGACAGTGCTCAACAAATAAACACAATCCCCAATAAGAAACATAATAAAGTACTTGTGACTATTGTGGCCTTTTGACTTGCCATGCACCAAACCCACCATGACTGTTACATAAATTATATAAACTTAGAACCATTTCAAATTGTGTATAAAGTGTGAACAGACAGCATTATTACTACTAATACTGACTTGGATCAATCTTTACAAGCTTCACTTGTTTTTCAAACTGCCATTATGTATTCACTCTTTTCCTGGAGGTAAACGTCTGTGGCTAAAGCTGCCCGGGGCGTGACTGACACAAATATGGTGGCCAATCTGCACCTCTCCAGTTGCTTAATCACTACACACCACATTCACACAGATGAGCAGGATTTCAACGTACACATTTTCATTCATAAGAAAACTACTTAAGCCGGTCCACTTCAAATGACGGCACTCACATGAACATAACAACCCAAAGCATATTGTATGACAAAATGCAATTGAATTTGTTCCTGTCGGGAAATGCGACTTTTAGGCCATAGACTGTGCCTTTATTGGCATACGAAGGCTTCGTTTGATTGGACAGTTTAAATGGCAAACATGCATGTCCAATTTTCTAACTGAACACTATGATGTATTGTAGTGGCATGCGTGGAGTCGTGCACATTAAGTGACTGAATCTCTGTTGCATTTGACATGGAAGCATCATGACCTCAGCCCTTTTGAACGCTTGGCTTCAGGCCTATTTATTAGCAATGGAGGTTAAACACAGTATATGGGCCACAGTCAAATTTCCAGCATGACTCATTATAGGCTATTGTTTTAAATCAGAAGCCTCGATAAGTTACAGATGATGTGATTTAGCACAACTGCGCCATACGCTGCAAGCCATTTAAGCTTAAGACATGAATGCAACAGCCCTAATTAATATGTCACAGCAAAAATATTTTAATGGTTTACAAATGGTGGCGAGTACAGTCTGCCGTGTGCCATTTATTTACAGTGAGTGTGAGACTTCGTGGCATGAGGCAAATTCTTAGACATCTAAATTAGAGGGGGGCCCTGGTGTCGTGGGTTTGGGATACATGTGCACGCCCCACCAACCCCCCTCTCCACACTGTCCCGACCTTCTCCTTTGCATGTCCCCTAATCAGTGCCAAATGGAGGATTTTTGGGCAGCCAGAGGAAGGAAGTCGTCGTCGTATTGAATGAGAACCTTCCAATTTTTACAGCCGCGTCACATACTGTTAGACCCCCCTCCCGCACAGACGCACTTTCATGTGTCCCAGCTAGTGGTTGCACGGCAAGAAGGGCCAATTGCTCATAATTAAGAGGTATTTGTTTGGGAGCTGCAGGGTGCTAAATTCTTCATACACATGGCATCCAATCCACGCACTGGCAGACTGTCAAAATATCCTTGCTGAAATTTCTGAATAAATTATGTATAAGCGTAAAAT